>JAWZYV010015074.1:0-151219 GCA_038373885.1 Cheiracanthium punctorium | reverse complement strand
TTAATACTGCACTCATCTTTTGCAGTCATCAAAAGATTGCATACCTAAGATTGGAAAATAAGCATGTATTTTTAGAAGATTAATGTTTCAACTATGGTGTAACTTAAGGGCAAAGTGAGAAATTGTCCCATCCCCTAAAATTCAAATATAGCCTATTGCCTATTTGAAAATAGTGTTGTCTACAGTAGGAAACATTTTGCTTCCCCAAATGTTACATGCCAGGCCAGTTAGTAACAGGAAATTCTCATTTTTAAAGGGAGGATATTTCAGATGTCAAAGCTAAAATATGCAAATTTACAATAGCCCATAAAACTACAAATAACAAACTAGTTAGATTTATTTTAGCCTAAAATTACTTGCTTAAAACCTTAATTTCATTGTACAAGATTTTTTCATTACCTCTATAAAGCGTTCTAGCTTAGCTAACTTTTCAGATCCTCTGACAATATCGAGTCTACACTTTCACAGCTATTAGGTTCCCCGAGACTTAACCAAGATTACTTTTCTACAAGAGGTTTATGTACTGCAATATATTTTGGGAAGAGGCAAAATCGAGTCGCACACAGTCTTGTCTGTTCGACAACTCCAACCTATTCTCTTCATATTTTGACTTTTAGTTTATAAGTGTAAAACTTTAAATACTGTAATGGCGTTTAATTAATAGTATTAAAGTCATTTAATACAATCTTTAAATATATTACATTTCAGATGTAATATATTTCATTATAACACTTGCGTTATTAGCACCTGCATCATCTTAGATGCAAAAATCATACACTATATTTTCCTTCAACATAAACAAATGGTGTCTGAGAGGCATACTTGTAGCTATAAGGGTTAAAAATGTTTAGCTAATAAAAACTAGTTTCTAATCAGCTCTGTCACTGATAGTTCACTTCAGAAATAGAGAAAGAGAGATAGTTTTAAAAGAAAATTTATTAAAGTTTATTTATTGATACAAAATTTGCTTCTGCTTCAAAGCCCGCTCCAGACGTCCTCCTTCCCGATCGCATGCCCTCAACCATTTTTTAATTAACTGGTAACTTGGACATCCATCAGGGCTTTATTGAAGTTTCGAGCAGCACCTGTAAATAAATAAAATTAAACAAGACAAAATTAAAAATCTGAATAAGACTACTACTAAGAGTTTTTTTTTTTTTTTTAAAGGAGCAGGAACTTGCCAATTAGGCATTGTCCTATACAACTGCCCAAAGGTGTGGCCATTTTATTATGGGCGCACTTAGTGGATGGCCAGCGTTATCCCCCTATGAAGGGGCGGACACAATGACAGCCATGTCCTGTTGGGGATCAAACCCCGGCCGCTGGGAGTTGAACCCAAAACCGGAGTACGGTGCTTTATCCACCATACAACTCGGTTGGCCTACTAAGAGTGATTAAATGATGAATTTATAATCAATGATTTCATAAATCATTACTGTCCCAATCAGTACCTACACATACCAAAAATGACTTATCTCATGACTTCGCAAGTTGTAAACTTTTATCGCATTTTAATGCATATGTACTTTTGTTTTTTCTGTACTTTTGTTTCTGTACTTTCTAATGCATATGTACTTTTGTTTTTCCTTTCCCAGATTCCTTCATAGCAATAATTTTAAAAAAAAACCTACTTAAAGTCATACTCCTTCTTGTTCTTTAAATTTGTGCTTTTTTCCTTTGCTTGCTACTTGCATGTATTGAAATGAACTTTAAAACTGATTCTTTGTATCATTTTATGTATTCTTAAAAGCACTTTCTGAAACTTTTTTAGAAAGTCTTGAAAACTTTTCTTCTGATCTGATCTGACACTCGAAAACATATTTTTGACTAGATTGTGCCTAATATATTTTTAGATTGAATGCACCGATAACATTTTATTTCAATTTGTTTTATTCTAATGAACTTCAAAATCTTTTAATCTTATTAACTATAGAAACTTTTCCTAATTTTTACGTATCAACAGTGGTAAATTACTTCACTGTGCTCACAATTTTCGTTAACATGTATAATTATATATATATATATATAGAGAGAGAGAGAGCATGTAAATCATACAAATTCATATTTTTATAGTGTGCTCATATTTGTATTATTTTCATTTAACAAAGTCGTAACTTTGTAAACATATTTTTGACGTAAAATATAATTGTAAAAGATTGCAGCTATTATATTTTCATATTCAATGCACAGGTAATTTTACTTGGAATTTCCCAATTTCATCATATTTTTAATACGGCATTAATACTTATATTATTTACATTCAGCTGCACTCATAACTTTGTAATATATTTTCTGTTCTTAGAAAAATGATTTTAGCTGTTACACTACAACTTAGAGATTAAAAAAAATACCTGAAATTTAGAAATTATAAAGCTTGTGAAATTCACGGAGGTATTGTTCTTAAATATTCATTTAATGTTTTCCTTAAAATAATAATGCTATTGGGGCATTCCATAGTGACGGGTGTGACATTTTGACTCATTTTAAAGTATTATAATAATTTTTAATGCAGAGTTTATTAAGTAATCTTTTTTTAAAATTAGTATGATGAATTAAAACTGAAAAAAAAAGAAGTAAAATTTCATGTTAATAAAATTTCTTGTTTAGTAAAATTTCATATTTCAATTTCATGTATTGTGACGGGTGTTCGGTGTAAAACTGATGAAAGTAATTTTTTTTTTTTAATCAAACAAAAAAGTTATTTGCAACTAAGGACAGGGATTCAATAGTCAAAATTTATAATAGCCTCTATTATTAACAGGGATGGTGGTTGAACTATTTTATTATTATGGTAATTATTATTACCTTCATACAATATTTACACTCACAATTTGAAAAGATACTTCTTAAATTGTCTTTCTGACTAAATGTAAATACTATGATTTTCAAACTTAATAATAATTAAAAGTGTCTTCAATGCTAGACACCAAAGTTCTACATCTGTGATATTTTTACAAAGAATGTTTTTTGAAATTCATACTCTAGATTAAAATAGCTTTAATTTGATATGTCACAAGGGATTGTACATTCACGTTAAAAATTTGAAATCTTTGTCCACTTTTTCATGGAATGGCCCATACTGAACAGCAATTGCAAGTTCAAAATAATTTGCTTGATTGTGTACGTGTGTGTACATATATGTTGTTGTTGTTGTTGCTTATCCTCTTTAAAGATCTGACATAAGTCAGATCAACTCCAATAGATTGTTGACCGACAGAAAGTCTATAACTAAAAGGGGAGCAGATGTTAAGTCCTCCTTAGAAAGTCCGACGCAACTCAGTATGTGCTCTGGAGAGGCTGGATGATCACAGCATTTCTTGCAAGTGGGGTGGAATTTTTTGCCATGTTCGTACGAAAGACACTTTAGGTGGCCACTTTTAAGTCTAGCAAGTGCAGTCTGGGAGCCACGATCACATTTAATTTCCAGTAGAACGCCAGGGGATGTTCCGGTGTACCATTGGTGCGCAGGTGGAATGCGCCAAATTGAATTTAATTTAGATTTTTCAATTGAGTACAGTTCTTGGTGAGTAAGAGAAACACCAGTGGTCGTTTTGTCCTCACTGCCTTCTTTTGCTAATCTATCTGCAACCTCATTACCACAAATGTTAACATGTGATGGGATCCATTGGAGATGGATGTCGTGGTTCTGAGAAAGTTTCTTTAGTTTGAGCAGGATAGATATACTGGTTTCATCACCTGCAGAGGGCCAGTTACTAAGATGCTGAAGTGCACTGCGGCTGTCCGATAAGATCCAAAGTTCACCGAATTCATAGTCAATAGGTAAGATAGCATCAAGTCCAACATTTATTGCAATTAATTCGCTCTCAAGACAGAACAAGTATCAGGGTTTCGTTGTTTTAATGAAGTCTCAAGATGAGGAGTTCTAATGTAAATACCGCTGCCAGTACGATTTTCTGTACGGCTACCATCAGTATAGACCTGCACTGCATCTTTTGGAATGTGACTAATGATTTCCAGGGCCAGTTGCCGAAGATGGTCGTCATGATGAGTTTGCTTGTTTGCAGTGGAATTCAGATCAAAGTGGAAGAAAACTTTTGGCATTCCCTCTGAGGGATCGAAACAAGATCTCAAAGATTGAGGTTCAACCTCACGAGAGATCAGGTTTTGAGTTTCCGCCAAACTAAAAGGGCTGGATTTCTTAAGTCTTTGATTATTATGCCAGGTGTGCAGAAACAAGGAAGTACGATGTTGGAAGTCATAACTGTAAATTTTATTAAAGTATTTTACCAAGTTAGCTCTTCTTCGAAGATGCAATGGTTGTAAGTTGGCTTCAAAAAGGGCTATACCAGAAGGACAGCTATTTTTAAGTCCGAGAATGATTCGAGCGGCACTCAGTTGTACACGTTCTAATTTCTGGAGATTGGTTTCAGACGCGCAGGAATAAATAGGGTAGCCATATTCCAGAATAGGTCTTATAAGCGAAATATATGTGGTTCTAAGAGTGATAGCATCAGCTCCCCAATCCCTGCCAGCTAGATATTTAAGGAAGTTAAGGCGCTTACGAGCCTTTGAAACCAGGTGGTTAATATGCTTGTTGCTGTTGAATTCAGGATCCAGGATGAATCCTAGATACTTCGGATGTTTTTCATAGGTGAGAGGCTGGGTATCAAAATACAGCTTTGATTTGTAGTTGTATAGATGTTTATTAGTGGTAAAAAAAGTCACAATTGATTTAGCTGGGTTGAAAGTCAATTTGTGTTCTGTTGCAAAATCAGAAAGTGCAGTCAAAGTGGAATTGAGAAGTGTTTCAATGTTAGACACGTCAGTGCCTGAATTCCAAATTACAATATCGTCAGTGAAGATTTCAATATCGA
The DNA here is from genome assembly GCA_038373885.1 of Cheiracanthium punctorium. NCBI lineage: Eukaryota > Metazoa > Arthropoda > Arachnida > Araneae > Cheiracanthiidae > Cheiracanthium > Cheiracanthium punctorium. The sequence goes on along the minus strand of JAWZYV010015074.1, from coordinate 146,384 downwards.
CAAGTTCTGATCTCCTCCTCTCGATTCCGGCCAAGAATATGGAGAATAAAGTAGGGCTTATGACTGATCCTTGAGGAACGCCCTGTCCCAGTCTAAAAGGATCCGAAAAAGTCTTGTTGAATTTAACTCTTATGGATCTGTGGTGCAGAAAGTCAGCAATCCAAACTAGGGCAGCCCCTCAGGGGGAAGAACTACTTTAGGTCTTTACGGGTGTCGCAATCCCGGGGCCCCAGCGATCTTTCGCTTTTCTTTGTTCTACCCTCCTCTCCTCTTAGCTGTATCCTTCCTTTTCCCCCTCAGTGTAGCTTCCTCTGTGGAGGTGAGGGCCCCCCTTTAGAAGCTGCGGCCGCCCTGTGCCGTCAGCTTCTATTGGCGGAAAACTACCCATGTGTTTGCCGTGCGTGGAGACCCGTGTCCCCGGAAATGGGGATCCTGGTAATTCAGGGGTCTTTTCTCCAACACATTGCTTTGGCCTCGGCTTCGGGTAAACGGGAGGTGCACAGCGTTCCCCTGTGTATCAATCGGCTGGTGGTACTGATTTCGATCAACTGCTAGGGATCAAGCAATCGGACATCTACTGGGCACGTCGTTAAGGGTGGATGCTGCCTAAGGGATGTACTGTGAGCGTATAGACCCGACTAGCACTGGTGTGCAATTGCACATCCCCTTGTTGGGCTCCGTGGTGGGTGGTGCGGTCAGGTCCGAATCTCAATTTTCCCCAACATGGATATGAAAAATTCTTCGTCAACCGTCAACGTTCCGCTGTCAACCGCTAATGAACACACCGATACACAATGTGCACACATGAATGCCCGATTCTTCCTTATCCACTCTGCTGAAGGTAAACTTAATGAAACATCGCCATTTTTAATTCACAAATGTATCACTGACAATGTAGGAGAAGTCAAAAAAGTTAAAAAATTAAGATCTGGAGACCTATTAGTAGAAGTATCCAACAATAGACAAGCTTGCAAAATAATGAAAATAAAAAACCTTGGCCTAAAAACAGTTACAGTGACACCTCATACCTCCCTAAACATCTCCCGAGGAGTCGTATCAGAACCCGACCTTTTGCACTGCTCTGAAGCTGAAATACTTGAAAACCTAAAAGATGAAAAAGTATGCGCTGTGCGTCGAATCACTATTCGGCGCAATAATCAAATAATCAATACTAAACATATTATCCTAACTTTTCAGTCTCCCACTATTCCATCTCATATTAAAGCCGGCTACCTATTATGTCCCGTCAGACCATATATACTAAATCCCATCCGTTGCTTCCAGTGCCAAAAGTTCGGCCATACTAAAACCTCCTGTCGTGGGTCACCTGCCTGTGCGCGTTGTGGTGCTTCTGGCCACGACAGTGAGTCCTGCTCTGCAGCTCCTAAGTGTGTAAATTGTAAAGAGGAACATCCTTCATACTCCAGATCTTGCCCGAAATGGGCGTTTGAAAAAGAAATCCAGTCCCTACGTGCCTCTCAAAGAATCTCATATCCCGAAGCCCGTAAGTTAATAGAAAGCCGGACACCAAAACCTGGTTTATCTTATGCAGCTGCAACAAAATCAACCAAAACAATAGCAACCCAAACCGAACCACCAAAATCTGTACCTGTCTCCTTTCCTTCTGCATTAGCACAAATATCTAAACAATCAACTTCTAATCAAAATAAAACCTCCACAGCTTCACAAAAAAATACATTGAAGAAAAATTCTCAAAATGTTAACTCAACCCGACCACAAATAAAAAAGTCTTCTGTCTACAGAACTAAATATAACAAACCCAAAATCAAACATGTTCCTCCACAACGCCCTATAGATGACAGTATCCTACATTTGGACCCTTCTGACTCTGAAATGTCAGACCTCCCCATGGATGATGACGACATCCCTAGCACTCCTTTCAAGCCTACGGGGACTCCGAGCAAGATGAGCATCATCCCCAACACAACATGATAATGGCTCTGCTGCTATCCTGGAACTGCCACGGTTTGCTTAATAAAAACGACGACCTCAAAATACTGATATATGATCATAACCCCGCTTGCCTCGCCCTTCAGGAAACTTTCCTCAAAACCAATAGACCTACTAAAATCCGCAATTACACTGTCCTTCGCAAGGACAATGAGCTCAATGATAGGGCCACTGGTGGAGTTGCCCTATTAATCAACAATAGCTATCCTCACACTATAGTCAATCTTAACACAAATCTCCAAGCAGTCGCCACTCGTATCCAATTAAAACAACTCACAACTGTCTGCAGTATATACCTCCCTCCAAGTGAAGCAATCTGCCAAACATCCCTCAATAGTCTCATTCAGCAGCTTCCTCCTCCTTTCATCCTCCTTGGTGACATGAATGCTCATAGTCCCTTGTGGGGAAGCAAGGACACCAACAATAGAGGCCTTCAAATCGAAAAACTTCTCACTGATTTCTCCCTTTGCTGCATGAATAATGGTGACAATACTTACTTCCACTATCCAACTAAAACTTTCCATGCAATAGACCTTGCCATCTGCTCTCCATCAATTCTCCCATTATTTAATTTCTCCGTCTCTAGTGACTTACATAACAGTGACCATTTTCCTGTTTTTCTCTCTCCATTATATCAGATTTCTAATCGAAATTATAACACCTCTCACTATATCTATGAGAAAGCTGACTGGCACACCTTCACTGCTCAATCCGTTATCTCCTCGAAGGTCACTGAAGGTACTATAGACAAGGTCGTCGACAGTGTTACCCATATTATTATTAAAGCAGCAGATAACAGCATTCCAAAATCAAGTACTGGTACCAGAAAACACAAAAAACCGTGGTGGAATGATGCATGCCTTCTCGCCAGAAAGCAGCAGGGCAAAGCCTGGGGTATCTTCCGCCGGTATCCTACAATTGAAAATCTAATTGCTTACAAGAAGGCAAAGGCAAATGCACGTAAAATCAGGCGGCAATCTCAGAAAGAATCCTGGAGGCAGTATGTCTCTAGTATCTCCACTTCAACCACCACTAAGGAGCTATGGACGAAAACTAAAAGAGCATTGGGTATCTACACAAACCACTCAATCTCCTGTCTATCCACTAAAAATGGCATCATATCCAAAACAAAAGACATAGCAAATGCTATTGGGGAAGCAGTTGCTTTAACCACCTGGAGTACCTCTTACCCAAAACCTTTTCTCTCTTATAAACGCCAGACTGAACGGCAGACTTTAAAATTTAATACCTCATCAAACCAATCTTACAATAGCCTCTTCACAATCCATGAACTGAATAAAAGCTTAAGACAATCATCCAACACATCACCAGGTCCTGATGGCATTACCTACGAAATGCTGAAGCATATCTCTCCTGACTCCTTATTAAACCTTTTACACTTCTACAATAGAATTTGGACTGAGCATACCTTTCCCTCCTCTTGGAGAAATGCCATCATTATTCCCATTCTCAAACCAGGAAAAGATGCCACTAACCCCCATAACTACCGTCCTATAGCCCTTACTAGTTGCCTATGCAAACTTCTGGAAAGGATGATAAACACCCGCCTGGTTTACGTCCTGGAAACAGAGGGCCATATACACCCTTTTCAGAGTGGTTTTCGTAAAGGTAGATCCACTATCGATAATATTTTACATTTGGAGACACATATACATAATGCTTTCCTACAGAGGAACCATCTGGTGTCAGTCTTTTTCGACATAGAAAAAGCTTATGATCGGACGTGGAGGTATGGTATCCTCCGGGACCTCCACAATTCAGGCCTCCGTGGCAACCTGCCCACATTTATAAAGAACTTCCTTTCCCTCAGGAACTTCAGGGTACGCATAAATGGCACTCTGTCCGACAATTTTGTGCAAGAAGAGGGTGTTCCACAGGGCTCTGTTTTAAGCGTCACCCTTTTCTCCATAAAAATAAACAACATATTAAAGCAACTTCCCCCGACTGTCCTCGGCAGCTTATACGTTGATGATCTACAGGTTTCCTGTCAGGGAAAGGACATGCGTTTTATTGAGCGGCAACTACAAAATACGATCAACCGTATCCATAAATGGTGCAACAACAACGGTTTTAACATTTCTAGTGACAAGACAAATTCTGTGCATTTTTGCCGGAAGCGTGGGATACATCCTGATCCAGAACTTTTCTTGGGTCCTTCAAAAATCGATGTACTTGACTCCACCAAATTTCTTGGTGTTTATCTGGATAAAAAACTAACTTTTGCAAAACATATCTCTCATACCCGTACCAAGTGTGAAAGAAATTTAAACATACTGAAAGTACTCAGTAACACCTCATGGGGAGCAGAACGTGATACACTAATACGAATTTACCGTTCTGTCATCCGCTCCAAAATGGACTACGCCTGCTGCACCTATGGGTCAGCTTGGAAGTCAAACTTAAAAAAACTTGACACTGTGCACCATACTGCACTACGCATTTGTTCGGGAGCCTTTAGAACATCTCCCATACAAAGCCTTTACATCACTTGTCATGAACCATCCCTCACTCATACTCGTCATAGACTGTCCATCAACACATATTTTCACATTCTCTCATACTCTTCACACCCTCTCAGGAATTCTATTTTAGATAATCATCTGGATCGTCTTTATCAAAGTCGTCCCTCCTGTACTCCTTCATTTGGTCTCAGGACTCGTCGAAGTCTTGCTGGTACCCAATTATCGAACACTATTGTCTCTCCCTGCTCTCCTTTTGAAACTCCACCCTGGGAAACCTTGCACATTTCGTTTTTGCAGCCTTTCAGAGGCTTCGCAAAAGAAAGCACCAATCCCCAAATCTATCAACAACTCTTTCATAACCACAAAGACCATTACCCTAGCTATCAAGAACTTTACACGGACGGCTCAAAATCAGGGAATCACGTAGGCTTTGCGTACATCAGTGGTACTTGTGCTCGCAGTTACACCCTCCCCTCCTACTGCTCCATCTTCACAGCCGAACTTTTAGCTATCTATGAAAGCCTCTTGTATATATCAGAAATCAGAAGAAAAAATGTTATCATTTATACAGACTCATTAAGTGTGCTGGAATGCCTTAAATCAGGCTCAGTCAAACATAGCTATGTGGACAAAGTTCTACGTGAATACCACCACCTCACTAACCATGGTTTCAGTATCCTGTTATGTTGGGTGCCTAGTCATACTGGAATTCCAGGTAATGAAAGAGCAGACGTGGCAGCTAGGCAAGCTTCGATGTCCTACACCGGTGACATACCTTTCGAGGATATGAAACTCGGCATCTCTATCTTAATCAAAGACAGCTGGATGAACGAATGGAATGACGAAATAGACAATAAACTGCACACCATACGACCATCCATCACTCACTGGTCATCTCATCCTAGCCGCAAGTTTGACGTCATTTTGACACGCCTACGGATAGGTCATACGAGACTCACCCATAATTATCTGCTTTTCGGTGAACCTGCACCACACTGTTCTCATTGCAACACACATCTAACCATCCGTCATGTTTTAACTGCCTGTAAAGCTTTTAACTATTTTAGCAGACTTATTTTAACTGTTCTTATCCCATACTTGACGAAATTTTAGGTGAAACTCCACATAAAAACCTGTTCCGCTTCCTCAGGCATATTAGCCTTCTTTTTTTGATATGAATTAAGACTTGTTTTGACAGTTGTCTGGATGGGGTACCCCATCCAGACAAGCCTACTTACAATTTTTACTAATGGTTGCTTTTATCCTTTATTACTAGTCATGTCTTTTAGCCTTTATCTTTTTATCAAGGTATTTTTTCATTTTTTATCCTCGTCTGGCGCAGCATATCCTTGCTGGATTTTGTGCCAATAAACTTCAACCAACCAACCAACCAACCAACCAAACTAGGGCAGAACCCCTAATATTGAAGGAATCGTGTAATTTTATGATAAGCTTGTCTTTCCACACCGTATCAAAGGCCTTAGATAAGTCTAGTAAGGCTGCCACGGTATGTCGAGTAGGTTTGAAGTTTTGGGCGTCTCTGACCTTTTGACAAAAATACAGGACCTGATCTGTGGTACTATGCCCCTTTCTAAAACCATATTGTTCGGGTGGAATAAGATGATCGAAATGCAGAATGTAATGAAGCCTAGCAAGGAGCATTTTTTCCATTAGTTTACAAGTCATACTGGTGAGAGCAATAGGTCTATATCTCTCGGGAGAGCTTGCTTCTTTGCCTGGTTTTCTGATGGGAATTACAGTGGCTCTTTTCCAGTCAGCTGGTAGTTGTCCACAGGACCAAGAAAGGTTGATGATATCCAAAAGTCTATTTTTTCCTATTTGGCCAAGGTTTTCCAACATTTGGCCGTGTATTCCATCAGGGCCAGGAGTGTACATATATTATATAGTATAGCATTATAACTTGTAACAGATACTTTATTTACACTGAACTTCAGCCAAGATCTTTTGAATAGTGCACTGAACTGAGACAGAAGGTGCCTGACTCAGAACCAGGTCGCGTCCGCCGACCCAACTCTTTCAGTTTTCTGTGGTCCTTTAGTCCTTCAGTAACTCCTTCAGTTTTCCGTGGTTTCATCCAAAATTTAGCGTAAATATGGGGTAGGACAACTTAATGATTCCCTGATTACTAGAAAGCACACATTCAGTCAGTCACAATAACCCTAAAAGTCAGTTTTTCCAAGAAATTTAAGGTTTTTATTTTTTCTTTTGCTCTCAAAAAACATTCAAAACCTGAGCGCCCAACATCATGTACCTATGAGAATGAGATGGGAAGCACTTGAAAGATATAAGGCCAAGCTCGGAGTAAATAAGGTAAGCTAATGCAAGTTAAAATAATATGTACACTTAATAAAAGGAATAATACAAATACCATACATATTTGTATGTTTGCATATATTTATTCTAGTAAATCAAGTCTTCATATTTTATTAAATATTACTTTGATTTGTATAATATTGATATATTTTGGTTTCATACAGATTTATAATGAAAAATAAATGCATTTTTTAGTAAATTTTCATTCCAAAGTTTTTGATTGTTTATATCTAACTGTTTTTTTTTTCAACATATTGGGCAGTATTAAAAAAACTCCAAAAGGTACAATTAACTCATAACTATATCCTGTAAATTACAGCTGTACAAAAATTACTCTAACCAAACCAATATCCAGTACTGCATTCTCTTTTCAATATTTTTCAGGGAACCTCAATGAAAAAATTAGCATAATGAATGTTAAATATTTTTTAAATATGCATTTTATGAAGCATATACTCTATAAGAAAAAATATACAGCTGAAAAAGTCTCCTCCGCCCCCCTCCAATTACTAAAACATATATTTGGTCAGCCGCCTGAACTATCTTCAAAGCCTTACCTAACATTTCATCCTGGTTACGGACCTGAAACAACAACTATGTGGTCAACTCGAAAACTGGCTGTTGTTCTTGTCGTGTTGTTTTATATGGATGCTACTGCAAGCACCAGTTTTCAGTTTTTATATATTTTGACATTCTGTCTAACTATGTCCCTCCTATCCAGCCTCAAGATAAACACATAATGTCAATTTTTGCACTTGGAGTTAAAGCCCTCACCCTCTTGGAATTCTATCAACCATTCATTCAGAAAAATTCAATTTCCTGTGAAGTTGTAAAAGAAGAAATAGTTTCAGAGGAAGTGCCAGAACATTTCATTAATGGATAGTAAAGAAGATAATTTTCAGCCCAATAATAGCAATGACTCGGAAGAAAATACAAACAAACAAGAAATTCTTGTAGAAATATTCAATGAATTTTCTGAAAACGGCAAAAATTTTAATTCATCACTATATGGATTAAACAAATTTTTACTGAGAATCAAAAATATTAAAATGCAGGGATATTGGGAATGTCTTGCACGGAGGTCGCATTCCATTTGGTTACAGAAGTGGCTCAGCAATTAGTTTAGCCCACATCACTTGCAAGATGTTGAGCAAATTTAATACATGGCAGTAAACATTTGCCAGTTGGATGCCCAGCCAGTGCTCTAGTTAGCAAAAAGAGAAAACATTGCTTAAATGTTAAATTAAATCAGCCTAATGAGAAATGCCATTAATAAAATTAAAAAAAATAGTCCATTATAAATTAAATTATTTCATTCTTACTATTTTGTTTCATTTTATTCTCATTCATCATTTTGTAAATGTTTGTTAAAATGATGAAAAAAGTATAGTAAATACCACCTATTAAGCTACCTTACATATATATGTCATGTATTTTAACGTTAAAGCAAACATGTAGATGGCAGTACCTGCTAGCCAAGCTATATCTGTTCAAGTTCAATCAAGTACATGCAGTACACTCAGTGCACCTGAAACTTATTAGTCCTATAAAGTAAAAATAAAACATTACGTCTATAAAACTAGTATTTAATTTATTGAAAAAATATTAAACTATTTGATTATCTTTGTGATACTTTAAGTATCCATTATATTTTGGATATTAAAGGATGAATAATTTCATTTTCTCCCCCAAGATCGAGTAACTGACCAAGTCAAAAAGAAATTCTAATAATTTCTAAATGAAGTCATTAAGAGAGGAAAACACTTTGGAGAGCTCTTTGTTCTCTAAACAGGGTGTGTGTCTACTAAATTTCCGAAAGTCAATATCCTGACTTTCGGAAATACCTCACCACAGAACGTGAATCAGGCATGAGAATCACATACCCCACAAACATTCTGAATCATTCATTCTATTTAAACATAAATAATCTTTTATCAGCATTTTTCACTCTCTGGACTCTGAAGAGATAAAAAAAAATGCTGACAAGAAATTTTTGGACGAAGAAGAAAAGTTTATAAGTTTGGAGAATTTTCCTGACCGGTAGACACCCTGTAAAACTGCAATTTATAAACTAAATTTAAAATTTTCTATGGCAGAAAATGCTTTTCTATAAAAAACAATGATTGTTAAGAGAGGTGATATCTCGAAGGCATTTTACTGTATGTATATTAGGGTGGCCCTTTCTTTTCAACTTATTAAAAATTTTTCTTCCCCTACCTTGTTTCAAACATCAAAAAAATGTTCTGTGTAAAATTTTAGCTCAACTGGACAGTAACAAAGCGACCCTCATTGTCGATGAAGTTTTGAAATTGCTCAGAAAAAAGTCATTTTTTCCAGATTATTATTTTTTAATTTTAATTTTTTTATATGTAACCTCTGTAAGCACTAATAATGGAAATTATTTTATTTTTATATTTAATTTAATCAGTACAAGGTGTTTTTTTTATTGCTATTATTATTACTAGCTGAAGTACCCGTCCTCGACGGGTTAGTGAATGCAAATTTCCAAGAACTTTCATCAGCATTGTAGGAGTACACAGAATGGATGTAGTATGTTGCCAAAGTAAAGAAAGCGAAGTTATAATTTTTATGTATTGTTAAAATATTACAGGTTAGAGAGTAACTAAGTAATATCATTTCATTCGCTTTAGTCGTAGTTATGTGATGCGCAAACAAATTGACGCACATTGAAATAATTTTCGCAAAATCTCAAAATTTAATCAACATTTTTGAAAAATTGGAAGCCTAGAATTTAAGTTGAGTGACAACCTATCATGTCACCCAAATTCGTTTCATTCCCTACAGTCTTTATTTCGTGATGCTGGAACAAATTTTCAGCATTTTAAAACGATTTTCGCAAAATCTCAAAATGTAATCAAAATATTTTAAAAATTCAACACCTATAAATTAAGATTAGCAACTACCTATCATATCATTAAATTTCGTATCATTCGTATTAGTCGTTATTATGTGATGTTTGAAGAAATATAAACGTATTTTGAGAGAATTTTCACAAAATCTCAAAATCTAATAAAAATGTTTAAAAAATTGGACTCCTATAGTTTATGTTGAGCAACCATCTATCGTGTGACCAAATTTCATATCATTCGCTTTAGTCGTTATTACGTGATGCTTAAACAAAAAAAGCGTCACGGACAGAATGACAGAACGATAGACAGACAAACTTTTTTTTTAGGGTCGCATCGGATTCCCGGGTGCTTTAAACGGATAGAAATTGCAAAATTTTTGAATTCCAAGAAATGTACAGACAAAAGTCTAATTTTATTTATATAGATAATCATCACAATCTAAAGCACAAAATTGGGTATTCTAAATATAGTTTTGGCCGCAAAGCCACATAAACACATAACAGTGATCAAAACGGTTCTCCCATACAACAATAATAATGAGACTAGTTAGTGTTACATTGTCGCAAATTTCACATGGAAGGATATGATCAAAGACTCCCAACTGTTTGTTTTATATTTTGATTTAGTGTTACTGGGGGAGGGTAATACTTTATGACCCCATATAAACAAGCACAGCTGGCCTTTTAAAAGGCACATGGCGTTAAAGTGTAATTCTAGCTTTAGCTTCTGCTTTTGTTTATGGGTTCTGGTAGCTGTTAGACATAGGGAAAGGAAAATAATTTTTATTTATGGGGACGAAGAAGTGCAAACACGCTTATTGGCTGTTTCCAAGTGCAGATCACATGTGCCAATGCAAAGGATCATTCCCTGGAAATATCAACCTCTGTGAAATATTATATTTACTTAGTTCTTCTGGGAAATAACAAGGTATGTATTAAGAAAATTTTTTATTTTAGAGAAACTAATTTTATTACTTAAAATCTGTAGCTATTAGATTTCTTTGTTTAGTTTATCTCTTAATTATAACACATTTAATATGAATTTTAACATTATGAATCTAGCTTATGTAGCTGAGATGAACGTAACAATTTTTGTATAATCAACATAATATGCTATACTAGCTAAATCTATATAATTTATTTTATATGTTAAAACTGCATGTTACTAATTATGATGATTGTTGAAATTAAAGAATATTATATTTCCTTTAAAAAAAAAAAAAAAAAAGCAAGAAAGTCAGGCTAATAAGACCCATGTACAAAAGAAACAAAACTCAAAATTTCTTAATATGAGTTTAAAATATGCCTTGTTTATGCAATGCAGAACTCTATGCTGATCCGTGTTCTGAGCAATACCACATGCTATGCAAAGTGAAGGTATCTAATCTATTTGTGCAAAAGCTCATTTGATGTGAGCCACTCTGGTTGCAACAGTGTGAAGAAACATTCCAAGTTCAAAACACATTCTGAATTGTCAAAGGCATTGCTTTTAGGAAACCAAACTGTTTTCAGTTTTAAAACTGTAGAAGATCAGTCTAAATTATCTTCTCAAGACTGTAGAGTGCTAAATGAAATTTTAGGAGTTCAGTCTACTATTCCAGCTGCAGTCAATCCCAATAGAGTTAACTTAAATCAACCCTCTTCAAATTCATCCCCTCAACAAAGTAATTTAAATAAATTTATAATGAAAGAAGCTGCAATAAAAGCAGAAATTTTATGGGCAATAAACAAAGTAATGACCCATTTTTTTCTGATAGAAGTGCCTGTGCATCCCTGACCTTTTGCCTGTTATGTTGCCCAACAATTTCAGTTGCATAAACTTGCATATTACATTACATTACATTTGTTCTGGAACCTTACTTTCAAAATTTGCTAATAAAGCAGCTGGATGAGTGTGTTTTTTTTTTCTGTTCAGGATTCGACGGAAGCTTACACAAAGTGTTTAAAAAATAACAAATGGACATCATTGTCAGGTGTTGGAATGAAAATGAAGTTTCAACTCTCTATTTAACATCAGCATTCTCGGGATACTCCACAGAATCTGATCTTATGGATGGATTCACTTAAGATGGATAGTTTATCTAATTTGGGGTTGCCACAAATATAAATAATGTAGATTTCTTTGGATGAGCCAAACATATATTTAAAATTTTTTAAAGAAATCTAGGAATCGCAATTCAGAGAATAAAATAATTAATCTAGGAGTATGCTCATTTTACACTGTACACTGAAGCATTATAAAAATCTGAATGGGACATACCTAAATTTTTACGTGCCATTTATTATCCTTTCAAAGACTTCCCTTCCACGAGATTAGAATATGTGAATTTTTCTGGGTGTTTTCAATTTCCCCAAAACTGTGTTCTGTAAGGTGGATTGAAAATTCGGGAGCAATTGAGAGGGCCAGAAAAGTGCTCCAGTATTTAACCAAATACATAGAAGGCATGAAACAAAATCCACCATCATCACATAATTATTATGTGGTGCAAAGCTTCTTTCAGCGAAATTATATTTCTTACAATCTGCCTGCATTGAACTTGAGCATTTTTTAATGAACTTTCAGTATGACACACCATTGTTGCTTTTTTTGCATAAAGAAATGCATCGTATGGCATACAGCGTAGCCTGTCACTTTTTAAACGAAGAAGTTATCAAAACCATAAACAATCTGCTTGTTGTTGATGAGAAGAAGAGTGAAAATCATTTACCTTTGAAAGACATTAACATAGGCTTTGGTGCAAGAGCAGCTTGCAAAGATTCTAAGCAGTTGGATGTTAAAATATTCATTCATGACAGTCGAGATATTTCTTAACTACAATATTTGAAAAACTCGCATCCTAAATCACCTTTGCACGAAAGAATGGTGCATCATGCAATCACTTGCTGTGATGTTGAATAATGCAATTCAATTGCCACGCATCACAGTAGCCTTAAATGAATTAATTTCAAAGAACTATATTACTGCAATTGAAGCTGATGTGATTAAAAAAGAGTGTACATGTCATTGTGTAAACAGCAGACTGTCCAAGAAAAGCTAGTCTTTTGATTGAACAAAAGATAGATTGGACTTTTTAATTAAAGATTTGGTGCGTGAAAATAAAGATGATCCTTTTCTAAAATTTTCCATGAAAATTCTTTCAATGTGCCATGGTAATGCTGGTAATGCTACTGTGGAGTGTGGGTTTTCATTCAACAAAGACTGCTTGATTGAAGACTTGTATGAAAATTCCTTAATTGCTCAATTGTTGTTGAGCCTTAATTTCTCAATATCAAGTCCGATTACTGTGGTGCTGGGCTTGATCAACGTGGAACTGCCCTAGTAGCAATCACTGCTCGTTTTCTGCATGAGCTCTCAACGTTAACTCACCGACTCATTGAATTAAGACATCGGCAAGAGCACTTTTGATTTTCTGCAATAGATGAATTTTTATTCATGCATAGAGGTGATCCACACGAGCAATTTCGCCAATGGGAAACCGACAAACAATTTTTTATCCGAAACTGCAGCTCTATAGTCATCGGGCCTTTTCAATATCAAAGAATATTGAGACAAGATGGTTATGTGTTAAGGATTTGAGTTTCTAAATGTAAGATGTTATCGACTGTGCTTCTGCCTTTGCAGAAGCTGCTCTGGAAAGGATGTATATGGCCGGAGCCCCCGGGAAGGGAGGGGGAGAGTAGACAATTACAAGGCGAGCCTGGGTACTGAACGCGTGGAGGTGTTGTGACGTCACAAGAGAGGATGGACTTTTCTCCGTTAAAAGCATTAGAATCATACGGAAAAGTAGAAGAAACTAAGATGTTTTGGCCCTTTTTTGGATACTAATGGTAAGTCAGCAATCTCTATTCTTAATACGACATACTTGATAATAGTTATTAAGCTATAGAGTACATAAAAATATAAAATTGCCGTATTTTGCGTTAGTTTTATTGATTTCTGTTCTTTTGTTCTAGCAATCACTATGCTTCCGTTTGCTGCGTCCCAGGCTGTAAGTAAAGCTAATTACAAAAGAGGAGAAAATGTAAATGTTTTCACTTTTCCCAAAAAACGAAGAAAAGCGGGCCGAATGGACTAAAAATATTCCAAGAAAAAATTGGTCCCCAGGAAAAAATACGTATGTTTGTATTGAGCATTTCCGAGATGAAGATCTTTTAAAAGGCAATGCTATTTTAAAATCAGATGGGGCACTTTTAACTGTAAAAAGAAAGCATAAATTAGAACCGAATGCTATCCCGTGCATTTTTTCGAGCTTACCAGCCTATATATCCGATATTACCAAAAAACAAGAAATAACTGATCCTACTAAAAGAAGAGAAAACGTTTAGGAAAAAGATATTGAGGAAACCGAAAAAAATAATGCAAAGGAAAATATAAATTCTTTTGAAATTAAGAAATGTATCAAGAGTTTCATGGCAATTCTATGTTAAGAAAATTTCACCATTAATTATAAATTAAACGCAGATCCTCTTCCACTGCACATACCAAGTAGCTTAAGGTTCAATGCCGATCTCATGGTTGATTTATTTATTTAAAAAAAAAAAGAGAGAGAGAGAGAGAGAAATCTATTTGTTGGATACTTAGAAAAACAAAAATATAAAAGGTATTTATTAAAGAAATATTTCCAACTAAACGGTTTACCGGAATTTGTTGAAAATTCTGAAATTAAGTATGAACACAGATTTGGAAATTAACTCAAAAAAGAAAATGTATTACTGCAATGCTAACAACAATAACAAAAAAGTATATGTATTACTGCAATATATTTTACATGAAAACCCCTAAGAGCATTTAGGCAGTTTTACATATTCAAGAGTTATACTCACTAATTTTTAAAAATATTTAATTATGTATATTTCAAATGTCTCAAAGTGATATTTGAAAGTCTTATCTAGAAAAAACTAAAGCAAACACTTGTAGTGCCTTCATGAAAAACTTTATAGTATTTGTAAGGTTTGGGTAATAAAAGCTTTTACTTTTTATTTTCTTGTTTTTTGTGCTTTAATTGCTTCTAATAAAATTTGACATTAGGAGTCTGTATAACATAATTATATATAGAATGTATTGTACAAGTTTTTAAAATATTAATTGTGGAAATTTCTGATTATATTCCTCGTGCTACTAGTGTTTATTGACATTATTGATCAGATTTCTTCCATAGAATTCAATACAAACTCTTTGAAATCCCATCCTCTCTTGTGACGTCACGAAATGGCTTGAGATGACTATTTATGAATCTGGATATTTTTAACATCAATTCTTTCAAAAAGCTTATTAAAACGAAGCAAAACTAAATAATGTATTTCAGTTTTTAAGTAAAATTAATAAAAATTATTATTTTTACTTAAAAATATATTTACTTTTACTTACTTAAAAATATGACTTTACGCTTACTCAACGTATAAATTTAATCCATATACATATTATTTTAGATAAATAATAACATTGAGTAACCATTATATTATTTAGAATGTATTTGCTAGCCCGAAATGCAAAACATACTGCATACAATGCTGAAACTGCTTTAAATTCAGTACCAATTTATTTCATTAATTTCTGACACAAAATATTGTTGATTCACTATTATTTAAGAACAAAGTGTTGTAAAACGAAAATGCTATTTCAATGCGTCATAAAAAATTAAGTTACTCGTATTTATTGGCATTATTAATTCCATTTCTTCCATTGAACTCAATGCAAACTGTTCCAAATCCCATCCTTTCTTGTGACGTCACGAAAACCAGTACCCAGACCCCCTCTTGCTTTCTCCTCTCTTTCTTCAGTCGCGGCGACCCCGATATGGCCCTTAGTTTCTAAAACATAGAATAGACGAACATTAATCATACACTCCAGTAGTTTGCACAGACAAGTAGTTAAGGCTATGGACGATAGTTATTGGGATTAGTGGTGTATTTTCCAGGTTTGGGGAAAAGAATGATTATTGCTTTTCTCCACTCTGATGGAAAAGCATGCTCATTCCATATTCTATTGTACAGCTGCAAAAGACTAACTAAAGAATCATGGGAGAGATGTTTAAGCATATCATTAGTGACACTGTCAGGGCCAGGGGATGTGTTTGATGACTGTCTTAAACTGTTGTGTAGCTCATTTATAGTGAATGTACTATTGTAGGAGAAGTTGGAGGAAGTTTTTAATTTCAATTTGTGCCGTTCGGATACTTTCTTGTACAGAAGAAAGGTGTTGGAGAAGGAGGTACTGCAGGATGTGAAAGCTAGAGATTGACCAATTGTATTTGCAATTATTTTTGTATCTGTATAATTCGGTTAGTGATGGTTGGTTGGTTGGTTTTTAATGGCACAAGGTCCAAAAAGGACATACTGCACCAGACAATGAGTTAAAACCATATACATATGTATTCGGGTAAAAGGTGTCACAAAACTTAGTAAAAGCTAAAATGTAAAGACTAAAAGGTGAAGATTAAAAGACTTAAAGGGAGACGAAAAGGGAAAAAAAGACATCTGGATGGGCGCTCCCATCCAGATGTCCAGAAAACATAATATCTACTGAATCTGCATCAAATCCAGTATCAGTTCAAAATAAAAACTACACTCCTGAACATTATCAAATTATTAACTCTGAGATGCAGCAACAAAACAAAATTACCACAAACCAAGATAAAGGAAGGGAAGACCAGGATCAGACTTTTACACCCCCCAGTTCAAAGATTAGGAAGAACTATACGTCCACCAGCATATCTTCAAGATTATATTCTAAATTGAAAATCAAGAAACAATTAACATTAAGCAACCATGCTATCAAGTGGGGGAGAATTGTTATATCCATCATAATTTAAAAACATTTACTTTCAAGTTGTTGGCAACTTCTAAAAACTTAATAAAATATCTGCCATCATTATATATACAAAAAATATCGACCCTAACAAATACTGTCAAACTTCTGTATCGATGTCTTGCATATATCTTTTGAAAATACCTGTAAATATGTAATATAATCTAAATTTTTAAGATGAATATAATAAAGTTTTCTGCCCATGTTTTAATGTTTATATAATTATGCTATTATGCCACCACGGTCACAACTGAATGATATTTTAAACCACGTCACTCAGGAAGCCAAAGATGATAAATGTCATGAAGAAATTGAGTCCGAAGAGCTGGGTACTCATTCCCCAAGACCTTTTTAAACACCTAATTGCAGTATACAGTCAATCAGAAGCACTAGAACCATTAAAATTCCTGAACATTTAAATGATTATGTCTTGTATGAAGCCAAAATAATATCACTATTAAACATGAAGCATGAAGACAGAGATCCTATGACCGTACAAGAAGCCCTGGCATCACCTGAAGCGAACCAGTGGCAAAAGGCCATGGATATAGAGATCTCAAACAGGCCCAAACCTGGGAACTTGTAACAAGACCACCCAACACTGAACTAATTGCTTCCAGATGGATATTTCGCAAAAAGAAGGGCGAAACAGAAGACAGCATGAACAGAAGACAGCATGAAAAAGCTATTGGTGTCAATTTCCAAGAGACATTTTCTCCTGTGATAAAACTAAAATCAATTCGCCTAATGCTTACTGTAGCAGTTGAAATGGATCTAGAAATCCATCAGATGTACATCACCGCAGCGTACTTAAACGGCATGTTAGAGGATGACATATAAAAGACTCAACCTGAAGGTTGTCTTGAAGAGGACAGCGAATATCCTCTATGCCATTTAAAGAAATCCTGTATGGCCTGCGGCAATCTGGTAGAGTATGGAATACTTGTCTATATAATTACTTGAAACAGTATCGTCTTGAGAGGCCGAATGCAGATCCCTGCATTTACTACAGCAAGCAGAAAGGTATCATCTTTGATGTATATGTCGATGATTGTAGGGAAACTCTCATAAATAAATGATTTTAAAAGGAACATCAAAGATGTGTTCAAGGCAAAAGACATGGGACCTGCTCACCACATCCTGTGTATGAAGATTACATGAAGAAAGGATGGATCTATATCCCTTGATCAGACATCATACAAGGAAGAGATGCGGTTACACCCCTAGATCCAAACCTCAAGTACCCAAGAACAGAAAGTGCTCAGAACAGAAGCAATACTGAAGAAACAAAGTTCCTCTTTAGAGAGACAATTGAAGTCTGCTTTATTTGGCCTTTGGTACCCATCCTGATTTAGCCTATTCATCTATGCTTATGACCCAGTTCAAGAGAGTTCACAGCGAAGAGCACTGGAGAGGTGTTAAACACATATTCAGATATCTACGAAGTACCAGACAGAGGAACTTGAAGTTAAAAAAACTGGAAAGAGACTCCCAAGTATACTCTGATGCAGACTGGGGAGGAGACAAGACAGACCGCAAATCCTTCATGGATATGTCATACATCTTGCAGGTGCTCTAGGTTTGGTTTGGTTTGTTGGCGTTTATTGGCACAAGTCCAAAAAGGACATGCTGCACCAGACAAGGAGTTAAAATCACATCATGATGTATTCAGGTAAAAGGTACCACAAAGCCTAGTAAAAGCTAAAAAGCAATGACCAAAAAGGTGAAAAGTAAAATGCAGAAAGTGTTAAAAGTAGATAAAAAGTGAAACAAAGACATCTGGATGAGGGCTCCCATCCAGATACCAGTCAGACAAAATTGGACACTTCACACGGAATGAAAAATATTGGTATGTCTAAGAAATGCAAACAGATTCCGATACATGGTTATACCCAAAATATCGCCCAGTTTCGGATGAGAACTGTTAAAAAGTACTTGGTAAAAAATATTAAAAGTAGTGCACGAGGTTAAGAGATGATGAACGGTGAGGTAAGTTGACAGTGAGGACGCTCCAGAGCAGGGTCGTCCAGGAGTAGGTGCTTATGAGTAAGTCACGTATGACCAATTCAGAGACGTGTTAAGATGACGTCTAGTCTGCGATAGGGATGAAACGACCAGTGAGTGAGAGCTGGGTGGATAGAAGGAAGTTTGTTTCCCGTTTCATTGTCCCATTTAACGACCCATATGCCTTTTACTATGCTGGAGATGCTAGACTTAGTCACTGTAGGATAGATAGCCGGTGTACAGGAGGGTCGCATTCTTAGCCAGTGTGTCAGCTTTCTCGTTTCCACAGATCCCGATGTGACTGGGTACCCAACAGAGGAGGATCCTGTACCCCCAGTTTACGAGTTGTTCATACTTATGTAAAACTTTGTGTATATAGCTATGATTTAAAGAGACAGATTTTAGGTTTTCCAATACACTGAGAGAGTCTGAATATATTATGAGGTTCTTTGCATTATGTCTAGCAATGTACAGAAGGCTTTCGTAAATGGCCAGTAATTCAGCTGTAAAGACAGAGCAGAACTGCGGGAGGGTATAGCTGCTTGTGTAATTTCTACCTACGAAAGCAAAACCGACATGATTTCCAGTTTTAGAGCCGTCTGTATATAGTTCTCCATAGTTGTGATATTTGTTCCTGTGATCTAAGAACAATTTCTGATATATTATGAGGTCAGTGTTGGGTTTTGAAAAGCCTTCAAATGGTTGGAGGTATGAAACCTGCAACATACCCCAAGGTGGTATGTCATGAAAAGAGCAGATAGAAACATTAACATCTTCCAGTTGGGTACCAACGAGACTCCTACGAATCCTTAGTCCAAAGGAGGAATGCAGGAAGGACGGTTGTTATAAAAGTGGTCCAGATGGGTGTCTAAGAATGAATTATTTAAGGGATGTGAGGGATTAGAATATATGTATTTAAAAAGCTCATCTTTCACTTTCTCTTGCATAGAATGTGGCACTCTTCTTGATGGAAAAATCTCCAGGTGTATATTCTATCACACCAAGCTCATATTGAAAACTTTTCAAATATCCAATTTCTTTACTGAAAGTTTCACTGTCGGTTAAATTATCTGATAAACTTACTGAGTTTATTTGCTTAATCAAGTTCATTTCTACACAAGAGTTCTTACGTAATATTGGCTGAAGGTTATCTTTTATCTCATAAATTTGACAGTGTAATTGTCTCCCTTTGCCTTTATAGTAGCATCTGCTTAACCAATTACATGTGTTTTATGACCAGTAAATGAAACTAGTTTCATAATTTTTGATTTATTAATTCTTAAAATTGCTTTTTTTAGCAATGTTTAAGGAAAGTACAATTGCATTTGGCACCTGTATCTAATTTAAATGTACCTTTAAACTTGTTCTGAAGTTCTACACTTTCAAACTAATTTGCCAGTATAGGTTCGTTTGTAATGCTGCTGATTACAAAAGTGTTTTGGTTTTCACTTGACTCATCGTGATTAGTAACTGAAGCTACTATATGCTTGGATTTACAGAATTTAGCAAGATGACCTTTTAAGTGACATTTGTTTTCACTCTTTATTATATGATAAACACTCTGCTTTCTTGTGAACAGTTCCATACTTGTACACGATTTTCCATTGTTTACTTTTACCCTTTCGATATGGCATCTCCTTAATAGCTTCGATTTTCAACAGTTGTTCTTTGATCACAGTCATCTGCGATCTTGCTAATTCACCAGCTCTGCAGATTCCATTTCACATAGGGCATACTGGTGTTCTCTGGAGGATTTGGATTCTACTGGGACAAAAATATCTGCATTAACAACCTGGATAGGAAGCTCTGGCCTTCCCACTGCTTCAGTCGGTGCTTGGTCTCTAATGTCTTGGTCTCTAATTTCTCTATTTATGTGGTGGTGCCATCTATTGGCATATACTGAACAAAAACCAAAGTAAAATCGAAACCAGAAAAATAAAAACGCCTGGATTACAGATATTCCGGACCATAAGAAGTTGTATAATCAGTAGTGTTCCGGTTGGGCAAAGGAAAAAAATTTTACTTTACTTTTCTCCTCATCTAGCAGTCAGGACAAGACCCACAAAAGTCTTTGATGTCTTTCACAAATCCCTTCCACCAGAATGACATAGAACTATAGTCTCTAGTCTTTTTTGCATACAAATGTCCTCCAGTCACTGTTTCTTGCATTAATCATAAAATTTTTTTCCTTTGCCCAACTGGAACCACTAACTGATTATACAGTGTAACTTCTGATGGTCCGGAATATCTGTAATCCAGGCGTTTTTATTTTTCTGGTTTCGATTTTACTTTGGTTTTTGTTCAGTATATACCAATAGATGGCACCACCACATAAATAGAGAAATTTGTTCTTAACATTTCATCGTCCTAAATAACCAATCAGCATAGTTCTTTTTGTCTACAATTGTTGTTGTTAAGCTTTTTTTTAGTCTAAATTGTGCCTAGCGCCATTTTAAATTTATCTACTGACTTGTAAGGTATTTTTCTGTTTCTGTATATTTGTTGAGAGGAGTGAGAAGAGTAGTAAGAGATCAGCTGATTCTTCACTTTATGCAAATCGAGGGAAAAGAAAGCATAGTATGATATCGATTGCAAAAAAAAGTAGAAATGCTTAAAAAATTCCAACAACGCACATATGTCAGCAAGTTATACCAAGAATATGACGTCGGAAAAATTCCACTGCGTATGACATTATCAAACAGAAAAAAGAAGTACTGTAGTTTTTTTGTAAATTCTGATACATTATAGGAAATGATGAAACGGAGAACAATGAAATGTGCAAAAAATTCAGATTTGGATAAAGTAATGATAGAATGGTTCAAACAAAGACGACGGAAAACGTGCCTTATGATTATAGGACTGGGCCTATAATTATAGCACAAGCTAAACAATTCCATCAAGAACTGGGTTTGACTACACCCTGTGAATATACCACTGGGTGGATGGATAAATTTAAGAAGAGGCATGGGAAATGCCATATTCATATCTGTGGAGAGAGTGCAAGTGCTGATTACTAGGCTGCACATGTTTTTGTCAACGATATCCAGAAAATGATAGAAGAAAATCTGTCATTAGAACAGATTTACTTTGTTTTTGTTTGTTTGTTTTTTTTTTTTTTATGGCACAAGTTCCAGAAAGGACATACTGCACCAGACAATGAGTTAAAACCATATAAAGATGTATTCAGGTAAAAGGTGTCATAAGACTTAGTAAATCTAAAAGGTAAAGAGTAAAAAGGTGAATGGCCAGTAATTCGGCTGTAAAGACAGAGCAAAACTGAGGGAGAGTGTAGCTGCAAGAATAATTATTATTCACGAAGGCAAAGCCAACGTGATTACTGGTTTTAGATCCATCTGTGTAGAGGTCTTCATAACTTTCATATTTATTTCTATGATCTAAGAACAACTGTTGGTATATTTTGGGGTCAGTATCCTGTTTGATGAAGCCTTCGTAGGGCTGAAGGTACGGGATTTGCATTTCAGTCCAGGGTGGGATTTCATTAGGAGAACAAGAGGAGACTATGGCATCCTGCAACTGGGTACCGACTAGGCTCCTACGGATCCGGAGTCCAAAGGGAGGGGTACATGAAGGGCGATGATTGTAAAATCTGTCCAGATGGGTATCTATAAAAGAGTCCTTTAAAGGATGTGAGGGATGAGAGAGTATGCGAAAGTATGTATTCAATGACAGCTTTTGATGAGTGAGGGTGAGAGGTGGCTCGTGACAGGCGATGTAAAGACTATTTACAGGTGATGTTCTAAATGCTCCAGAGCAAATGCGTAGTGCTGAATGATGCACGGTGTCCAGTTTTTTTAAAACTGACTTGCAAGCAGACCCGTAAGTTTGTTTGTTTGTTTGTTTTATGGCATAAGGTCCAGAAAGGACATACTGCGCCAGACAATGAGTTAAAACCATATAAAGATGTATTCAGGTAAAAGGTGTCATAAAACTTAGTAAATCTAAAAGGTAAAGAGTAAAAAGGTGAAAAGTAAAATTCAAAAGTGTTAAAAGTAGATAAAAAGTGAAAAAAAAGACATCTGGATGGGGGCTCCCATCCAGATACCAGTCAGACAAAATTGGACATTTCACACTGAAGAGAGGATATTAGTACGTCTAAGAAAGGCAAACAGATTCCAATGTGGGTTTTCACCCAAAATATCGTCAAGTTTAGGATGAGAACTGTTAAAAAATATTTGGTAAAACCTATTAAAAGCAGTGCATGAGGTTAAAAGATGACAAATGGTGAGTTGAGTATGACAATAGGAGCACTCTGGATCAGGCTCGCCCAGGAGGAGGTGTTTATGAGTGAGTCTGGTGTGTCCAATGCGGAGACGTGTCAGAATGACGTCATGCTTGCGATTGGGATGAGGGGGCCAGTAGGTGAGAGTGGGGCGTATTTTATGCAGTTTATTTTCTGTTTCTGTATTCCAATCATTACACCAGTTGTCTTTTATTAAATTAGAAATTTCGGATTTTATATCACTGTAAGGCACCCAGCCTGTAAAAGGGATGGTAGAGTGCTTAGCTAGAGAGTCGGCCTCCTCATTGCCCTGAATCCCAATGTGACCGGGCACCCAGCAGTAAAGAATATTATATCCGCTATTTATAAGTTGCCAGTGCATATGTAAGACTTTACCAATATGGCTATTAGAATTGGAACCAGATTTGAGGTTTTCTAGAACACTTAAAGAGTCAGAATAAACTATAAAGTACTTTTTATTTGAGCTAGAAATAAACTGGAGGCTTTCATAAATGGCAAGGAGTTCTGCTGTAAAAACTGAAACAAAATTAGGGAGAGTGTAGCCACAAGCA
The DNA here is from genome assembly GCA_038373885.1 of Cheiracanthium punctorium. NCBI lineage: Eukaryota > Metazoa > Arthropoda > Arachnida > Araneae > Cheiracanthiidae > Cheiracanthium > Cheiracanthium punctorium. The sequence goes on along the minus strand of JAWZYV010015074.1, from coordinate 123,103 downwards.
TAAGAACCACTGGTGTAGGCAAAGCCAACATGGTACTCTGACTTCGAGCCATCGGTATACAGGTATTCATAGTCATGATAGTGAGCTTTGTGGTCACGGAAGAGCTGATGATAGATTTCGGGATCTGTGTTCTGTTTTGTAAAGCCTTTGAATGGATTTATGTAGGAGATGCCAGAGTTGTCCCATGGTGGAAAGTCAAGCGGAGAGCCCGTAGAGATTTTTACATCTGCTAAACAGGTACCAGTAAGACTCCTGCGTGTTCTGAGCCCAAAAGGAGGAGTGCAAGTGGGACGATTCTGATAAAAGCAATCCATATGAGTGTCGATAAAAGAATGTTTTAAAGGGTGCGAAGGATGGGAAAGGATGCGAAAGTAGGTGTTCAAAGAAAGCTTATGACGGATGTGGGTGAGGGATGGCTCATTGCATGTGACATACAGACTTTGTATAGGTGAGGTCCTAAAAGTTCCTCAGCAAATACATAGTGCAGTATGATGCACTGTGTCAAGTTTCCTTAAGATCGATTTGCAAGCAGATCCATACACACAGCAGGCATAGTCTATCCTAGAACGGATAACAGCACGGTATATCCGCAGCATGGCATCACGTTCTGCCCCCCATGAGGTATTAGAGAGAACCTTTAGAATGTTGAGATTTCTTTCGCATTTGTTGCGGATGTAAGATATATGATTACCAAAAGTGGCTTTCCTGTCAAAAATCACACCTAAGAATTTAGTGGAGTCATGTACTTCTATTTTGGTCTGACCGAGGTAAATTTCAGGATCCGGGTGAAGACCACGCTGCCGGCAAAAATGTATGGAGATGGTCTTCTCCACAGAAAAATTGAAGCCATTGGTACTACACCATTTTAATATGCGAGTGATAGCGGTTTGCAGTTGCCGCTCAATGAAAGGCATGTCTTTCCCTTGGCAGGAAATCTGGAGGTCATCCACATAGAGGCTACCATGAACTGATGGAGGGAGCTGGTTTAAAATATTATTAATTTTTATTGAAAAAAGTGTCACGCTCAGGACAGAGCCCTGCGGTACGCCTTCTTCTTGTACGTAGGTATCCGAGAGAGTGCCGTTTATCCGTACTTTGAAATTGCGAAGCGAAAGAAAGTTTTTCATAAAAATTGGTAGGTTGCCCTGGAGGCCAAAGTTGTATAGATCACGGAGGATACCATATCGCCAGGTCTTATCGTAAGCTTTCTCTATGTCAAAAAAAATTGAGACTAAATGATTTTTCCTTAAAAAGGCATTACGAATTTGAGTCTCTAAGTTGAGGATATTGTCGATGGTCGACCTGCCTTTGCGAAAGCCACTTTGGAGAGGGTGCAAATAGCCCTCTGCCTCTAGGATATATACAAGGCGAGCATTTATCATTTTCTCCAGAAGCTTACATAAACAGCTAGTGAGAGCTATGGGTCGATAGTTTTTCGGATTTGAGGTATCTTTGTTAGGTTTGGGAAAGGGAATGATTACAGCATTTCTCCAGGAGGAGGGAAAAGTATGTTCATTCCAGATTCTATTGTAGAGTTTCAGAAGGTTAAGTAAGGAGTCATGTGAAAGATGTTTTATCATTTCATAGGTAATATTGTCTGGGCCTGGAGAAGTATTGGGTGATTGTCGTAGGCATTTTGTGAGTTCATTGAAAGTTAAGGTGCTATTGTAGGAGAAGTAGGAGGAGGTTTTAAAATTTAAGTTTTGCCGTTCAGACTGTTTTTTTGTATGTAAGGAAGGTGTTTGGATAAGAAGTATTGCAGGAAGTGGAGGCAAGGGTTTGGCCAATAGTATTTGCAATGTCTTTTGTGTCGGAAATAATATTGTTATTGATGGAGAGACAGGATATTGTGTGATTGGAGTATATGCCCATGGCCCTTCGAGTTTTCGACCATAGCTCTTTACTGGAGGTAGAGGCAGAGATACTGGATACATATTGTATCCAAGACTCTTTCTGACTTTGCCGCCTAGTTTTACGTGCACTGGCTTTTACCTTTTTAAAGTTGATGAGATTTTCGGTTGTAGGGTACCGCCGAAAGAGGCCCCATGCTTTTTGCTGTTGCTTCTTGGCAAGGGTGCATTTCTCGTTCCACCACGGGTTTTTATTCTTACGGAGACTCTTGCAAGACCTGGGAATGCTGGCATCTGCAGCTTTAAGGATGATGAGAGTAATGTTACGAATGACCTCGTCAATATTGCCTTCAGTTAGAATAGAGGGAATAGTAGACAATGAGGTGAACTTTTGCCAGTCGGCCCTATCATAGATATAGCGAGGGATGGTATAGTTGGGAACAGAATTTTTATACAAAGGTGAGAGGAAAATCGGGAAATGATCACTATTATGTAGGTCACTGGAGACAGAGAAATTATACAAGGGAAGAATTGATGGAGAGCAAATTGCAAGGTCTATGGCGTGGAAGGATTTAGTCGGGTAGTGGAAGTAAGTATTATCTCCGTTATTCATACTGCATAGGGTGAAATCTGTAAGGAGTTGTTCAATTTGCTGTCCTCTATTGTTTATTTTTTTGCTGCCCCACAGAGGGCTATGAGTGTTCATGTCACCTAGGAGAATGAAGGGTGGAGGAAGTTGTTGGATAAGATTATTGAGTGAGTTTGTGCAGATGGTTTCATTGGGTGGTAGATAGATGCTGCAGATTGTAGTGAGTTGATTAAGGTGGATACGTGCAGCTACTGCTTGGAGATTGCTATTAAGGTTAACTGTTTGAGAGGGAAAGTTATTGTTAATTAGTAGGGCAACTCCACCGGAGGCCCTTTCATTACACTCATAGTCTTTCCGAAGAATAGTATAGTTGCGTATGGTAGTTTTTATTTTAGTTTTGAGGTAAGTTTCCTGTAGGGCAAGACAGGCGGGATTATGTTTGTAAATAAGTAATTTGAGATCGTCGTTTTTACTTAGGAAGCCGTGGCAGTTCCAAGAAAGCAACAGGGCCATAATCAGGTTGTATTAGGGATGATGGACAGTTTACTCTTAGTCCCTGAAGGTTTCAATAAGGTGCTAGGAATAACATCATCATCCATTGCATTATCTGTTATATCAGAGTCAGAGGGTTCCAAATTTAGGAGGAGTCATCAATGGATCGTTGAGGAAGGATGCGTTTATGTCTAGATTTGTTGTATTTTGATTTATAAGCAGCAGTTTTTTTAATTTGTGGTCTATTGTGTGTAGAGTTATTGCTTTGAGGTTTTTTCTCGGAAGTGCTTTTTTGAGGCACTATGAAAGAATTATGTTGTGTTGTAGTTGTATGTTTAGCAGTGGTAGTGGAACGAGATGGAAAGACTGGTAGAATTTTTGGTGGGTCGGTTTGGGTAGCTATTGATTTAACAGGTTTGGTTGCTGCAGAATAAGACAGACCAGGTTTGGGTGTACGTGAGTTAATTATTTTACGGGCTTCTGGGTAAGGCAGTCCTTGTGTGGCACGCAAGGACTGAATTTCTTTTTCATAAGACCATTTAGGACAGGAACGTGAATAGGATGGATGATCTTGTTGACAGTTAACACATTTCGATGGATTAGAGCAGGTGTCACTTTCGTGGCCAGGAGTCCCACAACGGGCACAAGTTGGGGAACCACGGCAGGAGGTTTTGGTATGGCCAAACCTTTGGCACTGAAAGCAACGGGTAGGATTTGGTATATAAGGTCTAACAGCACATGAAAGATAGCCGGCTTTGATATGAGAGGGGAGTTTAGGAGACTTGAAAGTCAGTATAATGTGTTTTGTGTCCAGTATTTGGTTATTGCGGCAGATGGTGATTCTTCTAACTGCACAGGCATTTTGAGATTGAAGATTTTCTAGAATTTCAGCTTCAGAACAATGGATTAGATCTGGCTCGGATATTACGCCTTTTGAAGTATTGAGGGTACTATGGGGTGATACTGTGACAGATTTTGGACCCAGATTTTTTAATTGCATGATGCTGTGAGCTTGTTTGTTATTAGCTACTTCCACTAAGAGGTCTCCAGATCTTATTTTTTTTATTTTGACAACTTCTCCAATATTAGGTATTATGCACTTGTGTATAAGAAATGGGGATGTTTGGCCAAAGTTTCCTTCCTCACATTTAACAAGAAAAAATTTTGCATTAACACCTCCTGGAGAAGGAGGTTTCGGATCAATGACATGTGACAATGAAAGTGTCCAATCCATATTGGGGAATGGAGGTTCAGACCCGACCGCACCACCCACCACGGAGCCCAACAAGGGGATGCACAAATGTGCACCAGTGCTAGTCGGGGCTATACGCGCACAGTACATCCCTTAGGCAGCGTCCACCCTTAACGACGTGCCCAGTAGATGTCCGTTTGCTTGATCCCTAGCAGTTGACCGAAATCAGTACCACCAGCCGGTTGATACACAGGGGAACGCTGTGCACCTCCCGTTTACCCGAAGCCGAGGCCAAAGCAATGTGTTGGAGAAAACCCCTCAATTACCAGGATCCCCATTTCCGGGGACACGGGTCTCCACGCACGGCAAACACGTGGGCAGTTTACCCGCCAACAGAAGCTGACGGTACAGAGGGACTAGAGCTTCTGAAGGGGGGCCCTCACTTCAAGAGAAGAAACCACATCGAGGGAGAAGGGGAAGGAAACAGCAGAAGGAGAGAGGAGGGTAAAAAACCAAAGGAGCGAAAGATCGCTGGGGCCCCGGGATTGCGACACCCGTGAAAACCTAAAGAAGGTTTTCCCCCTGAGGGGTAGAACAGATTTACAATGCTGATGAAGCCGCACTCTTCTGGCGCTATGTGCCACATAAAATCTTAGCAACTGAGGCAGAAAAATATGCTTCAGGCTTAAAAGACATAAATGAAAGACTGACTGTTTTGGCTTGTGCTGATGCTGCTGGGACTCATAAATTAAAATTAACAGTGATCGGGAAAAGGTGCTCTACCCCATGCACTTAACGTTGTAAAAACATTTCCAGTACTGTACAAAAGTAACATAAGAGCATGGATTAGGGAAGAAATGTTTACAGACTGGTATAAAAATTATTTTTGTCCTGAAGCTCGGAAACATTGTGCACCTGTTAAATTATTGTTTAATTAACGGACCACCAACGCTAAAATAATTTTAGCATCGTTATTGCACTACCATTGTTAAAATAATTTTAATCATTGATAATTGTTCCGGTCATTCGAATGCAGAATCCTTAAAAGAAAACACCGATGCTTTATTTCTCCCACCTAACTATACATCTATTTTATATTCACTGGACTGTGGCGTTCTACAGTCATTCAAGTGTCACTATAAAAATAATTTTCTTAAACGAATGCTTGATTATGTAAATAGTGGGGAAAATATATCTGGATTTGTGAAAAAATTCAATCTGAAGGATGAAAAATTGTAATGTCCACTTACTAGAATTTAACTTCATTGAAGTTTTAAGAGTGTGACAAGAACGTTCCAACTATTAATGAGTTGACTGAGGCAGAAATACTGAACAGCACATTAAATGTGCCAGATTCCAATTCATCTAGCAATGAAGAATGTGATGTGACACTGGACAAAACAGAAGAAAAAATTCCAACTGAAAAGTTAATCAGTATTCTTGATACAGTAATTATGAGACTTGAGAAACTTTATAGTAGATCACGAAATCATGACTGTCGACAAAATTCATGAAAAACTAATTTCTCACAAATCAAAATTTAAACAGATATTTTTACTAAATATCTTGAAGTGATTTTATTTTTTTTTTTTTAATTTAGTGATAGTTTTGTTTTTCTAAGATTAAATTTTTTCCTTAACAAATTTAAAATGTGTAATTTTAAATTTCTTATTTTTTAATCAAGTGAATAAAATACTTCTGGAAATTATCTACTTCCGTTAACTTTAAAATGCATATTTACTGTATTATGCCCGAATATAACAGCAAACCCAAAATTTTCAAGAATCCCTATATTTAGGTCTCAAACTTAGCACAAGTGATGCACAATGATCAGTCAATATAAACATTGTGCTGTTCAGAACAAACTATTTCTCAAAGAAAATTTTCTCCTCTGTCTGATGATACAAATGCCATTTTGCTGTGAGCGTAATTTCTGCCGTAATATCGAATTAGGTGAGAAAAAATACCAAAAATCGCATAAAAGATTATGTTTTATGCAATACGATTTGTATGCTACTCAGAAAGATCTAAGCATGAAGTTGTTCACCTAGAAGTAATTTTTTTAAATTTGACCTAGAATTTTTTTTATTTTATATAAAAAAAATTCTAGGTCAAATTTAAAAAAATTACTTCTAGCTGCACAACTTCATGCTTCGATCTTTCCAAGTACCAAATTTGGTGTTTCTAGGTATAGCCGTTTGTCCGCAATGCCGCCGACACACAGACATCTTCTTTTATAATAAGTAGAGACTTTTCTTCTTCTTTGTTTTGGTATATGGGCATAGCACACAGATCCTATAATTCTTAAGTGTTTGATTCTTGGTTCCTTCCCTGTCCACAATTCATAAGGGCTTACATTTTTAATCGATGATTTTCCAGTTCTATTAAGTACAGTAGAGCGCCGAAAATCCGGACGCCTAAAAACCGGAAAGACCAAAAAATTGGACATTTTTTGGATTTCAGTTTTTTCCCTTCCCTCAAAAAAAATAAAAATAAAAATAGATAAATAAATAAATAAACTACAGGATGCTCAAGCATTAGAATAGTTTGTTATCATAACAATAGTGTCAATATATATATATATATATAGTATAGTATATATATATATATCCAAAACCTCAGGGTAAAATCTGACTTGTGACCTAACTTTCCTTCTTTGCATTCCAAAGATTTAATTGTTATTTCTAAACAGAAACGCAAAAAGGGGGGTGGAGACACTTCCTGTTAGTGTAAAGCATTTAAGCTTTAATAATCGGTAGAGATATTATTTTTAATTTAATGTTATTCTTTCTAAGGAGGCAAAGAAATTAATTAAACTCTTTATAACATCATTCAAGTCTGCAGTAAAAACATACATTAGCGTAAATACCATTGGAAGCCTTGTTTAAAAAAACGCATAAATAAAAATATCAGTAAGCACGTGCAACGAAGACAAGAATGTAACAACTTGTTTGGAAAGCGAAAGCTCCAGTCACAGACAAACCGGCTCCAGTCACTCTGGTGAAGGGGGGAACGTCTGTGCACCCACAATCAGTGTTTTAGTGCATGGGATGGCGATAAAAATTGCTGTTATATCTTTTTATCCTTTGATACTGGAAGATTTTTTTAAATTTTAAGTTGTGACTACGTTCACGTTATTGGGCAAGCAATATATACGCGGCAATCAGTAGGGCACCTTTTTTTTTTCTTTTCTTTTCTTTCTTTCTTTTTTTTTTTTAGTGAATTCGATAGAACAATTTCTAGAGTACAACCTACGGATCGCGGCGATTTCGAAAAACGTTATAAAAATACATAGTTCACGGCAAGACCCCGTAATCCATGACGTAGCTGCTACTTTTTTTTTTTTTTTTTTTTTTTTTTTTTAAATGACCAATACTCCGGAAAATCCGAGAATCCGGAATCGCCGTAGTCCCATCCATTCCGGATTTTCGGCTTTGTACTGTATGTACACTGAGGTATTAACAAGCTCAGCCCATAATGATGATGGAAATCCAATACCAGGATTAAAATTCTTTAATGTTCTGGCCATTTCAACAACAGTTCTATTCTTTCACTTCACCATTTTGCTCTGGGGTGTATGGAGCTGTAAATCGTTGAACAATTCCCTTCTTCAGCAACACTTCAACTTTGCTATTAAACTCTCCTCCATTATCACTTATAATCTCTTTGACATTATGACCTAAATTTCCAGTATAGACTAAAAATTCTTCTGGGGAATTGACAACATCAGACTTTTGCCTAAGAAAGTAAATGCAGCAGAACTTGGTAAACTGATCTTTAAAAACAACAAAATATTGAAATTTTCTAAAAGATTTATCAAATGGACCACATACATCTGCAGAAATTAATTCTCCAGGATAAGAACAATTATCTCTAGATCCAAAACTTAATCTATGAGCTTTCCCAAATATGCATGCTTCACACAATTCTCTTAACATTAACCTTTATATTCATTTCATGATTTAAGACATTTTACATGGCGCTTGTCTTGGTGACCCCAACGTTCATGATAAAGTTGTAGCAGTGAATCATCTGATGTGGCTAAGTTCACTTCTTTTGGGGATGGATCTTTTGGGGGTAATAACTTTCATATTAGCCTTAAAAAGTCCTTTTCCTCTGCTTCAAGTTCCATGTAAAACACAAATGTCATCAATTTTCAACCAACACTCAGTTGCATTTGATTCAAAATGACTATTGGCATGTCTATCATGAGTGGCCAACACAGAAAATAGATTCTTGCTAATCTCAGGAACATGCTACACATCTTATATTTTTTTAGAAAGTGATTCCATCAACCTTTGGAGTGTATAGGCTGATTAATTTTATTTTTCGCATAGTTGGTGAAAAATAAAATTAATCAGCCTATACACTCCAACTTGCCTAATAACTTGAAAGGTTGATGGAATCACTTTCTAAAAAAATATATAATTTCCGCGGCGTAATGGAGTTGTCGCAAATTAATTGTTTCATCTGTTCTATCTGTGATTTGCAGAGGAAGATGATAAATGCCAACGGTTCTAATGCGAGAAATTTCATCTGGGAATCGTCCCAGAGTAGCTCAGTGGTAGAGCACCCGCACGTTATGCGGCAGTCCTGGGTTCGGATCCCAGCTCTGGAATTTTTCGCATAGTTGGTGAAAAATAAAATTAATCAGCCTATACACTCCAACTTGCCTAATGCTACACATCTTTTAAGTATTTTAACTGCTTCTTATTGTTAAGTATAGTGACAATCTGAATTGTACCTTTACCAAGGGCTGGTAGAGCTTTTCATTTTGCTGCATTTATTCCTTGAGGAGACTCAAATCCTCCAATTCCTCACAAAATTAATAAAGTCCTTGCCATACATGGTGATATGTCTGGAAGCACCATTATCGATAAACCAATAGTCTTTAAGGATCTCTGAAGGGTGCCAAAATTAAAAGACACAGTGACACTATTGTCAGTCCATCGCACCAAGAAAATCTCAGAATTTTTATCAAATGCAAAATCACATGCGCTTCTTTCTTTCTTCCGCATAGACTTAGATTCTTCTAAAGGACACTCACGGTTTATCAGATTTTCTCGTATGGTTCCTGTGGCAGTAGAGGGAAAAGTTGTAACAATATCCTTCACTTCCACAGAAAGCCCAAAGTTTATATCCAAAACTTATTGGTTTGCCTCGGTTGGTTGGTTGGTTTTTAATGGCACATGGTCCAAAAAGGACATACTGCGCCAAACAATGAGTTAAAACTATATAATTATGTATTCAGGTAAAAGGTGTCATAATAACTTAGTAAAAGCTAAAATGTAAAGACTAAAAGACTTAAAGGTAGATAAAAAGTGGAAAAAAGACATCTGGATGGGGCTCCCATCCAGATACCAGTCAAACAAAATTGGGCACTTAATACTGAATGAAAAATATTGGTTCGTCTAAGAAACGCAAACAGATTCGATGCAGGGTTTCACCCAAAATATCGTTGAGTTTGGGATGAGAACTGTTAAAAAGGATTCGGTAAAAACTATTAAAAGCAGTGCACGAGGATAAAAGATGACGAATGGTGAGGTAAGTATGACAGTGGGGACACTCTGGAGCAGGGTCGCCCAGGAGTAGGTGCTTATGAGTAAGTTGCGTATGACCAATGCGGAGACGTGTTAAGATGACATCTAGTCTGCGATAGGGATGAGACAACCAGTGAGTGAGAGCTGGGCGGATAGAACGAAGTTTGTTTCCCGTTTCATTGTCACATTTATCGACCCATATGCCTTTTACTATGCTGGAGATGCTAGACTTTATGTCACTGTAGGATAGATTGCCGGTGTACGGGAGGGTCGCATTCTTGGTGGTTTGCCTTGGATACACTGTTTCAAACTATTCCTACCATAGTACATGATAATCAATTCATCAATGCTTAGATTTCCTGAGAAGTGTCCGAACTTCATAAAATTATTATTCAGCATGGCAAACAAAGGTTTTACCTTGAAAGATCGATCCTCGGGATACTGACTAACTGTTCTATTGTCCACGAAGTGTCAATAAGATTTATATTTTTGGAAACGGTATTACCACTACCCCTTTGCTGAGCTGCTGATTGTAATAACTATGTTGGAATCCCCACCCCGTTTCGCAAGTCAACTCTATCGCAGCACGCAAAGCAGTCGCAACCAGCAAACAGGAGCATGTGAATCTGGCCCGAAGTTGAAGAACCAGGAGCAAGAACCGTGCGCATGCCTACGGCGCACCTACTTTCAAGTTAAAAGGTGCATCTCCCCACCAGTCCAGAGGGAAAGATTTGCAGTGCAGCTAAAAGAATCCCTGCCAGGCCGAAGCGACCAGTAGCAGCCTGCTTAATGACTGGTTTATGTGTTAGTGTGCAAGTAGTACCACTTGTAAATAGTCGAAGATTTTAGACAAGGCGTATTTCTTCCCATCCACAACTGAGCTACAAACAACTAGCAAGATGTTAATAATTAAATTTCAATTGAATTTCATTTTTAGTTAAGCTCTTTTTAAGCAAAGTAAATGTTGGAATAAATACTTTGTTCAAAAGCATTTCACAAGTTGATCCAGTTTGATCGGACATTGTGTATCTGTGATAGTTTTTTTTTTTTTTTTTTTTGCATCTAATTCCTGAAGATTTAAAGTGATTTTTCAGAAAGCATGGCCATATGTTTCAGGCAATTTTTCAAGTAAATTTATATAGCAGCTAGTTAGGGAGCTGGCAATGTTTAGGGAGTTAAAAAGAGGTTTTCAAAGTTTTTTTGCCAGTACTTATAAAATAAATACTTTGTGATATTTTGCTATTATAGTTTCATTAAATAAAAGTTGATGCTTTAACATTTGTTGCAATCACTTTCTCCAAATACACTTCAATTCTGACAAGCTACAATAAGGAAATAATTTGTGCTTCTCAAGTACTGGTTGGTTAGTTGATGTTTAATGGCACAAGATCCAAAAAGGACATACTGCACCAGACAAGGTGTGTATATAGTAAAATAAAGTTTTCAGGTAAAAAGGTGTTGTATAAAACATGTAAAGCTAAAATCCATGAGGCCTAAAAACAATAAAAGCAAACTGTAGAAAGGTAAAAGGTAGATTAAAAAGACAAGAGCATATGGATGGGGGCTCCCATTCCGATTCCAGACAGAGAAAAGTATATACTTCACAATGAGTAAAGAATATTGATACGTCAAAGAAAGGCGAACAGATTACAGTGCGGGGTTTCACTCAGTATTTCATCAAGTTTGGGATGAGAACAGTTAAAAAGTATTTGGTAGAAATTGGTAAAAGCTATGCATGAGGTTAAAAGATGGTGAATGGTGAGGCAAGTATGACAGTGGGGGCACTCTGGAGCAGGTTCACCAAATAGTAGGTGCTTATGAGTAAGGCCTGGACTCCACATCACCGGAAAGTGCAACAGAATCAGAAAACGGAATCTGAAAATTGACGACTGTAATATATTTGACAACACCAACGATTTTCAATATTATGTTTTTTTTCAGTGGCAGCGAGACATACGAGCAGAACAACAATACATTTGTATTCTTTTTCTTCCACTAGCTTGTATGAGGTAAATAAATGTGTTTGTTTTAGTTGGCTGATACTGAAATAGTTTTTTAACTATTACCCAACACTCGAATCTCACATTTTGGCGACGAGGAAAGAAAGAAAAAAAGGAAAAACATTTTACGAACATGCCTGGTGACGGAACGCAAACCAAAACTGACTTATCGAAGTTCGCCTTTTCGGAATTCTCCCCAGGTAAAGACGATATTCGTTATTATTTTCAACGCTTTGAATTGGAATTACGTGTATTTGGAATTGAAAATGAAGACCATAAACGTGATTTGATTTTAAGATGTATGGGATCTCATCTCTTCAAACTAGTAAACGACAATTTTGATCCAGTGTCTCCCGATGAAAAGTCGTATGACAAAATCAAAACTTTTCTTGAACAATACTTTAAACCAGCACCGAACATTCACGCAGAACGTACAAAATTTTCTCAACGATTTCGTCAAGCTGGTGAGTCAGTTTCTGAGTTTATTTCATCCCTAAGAACACTTCCCGTGAACTGTGAATTCAAAACAATGCTAGATGAACGTTTACAAGATCAATTGATTCTTGGTATTAATGACTCTCGCATTCAAGAACATCTCTTCCATGAACATCCAGAAGAAAGTGCTACATTTAATGAAGTTGAAAAATCCACTCTTACTTATGAATCAGCACTTTTAAATCGTGAAACTATGGAAGCAGTAATGAAAACAGTACATCGCCCGAACCCATGTGTAAATAAAATAACTGCGTCTTCACACAATGGAAGAACAAAACTACAAATAAACATTCGAACTCGTCTAATATAGCAAACAAAAAAGACGCTACTCTGTCGAACTTTGAAAGAAAGACGTTCAAAATTGATAAAAGGATCACTTGCATTCGCTGCGGTGAAAAAAAAACATTCGAAGGAGGAAAAGTGCAAGGCAGAGAAAGCATTCTGCAGAGCCTGTAACACAAAAGGACACTATGAAAAGTCTGTGTTTGTTCGGGAAACGCTGAATTTATAAATTGCATATTTTATATGGATAACAAGAACAAGTATGAGGTTAGTGCTTTTATAAACAGTAAAAGGATAACATTTCATTATGTTTCAGGTGCCGGAAAGTCGATTATTCCTGAAACTTTTTATTCAAAAATTGGAAAACCAAGTTTGTCTAAATCTAAACAACTTTTTGCCTATCCCTATAAACCAATTAAAACGTTAGGAGAAATAACTGTTCCTGTTACTATTGGATCTAATACTAGGTTGTGTAACTTAACAGTTGTTTCTAGTAACAGTGTTCCGATTTTTGGAAAGGACTTGATGCAGCATTTCAACATAGAACCAAAATATTATATTAATAAAATTAATGATGTTTCTACTTTAGAAAATCAGCTGCTGAAAGAATTCTCAGATGTTTTTGACCAAACCAAAATTGGAACTATAAACAATTTTGAAGCAAATATTAAATAGCAAGATAATGCTGAGCCAGTTATTTGTAAAGCTAGGCCAGTTCCTTATGCAGTGGTAGCAGCAGGAACATAAGAAAATATAGGATTTGTGTTTCAAAAATACAGGACAACTACTTGTATGTCATACGCTGCAAATATTCTGCAGGATTTTAACGTACAACATATTTAACATATATATACATCCACACAATAAATTATAGCAATAAATATATAATAGGATTGAAGAAAAGAAATAATTTTCTCTTACTTTTGTGTGACAATTACTGCAATTTGAATTTTTTTTTTTAGAATCACAAATAATAAATTCATATCTTCAGGCATTGCACTGAAGCTCTGTCTTAAATTTGCTGATTGATCAAACTATTTTATGTAAATACACTCATGTCCATAAATTAAGGATAATTCAGAATCACACAGAAATTGATCTCTAAAATAAAAATTTCACCTGTGGAATGATCACACACATCTTGAAGAAGAATATGCAAATTACAGGAAACCACCAGATGGCGTGGATGGTACGTCACAATGACGAGAGTGTAAGAGAGGGGTATATAAGGAATGGTGGCAAAGAAGTAAAATTGTTCACAAGCGCAGTGAAAGCCTTTCAGTGCAAAAACCGCATAGTTATGGCACAAAGGAGGCATTTGGATGATGTTTTACGAGGCAGAATTATCGGACGACTGGAATGTGGACGTACCCAGCTGGAAGTATCCAAGGAACTTGGAATCGCCCAGAGTGTCATCTCCAGGCTTTGGCAACGATTCCAAGATGATGGTAATGTGAGTAGACGTTACAGCACAGGTCGCCCCCGAGTTACAACGCCGAATGAGGACCGCTATTTGGCAGTTACTGCCAAAAGAAACAGACGGAATACAGCATCAGACCTGTCTCGTCAGCTCTCTTCAGCTACCGGTACGACAGTTTCAAGGCAGACCGTGTACAGACGCTTAGGGCACATTGGTCTATATGCTCGTAGGCCTGTCAGATGTGTTCCACTTAGCGCAACTCACTGTCGCCTGCGATTAACCTGGAGTAGAGAGCATGCATTGTGGACACCGCAACAGTGGTCTTGTGTGATGTTTTCCGACGAGTCCAGGTTTAGTTTGGAGTCTGATTCTCGCCGGACATTCATCTGGAGAGCGCCAGGTACCCGTTACCACCAAGAGAACACCATTGAAAGACACCGTTACGGTGGTGCAGGATGGCTCGTTTGGGGAGGAATTATTCTTGGTTTCAGAACTGACCTGCATGTTCAGAGTGTAACGATGACAGGCCACATCTATCGGGATGTCATTCTGGAACAACATGTACGTTTGTTTCGGGGCACATGGGTGCTGAATTTGTGTTTATGGATGACAACGCCCGTCCTCACCGTGCAAACATTGTAGACGAATGCCTTCAATCGGAGGATATCACCCGTATGCATTGGCCAGCATACTCACCGGACTTGAATCCAATAGAGCATGTGTGGGATATGCTTGGCCGACGAATTGCAGCCCGTCAACCCCCTCCCACCTGTCTACCGGAACTTCGGAGTGCATTGCTTGATGAGTGGTGTAATATTCCCCGAGATCAGATTGATCATTTGATACTCAGCATGCCTAGGCGTTGTCAGGCCTGTATTGCATCGTCCGGGAGACATACTCCGTATTAACCATCCTACTAACCATGTTATACTGTTTTTTGTAAATAGGTTCTTTTTTGAAATTTGGTCAAGGGAGTAAAACTTGCAATTTTTATTAATTATGTCAAACATATAGCACCTTTTTTGCTCTTTGCTTTTTGTTTAATAAATAGACTTTACAAATAAGTCAAATTTGTTTTGCTTCTTTCTCTTTCTTTGCCTGAACTTCATTATCCTTAATTTATGGACATGAGTGTAGTTATACAAAGCACAATTAATTCTTTCGTGAGGGAGGGGATGAAAAGCAGTGCATTTTGATTATTAACAAGAATGCAATTTGCATGATAGATTTGAATTAACTAACAAATTTTAATGGTATAATAATAAATGGAGAATATTGATTTTGCTTTTAAGATACAGGATTTGCATTTACTCAGATTTTTGAGTAATTTACCCAAATTTTGTTGACTATGATGCAAAAAAATACGGATTTTGTATATGCAAAAACCCATATTTCTCAAGATAATGGGCCTTTGTGACCCACTTTTCCTAGTTAGCAATTTTAATTTTAATACACATAAATAAAGTTTGTTTATATCAAAATCTTAAAAAAAAAATTTTAAGAAAAACTTAACTTTTGAATACATTTTTTTGAAATATTTTTACTGAAGTTATGAAAATGAAGTACAAGTTTAAACACCCAAATAGTAATAAGAACTGGTTACGAAAAAAAGGACATTGTGTTGCTGATATATATACAGGATTTATTTTTAAAAAAATCTTGATTAAATATACATGCAATGAATGTTGTTTCACTTATTTACACACAATTTATAAAGCAGTTATTTCAAGCAGTTTTTAATTTCTTGTTTCCTGTTTCATTAAGCGCCTGTGCTACAGCAATTTCTTTAAATGATTTTCTTTTCAATGCTGTTTCCAAATGTTTATTCCCTTTCTCTATAAGTTGCTGTGCTACACCTACATTTTCTTTTAAATTTTGTAACTTTTCTGTGGGTGTACATTTTGAAGTTGTACTAGTGCTAGTTTTATTTTCTATTTTCTTTTCAGCTGTTTGGTGAGCTTTAAGTTCCTCTTTGTATTTGGAATATGCATCCTTATAAAATCTTATAATTTCTCTAGTAATGACCATTTCACTAACTTTTCCTTTAATGTTGTCTTTAATAAACCTCAAACCAATAATTGTGGTGAGATTCATGCTTGCACGCTCAGAAGACAGCATTCTCTTCTTTACTGAAAAACCCCTTTCCACAGAGGCTTGTCCATGTGAAAGACACAGAGCTCCTTTCACAAGAAGCCTTAAATAAGGATATCTTGCAGAGGCTGTATTTTACCACTATTGCTAATAGAAATGTCCTTATTGCAGAAATTGCAATAAACGTGAAAATCATCTTTACCACGTGCGCACCACAACCTAATGTCGTTTCCTGATCCATCATCTTCATCTAACCATCTTTCATTAAATTTTGTGTCTCGAGGCATTTTTAAAGATGGCTTTCATGGAAACTATCCAAAACTATACGTTTAAAATTCTACCATTACGCTGATGGCTGATCACATCGCCCAAACTGTCGCGTAGATGGAGACACACACCACGTTTTCTGGAGCATCACGAACATGCGGAATTAAATTTACGCTACCGCTACTAAGTTGTGAGGGTTTCACAACCACACGAGTCGTCTTTACCTCAAATCACCCTCAAATAATCAGATACGAACACGCGGAAGATCAACGAGGAAGGCAGTTCCAGTACTGAATGATAAACAACGCAACCGGTCGACTCTCAGAACAGCGCATTTACTCCCGCTCAAATTCCCTTCCACTTCACGTGAGGGGAGGGAGGGGCGGAGAATGCAGTAGTCATGTAGCGCCTAGCCTGTTGCTAGGTGCCTAAAAACATCTGTTTTCAGCCACGTGCGCACTTTTCTAGTGCCGCTTTTCGCATCTCAAAAATGGCCGCGTCGAATCTGAAACTTCGTTAAAATTACAAAATATAGGACAAATTAAAGATTTTTTAAATATAGGACAAAAATAGGACATTTTTAAGCATTTTTTTTTAAATATAGGAAAAATAGGAAATATAGGACAACTGCTAGGCCTGCTTATGCATTGAGAGCTGCTGCCGATAAGGAAATAGACCGGTTAGTTGAAAACGGCACGATTGAGCCAGTAGATGTAAACAAGGAAAAAATACAGTGGGCTTCACCAGTTGTCTACACTATGAAGAAAAATGGGCAGATAAGACTTTGCGGCAACGTTAAATCGACCATCAACAAACACATAATTAAAGAGCAATATCCATATCCTACATTAGAAGACATAATGACAAAATTGAACAATTACACAATATTTAGTGTAATAGATTTAAAAGATGCTTTTCTGCAAGTAACAGCCCCTCACGGGGAAAACCTTCTTTAGGTTTTTATGGGTGTCGCAATCCCGGGGCCCCAGCGATCTTTCGCTTTTCTTTGTTCTACCCTCCTCTTCTCTTAGCTATCTCCTTCCTTTTCCCCCTCAGTGTAGTTTCCTCTGTGGAGGTGAGGGCCCCCCTTTAGAAGCTGCGGTCGCCCTGTGCTGCCAGCTTCTATTGGCGAAAAACTACCCACGTGTTGGCCGTGCGTGGAGACCCGTGTCCCCGGAAATGGGTATCCTGGTAATTGAGGGGTGTTCCCGTAAAGGAAATCATCATTACGGAATTTCCACAGACACGGGAGAAACCTCAACACATTGCTTTGGCCTCGGCTTCGGGTAAACGGGAGGTATACAGCGTTCCCCTGTATATCAATCGGCTGGTGGTACTGATTTCGATCAACTGCTAGGGATCAAGCAATCCGACATCTACTGGGCACGTCGTTAAGGGTGGACGCTGCCTAAGGAATGTACTGAGCGCGTATAGACCCGATCAGCACTGGTGTGCTTTTGCACACCCCCTCGTTGGGCTCCGTGGTGGGTGGTGCGGTCGGGTCCGAATCTCAATTCCCCTAACATGGCTATGAAAAATTCTTTGTTAAACGTCAATGTGCCGCATACCTTAAATCCACTGTCAACTCCTAATGAAAACACTGATGCACAACTTTCACATATGAACGCTCGATTCTTCATCATCCACTATGTTGAAGGTACCTTTAATGAAACATCACCATTCTTAATACACAAGAGTATCACCGACAATGTAGGAGAAGTCAAAAAAGTAAAAAAATTAAGATCTGGAGACCTGTTAGTTGAAGTATCAAGTAATAGACAAGCATCCAAAATAATGAAGATTAAAAACTTTGGCCTAAAACCTGTTACAGTGACACCCCATACATCCTTAAATATCTCACGAGGAGTCAAATCAGAACCTGAACTTTTCCACTGCTCTGAAGCCAAAATATTTGAAAATCTAAAAGATGAAACAGTCTGTGCTGTTCGTCGAATCACTATTCGACGCAATAGCCAAATAATCCCCACTAAACATATTATTCTCACTTTCCAGTGTCCCACAATTCCATCCCACATTAAAGCTGGCTATCTATTATGTCCCGTTAGACCATATATACCAAATCCAATTCGTTGCTTCCAGTGTCAAAAGTTCGGTCATACTAAAACTTCCTTACATGGGTCACCGGCCTGCGCTCATTGTGGTGCCTATGACCATGATAGTGATACCTGCTCTGCAGCCGCAAAATGTGTCAACTGTAAACAGGAACATCCATCATATTCAAAGTCATGCCCTAAATGGGCATTTGAAAAAGAAATCCAGTCAATACGTGCTACACAAAGAATCTCATACCCTGAAGCTCGTAAAATAATAGAAGCTCATACACCAAAACCTGGCTATCCTATGCTGCAATAGTAAAATCTATGAAATCAATAGCCATTCAAACCGACTCTCCATGAAATACACTCATGTCCATAAATTAAGGATAATTCAGAATCACACAGAAATTGATCTCTAAAATAAAAATTTCACCTGTGGAATGATCACACACATCTTGAAGAAGAATATGCAAATTACAGGAAACCACCAGATGGCGTGGATGGTACGTCACAATGACGAGAGTGTAAGAGAGGGGTTTATAAGGAATGGTGGCAAAGAAGTAAAATTGTTCACAAGCGCTGTGAAAGCCTTTCAGTGCAAAAACCGCATAGTTATGGCACAAAGGAGGCATTTGGATGATGTTTTACGTGGCAGAATTATCGGACGACTGGAATGTGGACGTACCCAGCTGGAAGTATCCAAGGAACTTGGAATCGCCCAGAGTGTCATCCCCGGGCTTTGACAACGATTCCAAGATGATGGTAATGTGAGTAGACGTTACAGCACAGGTCGCCCCCGAGTTACAACGCCGAATGAGGACCGCCATTTGGCAGTTACTGCCAAAAGAAACAGACTGAGTACAGCATCAGACCTGTCTCGTCAGCTCTCTTCAGCTACCGGTACGACAGTTTCAAGGCAGACCGTGTACAGACGCTTAGGGCACATTGGTCTATATGCTCGTAGGCCTGTCAGATGTGTTCCACTTACCGCAACTCACTGTCGCCTGCGATTAACCTGGAGTAGAGAGCATGCATTGTGGACACCGCAACAGTGCTCTTGTGTGATGTTTTCCGACGAGTCCAGGTTTAGTTTGGAGTCTGATTCTCGCCGGACATTCATCTGGAGAGTGCCAGGTACCCGTTAACACCAAGAGAACAACATTGAAAGACACCGTTACGGTGGTCCAGGATGGCTCGTTTCGGGAGGAATTATTCTTGGTTCCAGAACTGACATGCATGTTCAGAGTGTAACGATGACAGGCCACATCTATCGGGATGTCATTCTGGAACAACATGTACGTTTGTTTCGGGGTGCCATGGGTGCTGAATTTGTGTTTATGGATGACAACGCCCGTCCTCACCGTGCAAGCATTGTAGACGTATGCCTTCAATCGGAGGATATCACCCGTATGCATTGGCCAGCATACTCACCGGACTTGAATCCAATAGAGCATGTGTGGGATATGCTTGGCCGATGAATTGCAGCCCATCAACCCCCTCCCACCTGTCTACCGGAACTTCGGAGTGCATTGCTTGATGAGTGGTGTAATATTCCCTCAAGATCAGATTGATCATTTGATACTCAGCATGCCTAGGCGTTGTCAGGCCTGTATTGCATCGTCCGGGAGACATACTCTGTATTAACCATCCTACTAACCATGTTATACTGTTTTTTGTAAATAGGTTCTTGTTTGAAATTTGGTCAAGGGAGTAAAACTTGCAATTTTTATTAATTATGTCAAACATACAGCATCTTTTTTGCTCTTTACTTTTTGTTTAATAAACAGACTTTACAAATAAGTCAAATTTGTTTTGCTTCTTTCTCTTTCTTTGCCTGAACTTCATTATCCTTAATTTATGGACATGAGTGTATTTCCACCATCAATACCTTAACAAGTAAACAAAGTAATCTTAAGCAGAACAAACCTTGCTCTACATCCCTAAAAACTCCACCTAAGAAAAAGGTAACAAGTAATAGCTCTACCCAAATAAGACCACAGCTTAGTAAAACAGCTACTTACAAATTAAAATATAAAAAATTTAGCAAGAAAAAGTACCTCCACAGCCATATATTGATGACACAATTTTAAAACTAGATCCATCTGAAACTGATATTAGTGATGAAGAATCGATGGAACACGAAGAAATAAAACCGCCTGATATCTCTGCAGGGATTACAAAGGGCATGCACAATGCCCATAACAATACATAATTATGGCATTGTTGCTGTCATGGAACTGCCACGGTTTACAGAATAAAATTGATGACCTTAAAACACTTCTCTATGACCACAATCCCGCCTGCTTTGCTCTGCAAGAAACTTATCTCAAAGCAGATAAACATCCTACCATCCACAAATATACAATTCTACGGAAAGACTATGAACTCAGGGACAGGGCCTCTGGTGGTGTGGCCCTGTTAGTCAACAATAACTATCCTTACATAATAGTCAATGTGAATACAAACCTCCAAGCAGTTGCCGCTCGTGTCAAATTAAAACAGCTAACCACCATCTGCTGCATTTATCTCCCTCCTAATGAAACAATCAGCCAAACATCTCTCAGAAATCTTATTCATCAACTTCCAACATCATTTATACTCCTTTGCGACATAAATGGCCATAGTCCATTATGGGGCAGCAAGATACCAATACTAGAGGTGAACAAATAACAACTGATTACTCCCTATGTATTATGAATAATGGTGACAATACTTACTTCCATCATCCAACTAAATCCTTTCATGCCATAGACCTTGCCATCTGTTCCCCTTTAATCCTCCCCTTATATAATTTCTCTGTTTCTGGCAATTTGCATAACAGCGATCACTTTCTGATCATTCTCTCACCCTTATATCAGAACCTAAATCAAACCACTAACATACCCAGATACATTCATGATAAAGCAGACTGGCAGACCTTTACTTTGCTATCTACCATATTGCCAAATAATATTGAAGGCAACATAGACGAGGCTGTTAAGAACGTCACCTCTATTATCATAAATGCAGCTGACACGAGCATTCAAAAATCTGTTAAAAGCAACCATAGAATAAAAAAAACGTGGTGGAACGAGGCTTCCACCCTCGCTAAAAAACTGCAGTAGAATGCGTGAGGTAATTTTCGGCGGTACCCCACCACTGAAAACCTAATCATCTTTAAAAAAGCTCGTGCAAATGCGCGCAAAATAAGGAGACGTTCTCAGAGAGAATCCTGGATTCAGTACGTCTCCAGTATCTCTCCTTCTACCTAAGGGACAAAACTAAAAAAATCATGGGCATCTATAGTAATTAATCCATATCCTGTCTATCCATCAATAATGAAATCATTTCAGATAGAAAAAGAATAGCAAATACCATTGGTCAATCTCTAGCTTTCACAGCCTGCAGTACCTCCTATTGTAGCAACTTTCTTCCATACAAGAAACAATCCGAACGCTATAAACTTGAAACGTCCTCTAACTTCTCCTACAATAGTACTTTCACTATGAATGAACTATGCAAAAGCTTAAGACACTCATCAAACACATCCCCTGGCCCTGATGGCATCACTAATGATATGCTTAAACATCTCTCCTATGATTCTTTAGTTAGTCTTTTGCAGCTATACAATAGAAAATGGAATGAGCATGCCTTTCCCTTAGAGTGGAAAAATGCCATGGTCATTCCCTTACCCAAACCTGGAAAAGACACCACTAATCCCAATAACTATCGTCCCACAGCCCTAACTAGTTGTCTGTGCAAATTACTGGAGCGCATGATTAATTCCTGACTAGTATACGTTTTAGAATCTGAGGGCCATATACACCCTTTCCAGAGTGGCTTCCGCAAACGCTGAAACACAATTGATAACATTTTACATCTAGAAACTCAAATCCGTAGCGCATTCTTAAGAAAGAACCATCTTGTGTCAATATTCTTTGATATTGAAAAAGCTTATAACCATACATGGAGATATGGCATACAGCGTGATCTCTTCAATATGGGCTTCTGTGGAAACCTACCTATATTTATCAAGAATTTTCTTTCCCTCCGGAACTTCAAAGTATGCATCAAAGACACCCTTTCAGATAACTTTATACAAGAAGAGGGTGTACCACAAGGCTCTGTCCTTAGCGTCACCCTCTTTTCTCTAAAAATCAACAATATCCTTAACCAGCTCCCTCCAACAGTACACGGTAGCCTATATGTTGATGATCTACAGATCTCCTGTCAGGGGCAAGGCATGCGCGTTACATAGAACGGCAGCTACAGACCACTATTAATCGCATCCAAAAATGGTGCAGTACCAATGGCTATAATATTTCTGTCGAAAAAACACTTTGTACTCACTTCTGCCGGAAGCGTGGGATCCACCCGGATCCAGAACTTTACCTAAATCATACTAAAATCCTTGTTAAAGACTCTGTTAAATTTTTAGGCCTAACTTTTGAGAAAAAACTTACGTTTGCAAATCGTATCTCTGATATTCGTAGAAAATGCGAAAAAAAACTCAACATTTTAAAGGTCTTAACTAATACATCTTGGGGGGCTGAGCGTGATGCTCTCATGCAGATCTACCGAGCCATCATCCGTTCCAAAATGGATTACGCTTGCTGTAGCTATGGATCGGCCTGTCAATCAGTGCTAAAAAAACTAGACACAGTGCATCATACTGCACTACGCATCTGCTCCGGAGCTTTTAGGACATCGCCCGTACAAAGTCTTTTCATCACCGATTGCGAACCTCCACTGACCCTCACACATCAAAAACTATCTTTAAATACATATTTTCGCATCCTTTCTCATCCCTCACATCCCTTAAAGAATTCATTATTAGACTCCCATCTGGACCGCCTTTATGACAACCATCCTTCCTGTACTCCTCCTTTTGGACTAAGGATTCGTAGGAGTCTTGTCGGTACCCAACTGGAGGATGTGCATGTATCCACATGCTATTTTCATAAAATACCACCATGGACTGTGTTGCAGATCTCTTATCTACAACCTTTTGAAGGCTTTACTAAACCCAACACTGACCCTAAAGTATATCAACAGTTATTTCTAGACCACAAAAACAAATATCAAAACTATGAAGACCTATATACAGATGGCTCAAAATCTCCCAATCACGTCGGTTTTGCATTTATAACTCGTAATCATGCTTGCAGCTATACTCTACCACTTTTTTGCTCTGTTTTTACAGCCGAACTCTGATGTGAATACCCCTACCTGGAGCTTGTTTAAAATTATGGATTCACTGCTGAGTAAATGCAGTGAAAATGCAAGGTATCTGAACATGAATAATTTTTTAATCATTTCCCAGAATTATCAACTAATTGTTATGACTTAAAATGATTGTATGTTCATGAATCGTTAAAACGTAGCCTCAGTTTTTTAACCTAGAAGTAATAATGAAGAACTTGATAATTATCTATAATTTTATTCCCGATAGTCTATAAAAGTAGTTTATTTTTTCCTCATTAAAAAAATTACTCATATTTCATAATTTATTATACCTACTTTCACTTTTATTTCTACAGATTTATTTATTTTCATTTATTTTTTTTTATTTTTTTTAGTATATGAGTGTGTATTACCATACAATTGTAGACTAGCTTTATTTAAGCAAATGAATAGTGTAATTTTGAAACAAATTTTCTTAACTGGGTCATTCTACAGAAAAGGGTGCTTTTGGAAAAATCCTTTTAGCATATTTCATGTCTCCAACAGACGTAACTACCATAATTTTTTCAAAGAAATCTATGATGGTGACCCAGACCCTTATTATCACATGGTCAAATCGGGACTTTGCCCAGGGCCCCCAGTTTCAAATGTTGTTCTGGAATATTCTTTTATATGTCAAAATATTATGAAAAAGAAAACAAATTTTATAGATGGGGACTCCCAAATTCATCAATGCCAGGCGCCCCTGTTGGTCATAATCGGGCCCTGTGGTGACGTGACATTTGACTTTACCTGCCTGAAATAAGAAGGAATGACTCTATGCTACTAACTGCTACCCGCGACTTCGTCCACATCGGATTTAGAGTTCAGGTCCCGAGAGAAATGAAGCATGTGTGAATAACACATATGTTTGCGACAAAAGAAACAGCATTTAAATATTATTTGCTTTTTACTTATTTTAAATGAAGTATAATGCGTGGTAGTATACTTCATTTAAAATAAGAGAGTATGCAGTTATTATAAATAGATAGATTTGGCATAAAACTGGCATAATTTCTGTGGTATTTAATGTTTTTCAGATGCACGTGCTTCTTTATTGAAGGAATAGCTTGGGAATAGATAGGAATATATATGGTCTTGATAGCTCAGTAGAATGAATCATTTGATACGGGCGAAACTTGCCAAGTATGGCAACGTAAAAACGGTTCTTAATTAATAATTAAAAAAGTAATTAAAAATCTAAAATTCTAAGTAGCCTATAACCTTCTCCAGGGTCCCATCTATATCTAAACCAGAATTCATCCTAATCAATTCAGCGATTTAGGCGTGAAAGCGTCATAAGCAAACAAACAAACTCACTTTCGCATTTATAATATTAGTTAGGATTTTAAATTATACATGTTTATTTGTGCATTAAAATAAAATAGGTGTTCTAGATTATAAAGTACATCCGATAGCTTTCTTTATATGTATAATTCATATGTATATAATCTCAAAATTTTGCTCATCCAAAAAGTTTGTTTATATAAATGATTTACTCTTTGTCAACTTATTTTTAACTCTATCAGCAGTATTCATATTGCTGACATGGATTTGCTGGCTGGGAATTCGCAGCCAGTATTCAATGAGTCTCAATTACGGTAAGTACTATTAATTATTGAAGTATGTTTTTTAAAACTTTTGATTCTTTTTAAATATTGCTTGGAATGTGCATAGTACTCCATGGGTGTGCCATGTATGTCTTTCTTGTTGCATAAAACACTTCTTCAAAATCAAAATCTATATTAAAATCGCCTACTAAAACTCTTTTAAACCCTCGTCAGGTATATTCTAACTATACTTCACCTTTATTTACATGAATATGGACACTAACATTCCAATTAAATAAACAGTAAGGTTACACCACTTATCTACAAATTTGGAAGATATCGCCAAGCTGGCTCCAATTTTGGGGATATACCTGCATAAAAGCAATTTTTAAGTAATATTAAAAAAAGCTACTGAAATTTGTAATTCAAAGCCTCGGGCTTTGAATTGGGTGGAATTAGGTGAACCAAATTTCATGGTGATCAGTGAAACAATGCTGGAGTTTTTCAACCTCATACACACATACCAGCATTCATTTTTATCTGTAACCAGTGTTATTATATATACTAGTCTCAAATAAAATCCAGTTTCAAATCTAAGCTTCGCCAAAGTGCCAAAATACGCCATTTTGCAAGTTTTTTTCAGGGAATCATTCGAAGCATTGACTTAGCAGCAATTGAAATGGGAAATGGTTCAACCGCCAAAAAGTAAAGCAGGCATTTATTTGAAAAGTGGAATCCCTTAATACTGCCGCATTTTTAAAATTATCAAGTATAACATGTTTTATTCATCGTTACCTCGATGTACTAAATGCAAAGATTTCAATTTTCTGAAATTTGGCAGAATTCCCCCAACTTTAATCAATGTACTCAATTGGCGAGAATTCTGAAGCAGGGTTGTCAGATTTGCTGCCCGGGTAGCTCCCCATATTCCCCACCGGGGTGGGTTTTTTTTAGTAAAATGGGTTGGTTTATGCCGAAAGTTTTAAATATCTTACCCCTTCCAAACACAAATTTTGTTTTAAGTAATCAAAAATAAATGAATTTAGTTCCATGATGTCAAAGAAACAGATGTTTAAATGCAGGCATGCAAGTTTTCAGTCTTTTGACGGAATTCAGACTTTTTCAGCTCCATCCAGGCTGATATTATAATGAATATATAAGGTATTAACAACCAGTAATGCATTAATTGTATGTTATTTTGATTGTTTTGCATCGCATGCAAAAGATAAATGTTTTCAAAAGGATTTCCATATGTTTTACTTTACTACATTTCTATTGGCACAATTTTGTACATCTATATATTTTTCACCCTAAACGCTGGGTTTTTTAACAAAACCTGCCCAGATTGGGCTTTTTACGAAAAACCCGGGTTTTATTACAACCCTGGTTTAAACGCCAGCCAAACATGGTAATTGTGTTCCAGTAGTCGAGGGCGAAGCTTGGGAATGTTTTTTTTCTGATAGCCCATGCTAGATCATGCGGTGACCAAGTTTCTTTTTTGGTAACCTTGCTTCCTGTGTGTAGTGCACTGGGTGGTTTCTGAAAATTAAATTACAACATATTACTTCTTGAACTAATTGAGAGTTTGTTATGTATTTATACATGCTGTCGCTGTAGCAATCCGCGACTATGTTATGTATTTGTATGCATGAATAGACAACAGATAATAAACTAAAATTTATTCACAAAAACTCACATTTATACTCACAAACTGCTCATTAGTTTAAAAAAATAATTACAAGTTAATATGTATTTATCTGACACATTTATTGATATATATATATATATATAATATATATGCATACATACACATGATATACAAAGTTAATTTATTTTCATTGTATGAAATTTATTCACAATAATATTTTTGATTTTTAGATCCAGTAAACCTGGTAAAAGAAAACGGGAGAAGGAAGTGGATCCCTTAATTAATTCAATGAATGAAACTTCAAAAGTGATCGCCGAATACTTTCAAAACAAGAAACCAGATGACCCTGTCGACAAGTTCTGCGAATATTTGACATGCAGGTTTAAAGAATTAAAAAAAAAAACATGAAACGGAAGCCATGCATTCAATAGAAAATATAAAGCAAAAAAAAAAAAAAAAAAAAAAACGAAATTTTCAGTATTTATTTATTTTTACGTTGAATTAGTTTTTAAGCTGGCTGCTTTTATATTTAAATGGAAGAAAAAGAAAAGAAATTCCAGTTTTAAATAAATATTTGCGGTGCAGGACCAACTTTGGATTATGTCAACGTTCCCCACATTAGGTCTCTAAATGTTGACATTTTCCAAATTTGCAGTACTTAATAATTTTATGGAAGTTGATTACGTTTAATTTTATAAATTGTCAATTAATAATTAATGTTGGAGAATGGTAACATTAGTTGCTTTAAAATTTTAAAATGTAATGCTTTTCTTGTAAGATTGCGAATAAAAATGATTTACAAAAAGTAATAAAACAGATGAGGGTAATTTAAAAAACATTTTTTATAACAAACTTAGCAGCAAAATGTACCTGAAAAAAGCAATGCGAGATAAATTTGTTATTTGCAGAGATGAACTTGACAAAATTGAAAAAAGAGGAAACCACAGGCAAAGTGAAATTTGAGACTCAAAAACAGAATTTAAATTACTCTTGATTGATATGTGTTTCTTAAAAAAATATATTTATATATCATAAACATATCTAAATAACTCTAAAGGCAGGGGAAGAAGTTTCATAAAGCACAAGAAAAACACATGCCATTTCAAATGTTATGTGATATAACATTTGAAAAGCATTCAAATTTTTTTTAAAGTGTAATTTATGTTTGTTTCTTATTTGCAATCAGATATATATTTTTCATCTTCAAAATAAACTTTGTTTGGAATTTAATTTTAAACTCTTTCGCATAATTTTGCACTTATATTCTGAACCAAAAAATTTAGAAAAATTACACAGTTTTATTTATTAATCTGAAGAAAATTCTCATACCTCAATTTATGGAACAATAAAAACTACATATAATCTAAATAAATCTAATATGTAAAGGGAAGGGAAGAAGTTTTATAAAACATGCACACACACAAAACAAAAAGTGATATAGCATTTAAATTTTTTGTTAGTACAATTTATGTTTATTTCTTATTTGCATTAAAAAATATATATTTCATTGTCAAAATACTCCTTGTTTGAAATTGAAATCTTTTGCATTTTTTTCGTTTATACTCTGAACCAAAAAATTTAATAAATAAAACTGTGTAATTCTGCTAATCTGCAGAAAAATATCATTTCTGGGTTTATGGAGCGGTTCTTTGTGGCTGAACACATTTCTTTTGCCATTGAACAGACCCTTCGAAATTTAAGTAATTTTTATATTCATCCCTTAGCTTTTTAGCTTCTGTCTGATACATATTACTGCTAAGTTTTTTTAGAGCTAAAGAATCTCCATCTTTTCTCCACAATCCCGCATGCCATTCGTGATTTCCATCTTCGTGGTCTACATAATCTAAAGGGCAATATGCTTCTGATTTTTTTATCAGTAGATTATGGAGAACACAAGAGGCAATCATTATACATTTAACAACAGTGTCACTATAATTCAGTGGTCTTTTAAAAATTCTAAATCTAGATGATAAAATACCAAAGGCATTTTCTACAACCTGTCTGGCTCTGCTTAATCTGTAAATATATACTTTTCCTTCAAAAAGAAAATTGGAATACCGGGGATAAGGCCTGAGTAAATTATTCCTTAGGGGGAATGCCTCATCCCCAATAATGAAATACGGGAATTGTCCCTGCGAATTTGGCAGCAAATCTGATGGTGGAAATTTTAGCTTATTATTAATTAGCATGCAGCCAAATATGATTTTCCTAAATATCCCACCGTCAGATTCACTGCCATAATGACCATAATCAATCATAATGAATTTATAGTTAGCATCCGCTAACGCAAGAAGCACGCTACTATAAGTCCCTTTATAAATGAAATTGAGACTGCCAGTGTTCTTGGGACATTCTCTTATGACGTGCTTCCCATCAATGCTGCCGCAGCAGTGTGGAAGTTGCCATTTTTCTTTAAAGTTTGCAGCAATTTCTTTCCAGACATTTTCGGACTGTGGAAATGGCAAATACTTTGACTTCAAACACGTCCAAATAGCTTGACATGTCTCTGGTACAATTTTTTGTATTGTTTGTCTTCCAATTCTGAATGAGAAGCTCAAACTTTTATACGTTTCTCCAGTCGCAAGGAATCTGCAAAGCATGATTGGGAATATTAAAATAACATACAATTTAAGTACAATAATTGAAAAAAAAAAAAAAGACCAAAACCAACAGACATTTCCACTTTGATTTTAAGCAAAGGATAACATTTAAAATCTTTACAATGAGAGGGAGGGTAAAAAGGTAAAAACTTAATGCACAAATTGTGATAACCAGTGCCGAATTTAGATTTGTTAAGGCCCTAAGCCAGGGCTGGCGAACCAATGGCACATGCCACAATATTTTGGGAACATGATCTAAACAGTTTTGCATTTTTACGGTTGTAATTACTATTTATCATAATTAATAGATATCGCATAAATATTATCTGTATTCAATAATTATGCATAAAGAATTTCATAGTGATCATTTGAACGGTGAAGAAGATGATTCGGCGCAGCACCATCCACTGTCTAAGTTTTTGCAAAATGGGTACCATCAAAATATTTTCATGTTCAAATATCTATGTGTACCAATTTTCATAGAAACAGTTTAACGGTCAAGATACGCTGCATCACCATCTAGTGGCAAATTTAAAGTAATAATATGCTAAAGCGCCATCAAAGGGCGAGTTAAGAAAAATGGATAACGCAAAAATATTTTCCGTGTTCAAATGTGTATGTATACCAATTTTCAGAGCCGAACCTTTCTAAACCGCAAGTTCCAAAATGTTAAACCCCAGTATCTTGAAAATGAAAAATAATTAAAATGCAGAATATTTTAAAACCGGTTTAGTCCAGCTGGAGTATTTGCTAAGAGTAGAAATATTTGGCGGCATTAAATATGCCATTATAGCAGTTACAGTACACTTTGGATATTTGCCAGGGCGGCGAGATGATTTAATTCATGGTGATAAATATGCCAATCTGCAAAGGATTATGTATATGAAAATGTGGATAACAGTTTTCCCAGTAACTTTACGTGAGCAGTAATTATTGCTTGTGAGCATATGTAAATCGCCAAATAATGAAAAATCGCCATTGGTGGCAAGCTATCCTAGCTCTTCCGTAGTTTTTATTAAAGAAAACGTATGCTGTACTGTTTTCTTAGGGCTAATTATTCACTATACATATATGCAAGTTGCCAAATTATGAAAAAACGCCATAATAATCGCCCATGCAAAGTGTTTCATGGGTTTCACATAATTCAAAATAGTGCGAAGTTTAAATTTTTATGTTCTAAGGAACGTGCAAGGACCAAGCAATGCAGCTCGGTAACATTCTAACTATTTTAAATGCCCGATTTATTTCTGCATAAAACAATATTTTGAGTTCATCAACAACTAATTTTATACATCCATTCTGTTTTAATTTTTACACTGACGCTTTAAAGTTATTTTTTAATATAAAAAATAATAATTTACAGCACATAAAATTACAAATATATACCTTAATGTTAAAGCAAGTCTAACATCTGGTGCTATACACCTTCTCCAAACTGTGTCCTTCTTTTCTATCAGAGGGAATACTGCATGCAGTATTTCATCAAATACCTCTGGTATCATCCTCATGAGGCTATAATACAATATTTTTGTGTTATAAAATTTTAATTTAAGCAAAATGTAAAAGAACAATTTCAATAAAGTGAATATTTACTTACTCGAAATAAAACTCTTGATCTACAGTTCTAAGATCTCTTATTAGGGTATTATGGATGCCAAATTTCTCTCTTTCTAGGAATATTTTTCGAATCCAGAATCTTTGTTTCCTTTTCTTCTTTTCAGACTCTGTTATTAGAGAGCCTAAAATCATGAACTGCAAGCACTTTAGCACTAATTAGCCTTCGTTAGCCATTCCCTTTAATTTTTGTCAATTATCAAACGTCCGCAGAAATAACAACAAACAACTTGAAAAAGCCGACAGATGGCGTTCCTGCATATACAGAAACGGAATCTGTCATATGGAGCCATAGAGAAGCAGAATCTGGTCGGAAACTGAAAAACAGAAACAAATTCTGTTCTGCTAGCTTTTTCTGATTCTGTTGTGCTTTCCGGTGATGTGGAGTCCAGGCCTAAGCCGTGTATGACCGAATTTGGTGACATGTCAAAATGACATCTAGTCTGCGATAAGGATGAGATGACCAATGTGTGAGTGCTGGACGGATAAAATGAAGTTTGTTCCCAGTTTCACTGTCTCGTTTATCGATCCATATACTTTTCACTATGCCAGAGATGCTAGACTTTATGTCTCTAAAGGAGAGATTGCCGGTGTATGGCAGGGACGCATCCCTGGCTAGTGTGTCGGCTTTCTTGTTTCCACTGATCCCGATGTGACTGGGTACCCAACAGAGGAGGAACCTGTACCCCTGGTTTACGAGTTGTTCATACTTATGTAAAACTTTCATGATGTAGCTATGTGTTTTAGAGCCAGATTTTAGGTTTTCCAGTACACTGAGGGAGTCTGAGAATATTATAAAGTTCTTTGAATCATTTTTGGAGATGTACAGAAGGCTTTCGTAAATGGCCAGTAATTCAGCTGTAAAGACAGAGCAAAACTGAGGGAGGGTGTAGCTGCATGTGAAATTTCTACCTACAAGGGCAAAGCTGACGTGATTTCTAGTTTTAGAGCCATCTGTATATAGCTCTCCGTAGTTTGGGTATTTGTTCCTGTGGTCTAAGAACAATTTCTCATATATTGTGGGGTCAGTGTCTGGTTTTGAAAAGCCTTTAAAAGGTTGTAGGTATGATATCTGCAACATACCCCAAGGGGGAGTATGTCATGAAAAGAGCAGGTAGAGACGTTAACATCCTCCAGTTGCGTACCAACAAGGTTCCCACGTATCCTTAGTCCGAAAGGAGGAGTATATATGGGACGATTCGAATAAAATCGGTCAAGATGAGTATCTATGAAAGAGCTCTTTAATGGATGTGATTGATGAGAAAGAATATGAAAATTAAGTATTTAATGATAGCTTATGACATGTGAGGGTGAGAGATGGCTCATGGCAGGTAACATAAAGACTATGTACAGGTGATGTTCTAAAGGCACCAGAGCAAATGCGTAGTGCAGTATGATGCACAGTGTCTACTCTTTTTAAAACTGATTTGCATGCTGACCCATACGTGCAGCATGCATAGTCCATTTTGGAACGTATGACAGCACGGTAAATCCTCAAGAGAGCACCACAGTCTGCCCCCCAAGAGGTATTGGTTAAGACCTTTAAAATATTAAGGTTTTGTTCTCATTTACTGCGAAGGTCTGAAATATGGTTAGCAAAAGTAAGTTTTTTGTCGAGAATTAAACCTAAAAATTTGACAGAGTCCTTGATAACAATGGTATTATGACCTAGATAAAGTTCTGGATCAGGGTGGATCCCACGTTTTCGGCAAAAATGTGTACAGACTGTTTTTTTGACAGACATGGTGAAGCCGTTTGTGTCGCACCATTTTAGGATGCGATTGATGTTATTTTGAAGCTGCCGTTCGACGAGACGCATATCTTTCCCCTGGCAGGAGATTTGAAGGCCCTGGCAGGAGATTTGAAGGTCATCTACATATAGGCTACCATAGCCAGTTGGAGGCAATTGGTTAGGAATATTATTGATTTTTATTGAGAAGAGGGTGATGCTAAGGACAGAGTCCTGGGGAACACACTCTTCTGGTGCGAAATTATCAGACAGAGTGCCATTGACCCGGACACGGAAGTTACTGAGTGATAGGAAATTTTTTATAAAAATTGGAAGATTGCCTCGAAAGCCTATATTATAGAGATCCTGAAGGATGCCGTATCTCCACGTTCGGTCGTATGCCTTTTCTATGTCGAAGAAAACTGACACTAAGTGATTCTTTCGGAGCAAAGTATTGCGTATTTGTGCCTCTAAATTTAAAATGTTGTCTATAGTGGATCTGCCTTTGAGGAAGCCACTCTGAAAGGGAAGTATATGGTCCCCAGTTTCTAAAATATAGACAAGGCGGGCATTAACCATTTTTTCCATTAATTTACAAAGAAAACTAGTAATGGCTATGGGGCGGTAGTTACTAGGGTTAGACAATTCTTTTCCAGGTTTTGGGAAGGGAATAACTATTGCATTGCTCCAGGCAGAGGGAAAGGTTTGTTCGTTTCAGATTCTATTGTATAATTGTAAGAGGTGAAGTAGAGAGTCATGGGATAAGTGTTTCAGCATTTCATAAGTTATACCATCAGGACCAGGAGAGGTGTTTGAAGACTCTCTTAAGTATTTGGTGAGTTCATTGAAGGTAAAATCACTATTGTATGGAAAGTGGGAGGAGGTTTTAAATTTTATTTTTTTTCATTCACATTGTTGTTTGTAGGAGAAAAAAGGGTTTGAGAAGGAAGTACTGCAGGATATAGAAGCAAGAGTTTGAACAATGTTATTTGCTATTTCTTTTGTATCAGATATTATATTATTATTAATGGACAGACAGGATATTGAAGGGTTATTATAGATTCCCATGGCTCTTTTTGTTTTCATCCATAGCTCCTTACTAGAAGTAATGGGTGTTATGCTAGACACATATTTTATCCACGATTCCTTTTGACATTGCCGCCTTATTTTCCTGGCATAACTTTAGTTTTTTTAAAAATAACTAGGTTTTTGGTGGTAGGGTACCGCCGAAAAACTCTGCAGGCTTTCTGCTGCTGTTTTTTTGCTAATATACAGGTTTCATTCCACCACGGTTTTTTATTGCGCCGAGGGGTCATTCCCGATTTTGGAATATTGCCATCAGCTGCTTTAATAATCACCAAAGTGACTTTATCCACAACCTCTTGAATAGTGCCTTCAAGAATGTTTGAGGTGATTTTGGATAATGCAGTAAAGGTAGGCCAATCTGCCTTATCATAAATATATCTAGGTGTGGTAAAGGCGTCTTTTGGATTGTAGTAAAGATAGTGAGAGAAAAATCGGAAAGTGATCACTGTTATGTAAGTCACTGGAGACTGAAAAGTTATATAGTGCTAGGATAGATGGAGAACAAATAGCTAGATCTATGGCATGGAAGGATTTCGTTGGGTAGTGGAAGTAGGTATTATCCCCGTTATTCATAACGCAAAGAGAAAAGTCGGTTAACAGCTGTTCAATAAATTGGCCTCTATTATTTGTGTCTGTGCTGCCCCATAGGGGGCTATGACCTTTCATGTCCCCCAGGAGGATAAAAGGAGCATGAAGATGTTGGATAAGATTATTGACAGAGGTTTGGCAGAGGGATTCATTCGGGGGAAGATAAATACTGCAGATAGTAGTAAGATGTTCGAGATGGATCCGAGCGGCAACAGCCTGTAAAGTTATGTTGAGAATATAATACGGATATTGATTATTTCTTAAAAGGGCAACTCTACCGGAGGCCCTTCCCCCAGCTCATAGTCTTTTCTAAGGATGGTATAATTAAGAATTTGTGTTTGTTTATTGGTTTTCAGATAAGTTTCCTCAAGGGGAAGACATGCAGGGTTATAACCATAAATTAGGGTTTTGAGGTCATCAATTTTATTTTGAAAACCGTGGCAGTTCCAAGAAAGCAGCAAAGCCATGATCAAGTGATGTTAGGGATGATTGAGAGCTTGCTTTTAGTCCCTGTAGGTGTAAGTGGGGTACTAGGGATGTCATCATCATCCATGATATTGTCCGAAATGTCAGAGTCGGTAGGATCTAAATGCAGTATTGAGCCACCAATTGGCTTTTGTGGAAATATATTTTTAAGTCTGGACTTAGTGTATTTTGCCTTATAGGCAGCAGATTTTTTGATTATGGGCCTATTTTGAGTGGAGTTGTTGCTTTCAGACTTCTTCTTTGATGTGCTTTTTTGTAAAGCTATGGAAAAATTATTTTGGGTAGAGGTTAAGTGTTTAGTTTTAGTAGTGGAAGTAGGTATAGAGAAAGGCACAGATGTTGGTGGCTCGGTTTGTATGGCAATTGATTTAACAGATTTGACTGCTTCAGCGTAAGACTGACCAGGTTTGGGGGTACGGGAGTTGAGTACTTTACGGGCTTCTGGATAAGACAGTCCTTGTGTGGCATGCAAGGACTGGATTTATTTATCATACGACCATTTCGGCATGAGCGGGAATATGAAGGATGATCTTATTTGCAGTTCACACATTTGGGTGGATTAGAGCAGGTGTCACTGTCGTGGCCGGAGATCAGACAACGAGCACAGGTTGGGTAACCACGACAGGCCCCTCAGGGGGAAAACCTTCTTTAGGTTTTTACGGGTGTCGCAATCCCGGGGCCCCAGCGATCTTTCGCTCTTCTGTGTTCTACCCTCCTCTCCTCTTAGCTGTCCCCTTCCTTTCCCCCCTCAGTGTAGTTTCTTCTTTGGAGGTGAGGGCCCCCCTTCAGAAGCTGCGGTCACTCTGTACCGTTAGCTTCTATTGGTGGAAAACTACCCACGTGTTTGCCGTACGTGGAGACCCGTGTCCCCGGAAATGGGGAACCTGGTAATTGAGGGGTGTTCCCGTAGGGGAAATCATCTGAATGGCATTTCCATTGGGACGGGATCAACCTCAACACATTACTTTGGCCTCGGCTTCGGGTAAACGGGAGGTACACAGCGTTCCCCTGTGTATCAATCGGCTGGTGGTACTGACTTGTTCAACTGCTAGGGATCAAGCAATCGGTTTTCTGCTGGGCACGTCGTTAAGGGTGGACGCTGCTTACAGGGATGTACTGTGCGCGTATAGACCCGGCTAGCACTGGTGCAAGTATAAGCATCCCCTTGTTGGGCTCCGTGGTGGGTGGTGCGGCCGGGTCCGAACACCTTTTTTCCAACATGGCTTCGAAATTTTCTTCTCCTCCCAATCCACCATCTGACACAAATGTTCTGCTTTCAATAAACAAAGAAAACATGGATTCGCAATTTATTAATACAAATGCTTGATTCTTCATCATTCACATTGTTGAAGGTAACTTCCATGAAATATCACCATTCCTTATACACAAATGTATCGCATCCAATGTAGGTGAAGTTAAAAAAGTCAAAAAATTAAGATCTGGAGACCTCCTGGTAGAAGTATCGAACAATAGACAAGCCTCAAAAATAATGAAAATAAAGAACTTTGGAATAAAATCTGTCACAGTGTCACCCCATACATCCTTAAACACATCCAAAGGAGTCATATCAGAACCCGAACTTTTACACTGCTCTGAAGCTGAAATACTAGAAAACCTGAGAGACGAAGGCGTATGCGCTGTCCGTCGAATCTCTATTCATCGCAATAGCCAACGTATTAACACCAAACACATAGTCTTAACTTTCCAGTCTCCCACAATTCCGTCCCATATCAAAGCCGGCTATCTATTATGTCCTGTTAGACCATACATATCAAATCCAATCCGTTGCTTCCAGTGTCAAAGGTTCGGCCATACTAAAACCTCCTGTCGTGGCCAACCTGTATGTGCCCGTTGCGGTACATCTGGCCATGACAGCGACACTTGCAGTGCACCATTAAAATGTGTTAATTGCAAAGAGGACCACCCCTCATATTCAAAATCATGCCCAAAGTGGGTCCTTGAAAAAGAAATCCAGTCAATACGTGCCACACAAAGACTTTCATACCCTGAAGCACGTAAAATAATAGAAGCTCGCACACCAAAACCAGGCCTATCCTACTCTGCTGCAGTAAAATCTACCAAATCAATAGCCACTCAAACCGATCCACAAACAAGTACTTCCTTTACCAACACCTCAATCAGTAAACAAACAGCACCCAAACAAAATAAACCTTGCTCTATATCCCAGAAAAATCCTCCAAAGAAAAAGATACCAAGCCATAGCTCCACTCAAGTTAGACCACTGCTCAGCAAAACAGCTTCCTACAAACTAAAATACAATAAATCTAGCATGAAAAAAGTACCTCCACAACCACAAATTGATGACTCCATTTTAAACCTAGCCCCCTCAGAATCCGACATAAGTGATGAAGAATCAATGGATCAAGAAGAAACTAAACCTCCAGATATCTCTGCAGGGATTACAACAAAGAAGCCGCACAATGCCCCTAACATAACCTAGTTATGGCATTGTTGCTGTCATGGAACTGCCACGGTTTTCAGAACAAAAACGACGACCTCAAAACACTTCTCTACAATCACAATCCCGCCTGCCTTGCTCTTCAGGAAACATACCTCAAATCTAATAAGCAAGCTCAAATTCACAATTATACCATCCTTAGAAAGGACTATGAGCTAGGGGAAAGGGCCTCCGGCGGAGTCGCCCTCCTAATAAATAATCAACATCCTTATCATATACTCAATCTCAACACAACTTTGCAGGCTGTAGCCATTAGAATCCATCTCAAGCATCTCACTACAATCTGCAATATTTACCTACCACCTAATGAAACAATTAGACAAACACTGCTCAATAGCCTGGTCCAGCAACTTCCTTCTCCTTTCATACTCCTCGGGGACATGAATGCTCATAGTCCTTTGTGGGGCAGTAAAGATACTAACAATAGAGGGCAACAGATTGAACAACTAATCACAGATTTTTCCTTATGTCTTATGAATAATGGCGACAACACTTACTTTCACATTCCAACTAAATCCTTCCATGCCATAGATATTGCACTCTGCTCTCCCTCCATCATGCCCTTGTACAATTTCTCTGTTTCTAGTGACCTTCACAATAGCGATCATTTTCCAATAATTCTCTCACCTTTATATCAGAACCCTAGCCATAACCTTACCATCTCCTATTATATACAAGAAAAAGCAGATTGGGACACCTTCACTGAGCTGTCCGTGATATCATCTGAAGATGTTGAAGGTACAATTGATGAGGTAGTCAAAAAAATAACTTATACAATAATTAAAGCAGCTGATGCGACAATTCCAAAACGGAGCAACATGCTACGCAAAAACAAAAAACCGTGGTGGAATGAGGAATGTTCCATTGCTAAAAAACAGCAACAGAAAGCGTGGGGTATCTTTCGTCGGTACCCTACTACTGAAAACCTCCTTCTTTATAAAAAAGCGAGAGCCTACGCAAGAAAAATAAGGCGACACGCACAAAAAGAATCATGGACTAAATATGTCTCGACCATCACCACTTCCACTTCTAGTAAGGAGCTATGGGGAAAAATTAAAAGAACCATGGGGATCTATAATAACCATTCTATATCCTGCCTCTCAGTCAATAACCACACCATATCTGACACAAAAGAGATCGCTGACACTATTGCTCAATCTCTGGCTTTCACATCCAGCAGCACGTCCTATTAGAACACCTTCCTTCCATATAAACAACAGTCTGAACGACATAAACTAAACTTTAATACCTCCTCCCGCTTACCTTACAATAATATGTTTACTATCAAAGAACTCCTGAAATACTTAAAGCAGTCCTTAAATACCTCCCCTGGTCCAGATGGCATCACCTATGAAATGTTAAAGCACCTATCCTACCACTCTTTACTTAATCTTCTGCATATATACAATAGAATCTGGAATGAGCATGCATTTCCTTCTGCTTGGAGGAATGCTATGGTCATCCCCTTTCCTAAACCTGGAAAAGATACATCTGATCCCAATAATTACCGCCCCATAGCCCTTACAAGTTGCCTGTGCAAACTGATGGAAAAAATGGTTAATGCTCGTCTAGTTTATATATTAGAAACTCAGGGCCATATACACCCTTTTCAGAGTGGCTTCCGTAAAGGCAGGTCCACTATTGATAATATCATACATTTAGAGTCCCATATTCGCCATGCCTTCCTGAAAAGAAACCATTTAGTTACTATCTTTTTTGATATAGAAAAAGCGTACGATCGGACATGGAGATACGGTATCCTCAGAGACCTCCATAATCTAGGTTTTCGTGGCAACCTCCCGCTTTTTATACAGAACTTCCTTTCACTCCGTAATTTTAAGGTACGGATAAATAATACCCTGTCTAGTAACTTTGTGCAAGAAGAGGGAGTACCCCAAGGTTCTGTCCTTAGCGTCACCCTCTTCTCCCTTAAGATTAATGATATACTGAATCAGCTCCCTACGACCGTAAATGGAAGCTTATACGTGGATGATCTCCAAGTATCCTGTCAGGGCAAGGATATGCGCTTTGTTGAACGCCAACTTCAGACTACCATCAACCGTATCCTTAAGTGGTGTAGCATAAATGGTTACAACATATCTAGAAATAAGACTACATCTATCCACTTTTGCAGGAAGCGTGGTATGCATCTAGATCCAGAGCTTTACTTAGGCCAATCAAAAATAGAAGTCCATGATTCTGCCAAGTTTTTAGGAATATACTTTGACAAAAAACTCACTTTTGCTAAACATATTTCTTATCTTCGCAGCAAATGCGAAAGGAATTTGAATATTGGGGTATTGGAAAGGTGCCCACAAGGTATTGGAAAGGTGCTTTCCAATACCTTGTGGGGGGCCGAACGCTGCGCGATGTTACGTATTTATCGAGCAGTTATTCGGTCCAAAATGGACTATGCCTGCAGCACTTATGGGTCTGCCGGCACCTCAATTTTAAAAAGACTAGACACTGTGCATCATACCGCATTACGTATATGTTCTGGAGCTTTTAGAACTTCACCTATTCAGAGTCTTTACACCATTTGTCATGAGCCATCGCTCGTTCACTCTCGCCATCAGATTTCCCTTAACACATTTTTCCGGATACT
Organism: Cheiracanthium punctorium; assembly: GCA_038373885.1. NCBI lineage: Eukaryota > Metazoa > Arthropoda > Arachnida > Araneae > Cheiracanthiidae > Cheiracanthium > Cheiracanthium punctorium. Next base: position 83,241 of record JAWZYV010015074.1, on the reverse strand, counting down.
TTCTCATCCTTCACACCCTTTAAGACGCCAATTTTTAGATACTCACTTGGATCGACTTTATCAGAACCGCCCATCTTGCACTCCCCATTTCGGACTCAGAAATCGCCGGAGCCTTAGTGGTACTTGCTTAGAGGATATTAAAGTCTCATCTTCCTCTCCTTTTGAATTTCCTCCCTGGGATGCCCCAAACATTACTTACTTACAACCATTCCAGGGCTTTTCGAAACAAAACACAGATCCTCAAATATATCAACAACTATTCCATGACCATGAAGCCAAGTACTATAACTATGAAAATCTTTATACTGATGGTTCAAAGTCTGAGGGCCATGTTGGTTTTGCCTATAGAAATTGTTCTTTCGCATGCAGCTACACTCTCCCTACCTTTTGCTCTATATTCACTGCCGAACTTCTTGCTGTTTATGAAAGCCTCAGGTTCATCTCTACTTCCGACAAAAAATGCTTTAAAATTCATACAGATTCCTTAAGCGTTCTAGAAAACCTCCATTCTGGCTCTTCTTCTAATAGTTACATCAGTAAAGTCCTACATATACATAGACAACTTACCAATAAAGGCTATGATATTCTGTACTGCTGGGTTCCGAGCCACATCGGGATTCAGGGCAATGAGGAAGCAGACTATCTCGCTAAACATGCTACTCTTCCTTATCCCGGCCCTTTGCCTTACAAAGATATAAAATTCGGGATTTCCAATCTAATCAGAGACAATTGGATCAGTGAATGGAGATGTGCAACAGAAAATAAACTCCGTAATATACACCCCACTCTTACCTGCTGGCCCTCTCATCCTAACCGAAGACACGATGTCATTTTGACCCGTCTCCGAATCGGTCATACCAGGCTTACCCATAGGCACCTACTCCTGGGTGAACCTGCTCCAGAGTGCCCCCAATGTCATACTCATCTCACCATTCTTCATGTTTTAACTTCTTGCACAGCTTTGAATAATTTTTACCAAACCTATTTTAACTGCTCTCATCCCAGACTTGACGACTTATTGGGTGAAACCCCACACCATAATTTGTTTTTGTTTCTTCAACACATTGGTATTCTCTTCTCAGTGTGAAGCATATGCTGTTATTTGACTGGTATCTGGATGGGGAGCCCCCATCCAGATGTCTCACTTACTTTTACCTACCTTTTACTCCTTGGCAGTTTGCTTTTTAACTTTTTAGATCTTTCAAATTTTTAGCATTTACCGGTTTTATGCTCCTTTTTACTTGTAAGCCTTTACCTAATTTTATACATAGTCTGGCGCAGTATGTCCTGTTTGGACCTTGTGCCAATAAAAGTCAACCAACCAACCAACCAACCAACCGTAACCACGACAGGAAGGTTTGGTATGGCCGTACTTTTGACATTGAAAGCATCGAGTAGGATTAGGTATGCATGGTCTAACGGCACATGAGAGGTATCCTGCTTTGATATGGGAAGGAAGTTTAGGCGATTGGAAAGTCAGAATTATATGTTTGGTGTCCAGTGCTTGGCTATTGCGTCGGATAGAAATTCTGCAAACTACACAAACATTTTGGGATTTCAGATTTTCAAGGATTTCAGCCTCAGAGCAGTGTAATAGGTCAGGTTCGGATGTGATGCCTCTTGATTAATTACGTGTCTTATGGGGTGATACAGTGACAGGTTTTAGGGCGATAGTTTTTAATTGCATAATATTGTTTGCCTGTTTGTTATTACAGTGCAGCACCCATAATCCGCCATCGGCGGGAATGACGCGGTGCCGGATTACCAATTTTTCCGGATTACAGATGTGTTGAAAATTTCCATTAAAACCATCGTCGATCACGTTATGTATTGACCAGTGTATTATTTATCAATGAAAAGTAGTCTTAAAATATGCATACAATCGCTGTATAAATTGAAAAAAAAAAACTAAACTACACTGGAACAAATGTAATTTAGTGTTTAATTCATACTAAAAACTATAACGCAGAAAAGATCGTTGATTTTGGAATATTTTCATAAGATATAACACAAATAGTAACCGAAATTTATTTAAATACTAATTTAAAATAAATGTATTAAAGTATTATTAGAATCTAATTAGCTTTTGTATTTACATTAAATACATCAGTTAATTTGACTTGCTTCATTTTTTTTTTTTGTATTTAATTTGTTAATTAACACTTGCACATTCATCAGTTGACTCTCAGATATAAAATCGAATTTATTAAATCTCTCCATAGTTTGTACCCTAGTTTTATTTTACAAGCTGAATTATTCCCAATTTTACTCTCGTCAGTCTCTTCACAGCTTCTTAATTACGTCGAAGCATATCAATTACCCCCTCTTTTCCCTCTTGCTTTACAAAGCACTGGCGAATTCCATCCCGCAATAGTTGACGATTTCGCACGGTGACAGGATGTCTAGAAACAAGGCAATGTGTCTGGAAGCGGAAGGAGCCGAAGCCACGTGTTTACGACTATGCGTATACATGCTGTCTCATTTTAAAAACTCATACATATTAATGTTCTATGAAAGACTTGCATTATCTTTGAATTCTTCATTCAGCTACACTGCACCTTTGACTTTGACTGCAATTGATTTAAATATAATAAGCAAACCAAGCCGTATTTACTTTTGTTTTTATCTCGGTATTAGAAAATGCATTGATTCAAATATTTGCGGCCCCCTCAGGGGGAAGACCTACTCTAGGTCTTTACGGGTGTCGCAATCCCGGGGCCCTAGCGATCTTTCGCTCCTCTTTGTTCTACCCTCCTCTCCTCTTAGCTGTCTCCTTCCTTTTCCCCCTCAGTGTAGTTTCCTCTTTGGAGGTGAGGGCCCCCCCTTAGAAGCTGCGGTCGCCCTGTGCCGTCAGCTTCTATTGGCGGAAAACTACCCACGTGTTAGCCGTGCGTGGAGACCCGTGTCCCCGGAAATGGGGAACCTGGTAATTGAGGGGTGTTCCCGTAGGGGAAATCATCTGAATGGCATTTCCATTGGGACGGGATCAACCTCAACACATTACTTTGGCCTCGGCTTCGGGTAAACGGGAGGTACACAGCGTTCCCCTGTGTATCAATCGGCTGGTGGTACTGACTTGTTCAACTGCTAGGGATCAAGCAATCGGTCTTCTGCTGGGCACGTCGTTAAGGGTGGACGCTGCTTACAGGGATGTACTGTGCGCGTATAGACCCGGCTAGCACTGGTGCAAGTATAAGCATCCCCTTGTTGGGCTCCGTGGTGGGTGGTGCGGCCGGGTCCGAACATCTTTTCTCCAACATGGCTACGAAATTTTCTTCTTCTCCCAATCTACCATCTGAGACAACTATTCTGCAATCAATAAACAAAGAAAACATGGATTCTCAATTTACTAATACAAATGCTCGATTCTTCATCATTCACATAGTTGAAGGTACCTTTCATGAAATATCACCATTCCTTATCCACAAATGTATCACATCCAATGTAGGCGAAGTTAAAAAAGTAAAAAAATTAAGATCTGGAGACCTCCTGGTAGAAGTATCAAACCTTAGACAAGCCTCAAAAATAATGAAAATAAAGAACTTTGGACTAAAATCTGTCACAGTGTCACCCCATACATCCTTAAATACATCCAGAGGAGTCATATCAGAACCCGAACTTTTACACTGCTCTGAATCCGAAATATTAGAAAACCTGAGAGACGAAAGTGTATGCGCAGTTCGTCGAATCACTATTCGTCGCAATAACCAACTCATTAACACTAAACACATAGTCTTAACTTTCCAGTCTCCTACAATTCCATCCCATATCAAAGCGGGCTATTTATTATGCCCTGTTAGACCTTACGTATCAAATCCAATCCGTTGCTTCCAGTGTCAAAAGTTCGGCCATACTAAAACTTCCTGCCGTGGCCAACCTGCATGTGCCCGTTGCGGTACATCTGGCCACGACAGCGACACCTGCAGTGCACCAGCAAAATGTGTTAATTGTAAACAGGACCACCCCTCATATTCAAAATCATGCCCAAAGTGGGTCCTCGAAAAACAAATCCAGTCAATACGTGCCACACAAAGACTTTCGTACCCTGAAGCTCGTAAAATAATAGAAGCTCGCACACCAAAATCTGGCCTATCCTATGCTGCTGCAGTAAAATCTACCAAATCAATAGCTACTCAGACTGATCCACCAACAAATACTTCCCTTACCAATACCTCCATCAGTAAACAAACAGCACCCAAACAAAATAAATCCTGCTCTATATCCCAGAAAAATCCTCCAAAGAAAAAGATACCCAGCAATAGTTACACCCAAGTTAGGCCATTGCTCAGTAAAACAGCTTCCTATAAACTAAAATACAATAAATCTAGCATGAAAAAAGTACCTCCACAACCACACATTGATGACTCCATTTTAAACCTAGACCCATCAGAATCCGACATTAGTGATGAAGAATCCATGGAGCAAGAAGAAATTAAACCTCCAGATATCTCTGCAGGGATCACAACTAAGAAGACGAACAATGCCAATAACATCACTTAATTATGGCATTGTTGCTCTCTTGGAACTGCCACGGTTTCCTCAACAAAAAAGATGATCTCAAAATGCTGCTCTTTAATCATAATCCCGCATGTCTTGCTTTACAGGAAACTTTTCTCAAATCCAACCAAAATCCTACTATTCCCAGATATACCATCCTCCGAAAAGACCATGAGTTGAACGATAGGGCCTCAGGTGGTGTCGGCCTGTTAATTAACAATGCTTACCCCCATCAATCACTTAACATCAGCACAAGTCTACAAGCCATTGCTGCTCGTATACACCTCAAACAACTCACTACAATATGCAGCATATACCTACCTCCAAATGAAACCATCAACCTAATTTTACTCAATAACCTTATCCTGCAACTTCCACCTCCTTTCATCCTTCTTGGTGATTTCAACGGTCATAGTCCTTGGTGGGGTAGCAATGAAACTAACAATAGAGGTCAACAAATAGAAAAACTCATAACTGATCTTTCTCTCTGCATTATGAATAATGGGGACAGTACCTATTTCCATTACCCTACTAAAACCTTCCATGCCATAGATCTCGCAATCTGTTCTCCTCCAATGCTCCCTCTATACAATTTCTCTGTCTCTAGCGATCTACACAATAGTGATCATTTTCCTATTCTCCTCTCTCCTACGTATCAGAGTCCTCATCCAAATTTTACCATCTCCCGTTATTTCTATGATAAAGCAGATTGGCAAACCTTCACCTCACTTTCTACTATCTCTATGGATCTTATCAGCGGTACTATTGATGAGGTTGTCAATAAAATCACCTCTGTTATCATAAGCGCAGCAGATGCAAGTATCCCAAAATCGGGCAGCAGCCTCCGAAAATGTAAAAAACCGTGGTGGAACCAAAATTGCACCCTCGCCAAAAAGCAGCAAAAGAGGGCATGGAACCTTTCTCGGCGGTATCCCACCACCGAAAACTTTATCTGTTTTAAAAAAGCAAAAGCTTATGCTCGCAGAATCAGGCGTCTTTCTCAAAAAGAATCTTGGATCAAGTACGTCTCCAGCATTTCTACCTCCACAACCAGTAAGGAGCTATGGACAAAAACAAAAAGAGCCATGGGAATCTACAATAACCATGCTGTATCCTGCCTTTCCATGAATAACCGTATTATTTCAGATATAAAAGAAATAGCTAATACCATTGGACAAACCCTTGCTCTCACATCCTGCAGTCCTTCTTATTCAAATAGTTTCCTCCCCTATAAACAACAATCCGAAAAACATACTTTAAATTTTAAAACCTCAACCCACTTCTCGTATAATAATTCAATTACCATCAATGAACTTATCCACTGCTTAAGACAAACCTCGAATACATCTCCTGGCCCTGATGGCATAGCCTATGTGATGCTTAAACATCTTTCCCATGACTCTTTGCTAACCCTTTTACAGTTATATAATAGAATCTGGCAGGAACACACTTTCCCTTCCTCGTGGAGAAATGCAATAGTTATTCCCTTCCCTAAACCTGGTAAAGATACAACGAATCCCCAAAACTATCGTCCCATAGCCCTTACTAGCTGCCTATGTAAACTCATGGAGAAAATAATCAATGCTCGCCTGGTTTACATTTTAGAAACTGTGGGCCATATACACCCTTTCCAGAGTGGTTTCCGAAAAGGCAGATCCACAATTGATAATATTATATCCTTGGAGACCCAGATACGTAACGCCTTCTTACGGAAAAATCATCTAGTCTCTATATTTTTCGATATAGAGAAGGCTTATGACCGGACGTGGAGGTACGGCATTCTCAGGGATCTTCATAATTTAGGTCTCCGCGGCAACCTACCAATCTTTATTAAGAACTTCCTATCCGTTCGGAATTTCAAGGTACGGTTACACGACACCATATCGGAAAACTTTGTACAAGAAGAAGGTGTACCCCAGGGATCCGTTCTTAGTGTTACCTTATTTTCCATAAAAATTAATGACATCCTCAACCAACTCTCTCCAACTGTTCATGGTAGTTTGTATGTAGATGACCTTCAGATCTCCTGTCAGGGAAAGGATATGCGCTTCATAGAGCGGCAATTGCAAAACACAATAAACCGTGTTTTAAAGTGGTGTAACATAAATGGCTTTACTATATCCACCGAAAAGACAGTCACTACACACTTTTGCAGGAGACGTGGGATCCATCCGGATCCTGAACTTTATCTGGGTCGACACAAAATAAATGTTACAGACTATACCAAATTCTTGGGCATATTTTTTGACAAGAAACTAACGTTTGCTAAACATGTCGCATACACCCGTAGCAAATGCGAAAAAAATCTTAATATCTTAAAGGTACTATCCAACAATTCTTGGGGGGCAGACCGGGACTCCCTTTTAAGGATCTATCGAGCTGTCATTCGCACGAAAATGGACTATGCCTGCTCTGTTTATGGGTCTGCATGCAGGTCTGTTTTAAAAAAACTTGACACTGTGCATCACACTGCACTACGTATTTGTTCCGGTGCTTTTAGGACCTCCCCTATACAGAGTTTATATATAACCTGTCATGAACCATCGCTCACTCACACCCGTCATCGACTTTCCATTAATACATATTATCGTATCCTTTCTCATGCCTCCCACCCTCTGCGGAATTCCTTTTTAGATCACCATCTGGATTGTTTTTATCAGAATCGAACTTCATGTACCCCTCCTCTAGGACTAAGGGTTCGCCGGAGTATCTCAGGCACTCAGCTTAATGAGGTTGATGTCCTGTATTGTTCCCCTTTTGAGATACCACCTTGGACCGCATCACAAATTTCTTATTTGCAACCCTTTAAAGGGTACAAAAAAGACAACACGGACACACACATTTATCAACAGTTGTTTCATGAACACAAGGACACTTACAAAAATTATGAGGACATTTATACTGATGGCTCCAAGTCTGCCAATCATGTAGGGTTTGCATACACTGACCAGACTCACAGCTGCAGTTATGGTCTTCCCCAGTTCTGTTCAATTTTTACGGCTGAACTCCTGGCCATTTATGAATGCCTTTCCTATATCAGCAGAAAGAATAAAAAACATTACATCCTATATTCAGATTCACAAAGTGTCCTAGAAAACCTTCAATCTGGTTCTGTGACCCATAGCTATGTTGTCAAAGTCCTACAGCTGCATGCACAGCTGACAAATCGCGGTTTCCAAATTCTCTTCTGCTGGATTCCCAGTCACGTCGGAATTCCTGGCAATGAGGAAGCCGACTCATTAGCTAAAGGTGCAACCCTTCCTTACCCAGGTCCACTTCCCTATAATGACATAAGAGCTGTTGCCTCTTATGTGATCAAAAATTGCTGGATGAACGACTGGAACAGCCAAATTGACAACAAACTTCACAGCATACACCCGTCTCTTACCCAATGGTCCACTTTACCTTATCGCAAACAGGATGTTATTCTCACACGCTTACGGATCGGTCACACCAGACTAACTCATCAACACCTATTGTTAGGTGAACCTCCTCCTGAGTGTCTTCATTGTGGCACACAACTCACCATTTGCCATATTTTAACCTCTTGCACCGCTTTTAATCGTTTTTACCAAATACTTTTTAACTGTTCTGATCCTAAACTGGACGATATTTTGGGTGAAACCCCGCATCGAAATTTGTTTGCATTTCTTAGACGTACCAAAATCTTTTATTCAATGTGAAGTGTCCAATTTTATCTGACTGGTATCTGGATGGGAGCCCCATCCAGATGCCTTTGATTCAACTTTTATCCTCCATTAACACTTTTTATCTACCTTTAACACTATCGAATTTTACCTTTCACCATTTAGTCTTTACATTTTAGCTTTTACTAAGTTTTGTGACACCTTTTAACTGAATACATCATTTATGGTTTTCCACTCATTGTCTGGCGCAGTATGTCCTTTTTGGACCTTGTGCCATTAAACACAATCAAATCAAATCAAATCAAATATTTGCGGCAGTAATGGTGATCGGCAAAGACATGTTAGGGCCGAAATACGAAACAAAAAGAAAAATATTCGGTGAAAAACTATCTATTGAAGAAGAAAAAAAAAAAAAAAAAAATTAAGATAGCCATACATGAATTAAAATCAGCGTTAAAAGTTCCGGATTTTGAGATTCCGGATCCCTTTGGGGAGGAAAAAAACAAAAACAAAAACGAGATTAGTGCCGGTTTGTAGGTGCTGCCGGATTATAGGTTCCCGGATTATGGATGCTACACTATAGTTACTTCTATTAAGATGTCGCCAGAGCATATTTTTTTAATTTTTGCGACTTCTCCAACATTAGTAAGTATGGTTTTATGGATTAGAAACGGGGATGTTTGGTTAAAGTTACCGTCCTGACATTTTACGAGAAAGAATTTTGCGGTAATAGCTCCCTGAGTAAGAGAGTTCGGAATGTTGACATTTGATAAAGAAAGTGTCGAATCCATATTGGGGATTGGACATTCGGACCCGACCACACCACCCACCACGAAGCCCAACAAGGTGATGCATGTATATGCACCAGTGCTAGTCGGGTCCATACACGCACAGTACATCCCTTAAGCAGCATCCACCCTTAACGACGTGCCCAGTAGATGTCCGTTTGCTTGAACCCTAGCAGTTGGCTGAACGAGTACCACCAGCCGATTGATACACAGGAGAACGCTGTGTACCTCCCGTTTACCCGAAGCTGAGGCCAAAGCAATGTGTTGGAGAAAATACCCCTCAATTATCAGGATCCCCATTTCCGGGGACACGGGTCTCCATGCACGGCAAACAGGTGGGCAGTTTAACCGCCAATAGAAGCTGACGGCACAGAGCGACTGCAGCTTCTAAAGGGGGGCCCTCACTTCCAAGGAGGAAACTACACTGAGAGAGAAAGCGGAGGAGAAAGCAAAGTAGAGAGGAGGGTAAACAAAAGAGGAGCAAAAGATCGCTGGGGTCCCGGGATTGTGACACCCGTGAAAACCTAAAGAAGGTCTTCCCCCTGAGGGGCTCAAGTACTGACACAAGATCTATAACTTTTTCGTTCAACATAGAATATTAGTACTAATAGAAAACAGCTTGGAAAGAAGTTAAAGTCATTTAGTTAAGGGAGCTTTAAAAAAGTAAGTAACTTTATTAAACAGTGACAAGAACATGTTGAGTGCTAATGGCTAACAAGCCTCCCTCCCTTTTGTCACTGTGACAAAAACAGCTGAGCTAGCAGCTGTGCACCAAAGAACTTTCAATTAAATAAATCATTACTATACAAGATTTAACAAAAAAAAAAAAAAAAATTTCAGCTCCTAAAAGAACTATGTTACGTTATAATACTTTGTAGCAATAAAATAAACAAAATTGCCACCTATAGACAAATCTGGAAGAAAAAAAACTTTCACACGTTTGTACAATGCACATAATATGAGCAGCACCAAAAAAAGGTTCCTAAAGCCACACAATACCTGGAAAAGAATTTTTTTCACATTTCGTTAGACAATTCTAACGTATTTACAATTACCTCGGTAACCCTAAATTTGTACCTACATTTTTACCTTACATTACAAATAAAAGTTCATTCAAAAAGTCTTTGAAAAAAAAAACTATAATTATACCTCTGTCGAATACCGTGATGTCACACGACTAACCGAAGAAACTTTTCCTTTTTCTATTGTCCATGGTCCATTGAAGGTTTTCCTATTTCGACAGCAGCCTACACCGAAGCTGTAAAGTTGTTAAAATTAAGATTTGCTAGTCCTGAACTGTTAATCCAAACACACATGAACAAGATTCTGTCGTTGCACCCTTTAAGGAATTATAGCAATATTGTTAACTTTCATAAATTTGTTGACAACTGCAATGTATAACTGAGAAGCTTAGATTTGCTAGAAGTGAGTTCTAAAGATTATGGGAAAATTTTATATCCCGTGATTTTAAAGCTTATCTCGCCTGATTTGATATTGAATACAATAAAATTAGAACTAAAAGATTAAGGATCGGACATTCATCAATTACTTGAATTTCTAACCGAGTCCCTGACAGCGCGAGAGAAAACATTCTCCACAAATAAATTATCTTTTGAATCCTGCAAACTATTGAAAACAGGAAGTAAAATACAAACATCCTCGCGAACATAGTTTGAATAAAAGACGAAATGGTCAGAAAAGGTTTCCCACAGCACATGAATTATTGACAGTGCCCAATAGAGTAAACATAGTCAAAAAGGAAAATAGTTGTTTATTTGAGTCCCAAACTCATAGCTCGAACGATTGTGAATTCATTAAGGGGCTGTCTTTGGAAGAATGAAAAAATATCTTATTGCGAACAGGAGCTTTAATTGTTTACAATTAGCCCATTTATCACGTAACTGTCCCACGAGTAAAACTAGATGTTAATTTTGTTCTGGATCCTATCATAATTTTTCTGTTTTAAACAACAAAAGGAAAGAATCAAAGAAGTAGGGAAAGAGTCTACAGATCTAACAAATCAAAGTACAGGAGAGGTTTTCAGGGGTGAAACTGGACCACATTCAAAAACCCTGAAATTTTTTTTGCAAGCGTTGCTTTGGGATTGGGGGGGGGGGGGGGGGGAGGCAATATGTAAAACTTCTCTACAACAATGTTAAACAGCCTACACCATATGATAATCATATTATGCTTTAATAACATTAGTTCAGATTTGTTTGATTCTAATTTTAGTAAAATTTAATAGTACATTTAATAATAATAAAAACTTACTAGTATTTCCAGAAATACCTTCATAATCATTTCATAAAAGGGCTGGTGCCGATGGCATGTACTTTTTTTTTTTTTTTTTACTACCTTCAGTTCTTTACTGATTGTAATGCTTCTTTTTATACAAAAAAAAAAAAAAAAAAAAATGAAATACATACAAAATAATATAATACACATGCATAAAATGTTTTGTTGGAAAATGCAAATAAGGTATTGCAAGCTATTTTTAAAAAAAAATCCAGAGTCCTTTACTCTTTAGGAAGTTGTTTTTTAAATAAATTTGTTATTTTCGCCTGCTTTCTTTTGATTTGTTTTGCTGGTGAATGAGGGCGCTTCTGAGATACAGGTAATGATACTGAGCATGATGGAACAGAAGAGGAAACAATTGTTGCACATGATGGAGAAGTAGAGGAAACAATTGTTGCACATGATGGAGAAGTAGAGGAAACAATTGTTGCACAGGATGGAACAGTAGAGGAAACAATTGTTGCACAGGATGGAACAGTAGAGGAAACAATTGTTGCACAGGATGGAAGAGTAGAGGAAACAGTTGTTGCGGACAATGGAACAGCAGACGAAGGCATTGTTATGGAGGATATTTCTTCAATTTCGCTTTCATTATCACTATTAGTTTTCTTACTACTTTGACTATCCAATGTCTGCTGGTAAAATGACCGGCTCTTCATTAAGTTTTGAGCAAAATTTTTTGCAATGGGCTCTTCCATTGGATTTTTTGTTCCAAATACTTCAAAAGTAGAAGCATTTTTGGACAACAAATAATATTTTACAGTCAGTGCAGAGTCTAAACTTTCAACATTTAGTGAAGTTCTTTTGGTTGTAACAATATTATCCATTAAGTTGAAAGCACCTTCAACATGTGGCCCATGAAAACATGTCAACACTGATTTCACCAATTTAGACAAGCAGGGATACTTTAGTCCATCATCCTGCTTCATTTTAAAGATAGCAGTCCAAAAATTCTCAATATCACTTTCAACTATATTTTTAATGTGGGAATCTATCTGATATGACCTAATTTCCCTGTCTAATTCTAATAATTCATTTTTAGAAATAACATTAGGTAAACATTCAGCTAATTTACTTAATGCTGAAAACACAGTCGTTGATCTACGAAGACTAGGATCTAATCCTGTAAATTTGATGAAAGAAGAGTTTTTCAGAGGCAGCTTTTGCAGCATATATGTTGCACAATTTGAATAAGCATTTTTTAATGCTTTTTGAAATTCTACAACTGTTGGGATCAGCTTTCTTTGAGTTTTTTATTATTTCAGAAACACCAGTACCTGTAAATAACATATTATCAGGTAGGTAATTGTTAGATTCTTTTAAATCTATTTTAAGAAGATTTTCGACTGTGTCCTCTTCAGAAATAATTTCGTGCTTAACGAAACAAGCTAAAAACTGCTTCATCAAAATGCTAAATCATAAAGCTCAACATGAAGCTGGTGTAAAGCAGTGCTTTTCTTTTCGAATTGCTTTATATAGCGATTGAACAGAGGAAGGACTGCTTTATAGATGCCAAAGTGAAGAAGTGTCTTCTTTCTTTGTTCAAATAATCGCTTGGTAATCCTCATCTTGTGATTTTTGCCATCTTGAGTCAAAGCTTTTTTCTGAAGGGAAGACTGAATCCTTTTAATTTCAGACTTTTTAGAAGGAGATAACTTATTTTTTTCAGTTAAATACTCCAAATCATCATTGAATATTTCCATATCATCTTTAGGCAGCCATGAAAAATAAAATAAAATCAGAACATCCCAAAGATATTCTAATCTTTCCACAACAGTTAAAACATACAACCACCTATGTTCTGGTCGAGAAAGGGGCTTCAGTGGCTTGACACCAACAACAATACATAATTCAAAAAACAATTCTCGTTTGTCAGAGCTTTTTAAATCAAAGTATATATCATCACACAAGAATTCTATATATTTCAAAAATGATGATGTAAATTTTTTTGCACAATTATTAAGTGTGTGGCAAGTATCCCCATCTATATCTAAAAGATGGGAAGCTTTTTTAGTTCTTATTTGCGTTTCCACACCATTCTTAACACCACGCATCGTGTTACACGAATCCATAAGTATGCTCACAAGATTGTTCCAAGGAATGCTATTATCTTCTATTACTTGTACAATGGCTTGAAAAATGTTGTTGGCTGAGCAGGCATCTAATTTCATTGTAGATAAATGTCGTAGCAAAATTTTTTTTTCATGTTCACAATAGTACTGTACTAAGATCGTTAAAATGCTTTCTTGCGCATTGTTTGTTGATTCATCAACATTCAGAGAGAAAAATGTGCTCTGTAAAGTACTGTACTGCTCTTCTTTTCGTCTTTGCTAGGCCGTACTTCAATTTATAAGCAGCTGTGACACGGCTCATTTGAAGAGCATTTAAAGAACTAGCGTCTCTTGACAAAGTTTTAACTAGCTGTAAAAGTTCAGGTGCCAGTGCAAATGGCAATGAATGTTCGGCGACGAACGAGGTTATCAGCGCTTCAGCTCGGCATTTTCTCGTTCAGAGATCCACTGTTCGGTCAGGTAGAAATTCTCCAGAGGTACAAGAAAACGAATTTAAGTACTGTGTATTCTTCACGGATGCCCTACTTTTTTGATGGGTAATAGTACCCGAATGGTTCATCAATGCTTTTACTCCTTCAGAAGCATAACGAACCGATCCGTTACAACAAGTGCAGAAACATGTGCCTGGGACATTGATCTTCTTGCACCACACATCGATTTTTTCGTTGTTATGATCCGTATGTCCTAACCATTTCCATACAAATTTATTTTTAATACCTGCTTCTAATTCCTTCAAATCATCTTTTTCTGTTAAAAACCTCATCTCGGAGTCTAATTGCAATATAACAACCCCTAACACTAACACAACACTACTAATATCATAATCACTTAAGATCTCTTCACGAACAGCAATCACTTCTGAAGGCCATGGAGTTGAGAAAAATAGTTTTCATAGTCCAGAGCTAGGAGAAACACTTTCTTCTCCATGATTGGACAGGAAGCCAGTGACGTCACAGTAGGTACCGTTGCTATGCTTCTCCCAGCCTCGTGCCGTACGTGATCGGCCAATCAAGAATGGCTGGCCGATCGAGTACAAGATGTGCGCAGTGCTTACCTGGAGAATGCGCCGTAAAGCAGAAAAAACTCAACCCCGGAATTTCCGGGTGTGTTACCTAAAAAAACCCGGAATTCCGGGGTACCCCCGGAAAAGTTTCACCCCTGGGTTTTTCTACAAACATTAGCTGTTTATATTGAATCTGGAAATTCAAAACAAATGGTGATGGCCATATTAGACACTGGTAGTCTATATTGGGAAAACTTGGTAGTCTATATTGAACTGGTAATATCTTGCAAAATTCATGGGTTTCAAAAGTATCGGAAAAGAAACCATAATGCACGGGCTTTTTGGCAGATAGCAAGTGACTGAAATTCATTTTAAGTATTCAATTAAATTGCATATTCAAGATGGTAAATTTAATTGTACCATAGATGTAAATGATCAGAAAAATATTTGCTTAGGAATATCTAAAATCAATGATTATTACCCTTTTGCAGAAATTAGCAGATCTGAATCTATTTATAAGCGATTCTTCAACAAATAAAGAATACTGCCTTTTTGAGAAGGATGAGAATGAAATCCCTATATTATTGAGATCTGACGTAGTAGGAAAATTACTTACAGGTAAGTGAAACAATTTTCTAATGGCCTTACTGCAGTAAATACTCGCCAGACTGGACTGTAATGGGGAAAATAGACAATGATTCGAATTTAAAATCTAACAGTTCTCTTCTCGTTCACTCTTTGCTTACGAATCAAGTTAAAATATCCGACTTGTGGGAATTAGATTCGCTTGGCATAAAAGACCCCAGTGCAAAAAGGTCTAAAATAGAATTGCAGAATATGGCATTAAAACATTTTGAAGATACGGTATCGTGAGATAGTGAAGGAAGGTACATAGCAATAAGAAGGTACAATCGTATTCCGTGGATAGAAGGTAATGCAAAACTTGGGAATAAATTGAACTTAGCTGAAAGAAGATTGAAGAGTACTATAAGATCTTTAAATACTGCAAGAAGACTAACAGATTATGAGCAAGTATTTGTTGACTGGGAGAATGAGGGGATTATCAAAAGAGTCGCTCTAGATGAACCTGCCAAAAATGAAAAAAATCGCTTTTTACCCCCACAGGCCAGTGTTCAAGGAAAGCTCTACCACTAAGATTCGTCCGGTTTTCGATGGATCTGCTCATCATGAAAATTTTTGTTCTCTGAACGAATGTTTTGAAAAGGGCCCCAATTTGATTGAAATGATACCTGCAATTTTGAATCGATTTCGATTAGGAAAAATAGGGGTCATATCTGATATTCGAAAAGCCTTTTTGCAGATTGCTTTACATGAAAATGACCAGAATTTATGTTTTTTATGGTGGGAAGGAGGTGATCCTAAAAAGGTTATCTACTGACATTGTTGAGTTGTTTTTGGCATTTCGTGTAGCCCTTTTTTATTGGCTGCAGTATTAAACTACCATTTTAAACTGGCACTGGATCACCCAAAAAATGTTGCTGAATGTTGAAAAAACTCAATGTACATTGACAATTGTGTGACGAGTGTGGACTCGTCCGAAGTACTCAAGTCTTTTCAGAGAGACTCTAAAGAATTATTGGCACTGGGAAAATTTGACTTACGTGGTTGGAGACACAGTGATGTGGATGGACCAAATTTTGATGACACAATTGAACCACGGGATCCCGAACCAGCTGAATTACAAGTGCTTGGAATTTTATGGAATGTACAGGAAGATAGCCTGTCCATCTCATACCAAAAATCAGAAACACGATATCATCACAAAAAGAAAAATCCTTTCTTCGGCACACCAAATTTGGAGTAACCTGTCCTATTACCCTTATCCCGAAACTGCTGCTTCAAGAATGTTGGAGAATAGAAGCTTCTAGGGATTCCGACTTGTCGATAGAAATCAAAAGAAAATTTGGAGCTTGGCAAAAACAAGTTGTAGAGCTCGAAGATGTCAAAATTCCTCGAAGACTTTCGAGTCTAGATTTGAAAGATGCTGATTTGTCGTTTCAAGTTTTTTGTGATGCTTCAGGTCGATCCTATGCAGCTTGTGTTTTCCTGAGAGCAACAAGTCACCTGCCAATTAATTCAACACCCTCTCTTACCCTCAGAGTCGTGTTTTTTTAAATATCTACAGAAGTTTTAAGTACTTCTATCCTACCCCCACGCCTACAGATGAAAAATTCATGGGGGGTGGGGGTTGGTACAATGCGTCTTTCTGGTGAACCAATTGACATATACTGAAAATACATCACTATGTTAAAAAATAAATAAAGGAGCCAACTTAGAATATTTAAATTTGAAAATAATAATTAGAGCTTGAGCTGCTATGATAATAGAACCCTTCCCCCTCTATCTCTGTCCTGGAAGTGTGTGGGAGACCCCCATCAGGGTATGATTTGTCTCTGATGAGAAGGGGGGGATGGAAATCAACTGTGTAAAAATTCATTCATCTATAATTTTTATTAATGGATCGATTTTTTTGAAATTTTGAGGATCACTTTTAAATGCAAAAATTGATTCACAGTCCAAATTTTAAAAAGATATCTTAATTTGTTCAAAAGTTAGAAGTTTATTGTCAAAACAACAGAAGAATACTTGTAGTGTAAATATATTAGACATTTAAATCATTATATAGTTATTTCGAACAGAAGTGTTTTTATATTTTCATGATACAGTAAAAGCTCGACTATCCGGAAAGCACGGGAAGCGTCGAATCCGGATAAGTGAAAATTCCGGATAGTTGAGCTTGTAAAAAAAAAAGATAGAAACATTCGCCGGCAAAACCAGAGGGGGAGGAGAGAGGGGCATTATACGTGTGCATACTGCTCAATTTTTATTTATGCAGTTTTGTAACAATATTTTAATTGAATTTATGCTAATGCATGTTATATTGCAGAGTTTAAAGACGTTACAAGACTTATTATAATATGTCTTTGCATCCTTGGGAAGATTAATAATAAATTAAAGTAAGAACACCTGCCAATTTTCAATGCTTAAAAGCTTTACACTAAGAGAGTGATAAAATAATAATAATAAATAGAGTGTTATTTCCTGCCCCCCCCCCTCCTTCCTCTTCAGTTTCTGTTCAGAGATAACATAGTCAAATCATTGGAATGCTTAAGCCGGAAAGTAGGTCACGAATCACTACATTTAAATAATCTGCAATCAGCATTTCTGCTATGTGTTTATTTTAGCGCGAAAGATGAAACATATCATAGTTCTGAGTTAATCATTAAAAAATATATAAAAGAACTTTTTGAAAATAATGTAAACATATTGCTATAGTAATGAACAGTATGATCACTGTTTTATCTCCTTGTTGTCCCTTCTGTGCTTGCAGACGCAACAGTGAAATGCTGTGTTTTTGTATTTTGTAATCATTTAGGCTGTTTTTCTTTCGTATTTTTAAACACACCATTGTAATTTATAGAAATATTAGTATTCTCTGGTAATTGGAAATTTGCACCTGTTGCCACCGTACTGTTTGGACAGCTGGAGAGGAGGGGCCACTACTACTAATCAATCTACTAATCAATCTAATTGTACTAATCAATCTTTTGAGAAGACACAAAAAAGAAATAGAGGGAAGCTGAAAATTTTCCGGTTACTTGGATGCCGGATAATCGAGCTTTTACTGTATTTTAATTGTTTTTACTATTGAAATAATTCTTTCAAAGACAAGTGAATGATATGAAATTGAATAAATTTTTTTTAGTTGTATAACTGAAAAACTGAAAAAAAAAAAAAATTAATGAAAATTGAGGTTTAGAATAACTTAACTTTAAGTGTTCCATAAATTAGTTAAACTTTTATTGTTGATTCTTAACAAGGTAATCAAATAAATCTTTTATTAAAATATGCTTTTTATGCAAAATGTTTATTTAACTAAGCATTTTCTTTTCTGTTAAGTATGCTTGGGTGATTGTTTTAGCTATAAAAAGAAAAAAAATGCGATTTAAAAGACTTTTAAAGAAATACTCTTAACTTAACTATGAATTAATTTATTTTTTAATAATCAACAAAGTTGTTTAAAAAGTAATTAACTCTTTTACATTATAGTTTTATTAATAGATTAATAATTAATTATTATTAGTTTATTAATTAATAAAGCATTGTTTTACCCAATTTTTTAAAGTAATAAAATATTTTTTTTCAAATTAGAAGTGCTTTTAATCGAGATATGTACTGCCCTTTTAAAATAATTATGCCCTGTTTTAAAACCTTTGCACCCCATCCTTTTTCCTACTTAAAATGAGTTCTGGCAATAGACTCAAAATTGAAACTACTGAACTTAACATAGGAAACCATTAATTGTAGATTATGGGGGGAAGAGGTATATTAATGGTAAGAGATCTTACTTATTTATTTATTTATACAGTCAAACCCCGATATAACGCCACTATCCGTTCGAGAAAATTATGGCGCTATAACGAGTGCGGCGGTATATCGAATTATATTAGATTATGCAATGGATAAAAATAAACTTTGATATGGTATTATTACTGTTGTAAAACTCAATATCATAATGCATTATATTTAATAATAGGTAATGTAATTCAATTCTACTGGAATTAAATTATCAAATGATACTATGAAATTTAAATGCACTTACTATTTTATATCGTCAATCCTATAAAAAGAAGTTTCCGAGTAGAATAAACACTATGGCTGAAGTGTGAAGATCCAGGGCTCAGGCCTTTCGCGCGGCGACGGATCTAACATTCTGGAGTCTCCAGCAATTTCTTCCAGATGTAACGTGAATGCACTTTAGAACACCTTAAAAAAATCATCCGCCCTAAGGACCCCTCATGTAGGTTTGAAATAAACACAACAAACAAACTTGGATAAAATAGATATTTTTGCTCATAGCAGACACACACTTACATTAAAACTCAAACTGAATTTATTGGAAATATTTTAAAATGGCAGTTTGAGTTTTCTTTTCAATATTAATTTTTTGAATATCCTTTTCTATATCTAAGAGATTGTTTAGCATTTCTTTATCTGTCGCATTTTTTTCTAAAAAAATTCGTATTTTCCCAATGCAAATTTTCACTTCCTCCGATGTAACATGTGGTGTTTCATCTTCTTCAGATTCACTGTCAGATGAATCTAAATTTTGATTTTGATTGGTAGCCGATTTAACAATTTCATCGATTGTCAGATCTGATTGTTGATCTTCAAATGTTGAAACACTTTTGTATATATTAATATACTCAGTTGCCGACAGAGGATGCTTAATGTCTGTCAATTTGTGTATTTCATTTTGTAGTTCTTGGAGTGCTGTAATATTTTGTTTTGGAGTAAACGCTTCAGATTTAATTAATCCAGTATGTTTCCAGCAGTTAACAATAGTTTCTGGTGAAATTTCATCCCAGGCTTTTTTTATCATGCGAATAGCATCGTGTAAAAGGATTGGAGAAAAATCATGTTTGCTGATTTTTTCAATAATACGGCGGACGTGATGCTTTCGATAATGAGCTTTGAATGAGTTTATTATGCCGCATCCAAAGGCTGTAAAACTCCAGTACAATCAGGAGGTAAAAATTCAATGTGGATATTGCTCATTGGGTATGTTTTGTGACAAGGGGCATTATCCAAAATCATTAAAACATGGCGTTTCTTTCTTCGCATTTCTGAGTTAAAATTTGCTAGCCATATTTGAAATAATGCTGCAGTCATCCAAGCTTTCTTGTTGTTCTCATAATCAACATAAAGGGTAGGATTAAAATTTTTAAAACATCTGGGCTTAGCTGATTTTCCAATCACTGTCAGAGTTCTTTTATCAGATCCATCTGCATTTGTGCAGAACACCAGCGACACACGATCTTTAGCTTTTTTGCAGCCTTTAACAGGCCCACTAGAAATTGTTTTATCTGGTTGCAGGCGGTAAAAAAGTCCACTTTCATCCATGTTGTAAACGTCCTCAGCTTTATATTCTAAAATCAGCGCACTCAATTTCTTACGACCATTTATCACAACATCTTCATCAACTCCTGCAGTGTCACCACTTCGTATATACTGCGAGAATCCTCGTCGCTTTTTAAATCTGTTCAACCAGCCGCTGCTATACTCGAAATCTGTGATGCCCATTTGCTGGCCAAGGACTTTTGCTTTCTCTCTAATAATGTCTCCAGTTATAGTCGCATTTTTAGCACTCATTTGTAGTATCCATGTGCAAAGGGCATCCTCTAAATCTTCGTGTTTTGCAGTTTTCAGTTTTTTAACATTTGACTGCAGATCGTTGGTGTTAATCCATTTTTCGGGATTTTTCAAAATATCTCCTATGCAGCGCCTACTAACAGGCTTTTTCCACAATATAGAAAAATGATTTGCGATGTGTTGCTGCGATGCATTCACATTTCTTTCTTTATATTCGCAAATTTCCCGCTTTTCCGAAACTGTTAATACAGCTCTTTTTGCCATCATGAATTAAGAGACTCTGGTTATTTTGCAGATTTAGCTGCTAAATTCTTCAATCATTCAACGACTAATCTAACCTTTGAATGACAGATTTTGCATTTCACCCCCTATCCCTGGAAGGCAGCGGAAACTAGAAGGGGGGAAGAGAGGAGACAGGGCCGGCCCAAGGGGGGGTGCGTATGTAGGCGATCGCCTAAGGCCCCGCGCTTATAGAGGCCCCGCTCCTGGGCTATTTTATTGCTATCTCATAAGACATGATAGAGAAGAGGCGCTCTTGCGCTTCGCCTGTCACACACGCGAGCCCCACATGCCCCTCGGGCCGTCTCTGGAGGAGAGGAGAGGTTTCTTCAAACATTGTTCTCAACTTGTTCTCAGTTTTCAGGCCTTTGACCGCCAGAGGGTTTTAAAAAGAAAGATGTGCAAAAAACATATCCAGTAATTTCTAGAAAATTTGTTACACTAGGCAAGTTTTATTCTGGCGGTATATCGAGTTGGCACTTTAACGGATCCATTACATTGAAATTCCTATTTGACAGATTTGTTCATAGACATAATTGGCAGTTAAGCGGAATTGGCGCTATTTCGAGATGGCACTAAATCGGGGTTTGACTGTATTTATTTTGTGTTATGGCTATCCTACAGGGAAGGGTGCCCTTGTCAGAGGACTTGCAGGGATTCTAATCAGTATTTGCAAAAAGGTTTTATTAAGAGTGAAAGGATTATAAAGTGCACTTGCCCTATCTTTATCTGATTACTTAAATGATCAAATTCATTCATTAATATTAAGTAAATAATTGTGAAATTGCTATCGGATTCTTTTGCACAAGTACTAACATCAATGGCTTTTTTTTTTTTTCTCGATGAATCAATTTCTTTGAAAGTGTGGCATTAGTATTAATGATACTTAACTTGGTTTACATCAATGTTTTTTGCTGTATTAATACATTGCCCACCCGCATTGTGTAGCATGTATGTATGTTTCCACTTAAAAATATGAAGAAAATCAAAAATGTTACTGCAGAATGTGTTTGAAATTCTGTAAAGTAATCCAAACACAAAAGAGAAATGAACGTCAACATTTTGTTTCTCAAATTTTCTGCTATTGTGCTTAACTATTTCTGTTTTTATTTATTTTCCAGGCACTCTCACAAATCTACAATATGGGAAAGTGCAAATTCAGAATTGAATGGTTGCAAAAGAAAGGATGATTTGGGAATTTCTATATCTAAGTGGGCGAAGAAAGGAAATAAAGGTGTAACTGTTATATGTGACGTTCTAGTAAAGGTCACTAAAAGCTATCAAGCTGTAATTCAACATTATGAGGGCAAAAAACGTAAGCAGAATGTTAAAATTAAATTAAGTGTGTCACAGTGTCATTTAGCCTTAAATAAAAGTAATGATTTAAATCCTTCTAATACAACCCAAAACGTCACTGAATCAATTCCAGTTGAAAGTGGTGCAATTATTTCAGTTTCTCCAGTGAACCAACAAAATCTGAGAACCAGTTTGTCAGTTCTCGAGATTCTGCAAGTAGAGCTGAACTTATTTGGTGCTTAGTCCTGGTAGCAAAAAATTTTCAGCTAATTCCTGTCAAGATATTAATACAGTTTTTCAGGCAATGTTAATTGGATTAGTACCAGAAGGTTTTTCTCTATCCCCAAAAAAGTTTTCGTACATTATAACAGAAGCTCTAGGCCCTTATTTCAGGAACTCATGTTGAAAGAAGCAGGTAAGGAATTATTTTCCCTTCAATTTGATGAAACAACAAAGGAAAAAAAAAGCTCCAGATAAATATAAAATTTTGGTCAAATTCGAAAAACGAAGTTGTAACTCAACATCTACAAACAGTGTTCATAGGAAGTGCAATAGCTGAAATTTTGCCCCTCAGGGGGAAGACCTACTTTAGGTCTTTACGGGTGTCGCAATCCCGGGGCCCCAGCGACCTTTCGCTTTTCCTTGTTCTACCCTCCTCTCCTCTTAGCTGTATCCTTCCTTTTCCCCCTCAGTGTAGTTTCCTCTGTGGAGGTGAGGGCCCCCTTTAGAAGCTGCGGCCGCCCTGTGCCGTCAGCTTCTATTGACGGAAAACTACCCACGTGTTTGCCGTGCGTGGAGACCTGTGTCCCCGGAAATGGGGATCCTGGTAATTGAGGAGTTTTTTCTCCAACACATTGCTTTGGCCTCGGTTTCGGGTAAACGGGAGGTACACAGCATTCCCCTGTGTATCAATCGGCTGGTGGTACTGATTTCGATCAACTGCTAGGGATCAAGCAATCGGACATCTACTGGGCACGTCGTTAAGGGTGGATGCTGCCTAAGGGATGTACTGTGAGCGTATAGACCCGACTAGCACTGGTGTGCAATTGCACATCCCCTTGTTGGGCTCCGTGGTGGGTGGTGCGGTCGGGTCCGAATCTCAATTTTCCCCAACATGGATATGAAAAATTCTTCATCAATCGTCAACGTTCCGCTGTCAACCGCTAATGAACACACCGATACACAATTTGCACACATGAATGCCCGATTCTTCCTTATCCACTCTGCTGAAGGTAAACTTAATTAAACATCGCCATTTTTAATTCACAAATGTATCACTGACAATGTAGGAGAAGTCAAAAAAGTTAAAAAATTAAGATCTGGAGACCTATTAGTAGAAGTATTCAACAATAGACAAGCTTGCAAAATAATGAAAATAAAAAACCTTGGCCTAAAAACAGTTACTGTGACACCTCATACCTCCCTAAACATCTCCCGAGGAGTCGTATCAGAACCCGACCTTTTGCACTGCTCTGAAGCTGAAATACTTGAAAACCTAACAGATGAAAAAGTATGCGCTGTGCGTCGAATCACTATTCGGCGCAATAATCAAATAATCAATACTAAACATATTATCCTAACTTTTCAGTCTCCCACTATTCCATCTCATATTAAAGCCGGCTACCTATTATGTCCTGTCAGACCATATATACCAAATCCCATCCGTTGCTTCCAGTGCCAAAAGTTCGGCCATACTAAAACCTCCTGTCGTGGGGCACCTGCCTGTGCGCGTTGTGGTGCTTCTGGCCACGACAGTGAGTCCTGCTCTGCAGCTCCTAAATGTGTCAATTGTAAAGAGGAACATCCCTCATACTCCAGATCTTGCCCGAATGGGCGTTTGAAAAAGAAATCCAGTCCCTACGTGCCTCTCAAAGAATCTCATATCCCGAAGCACGTAAGTTAATAGAAAGCTGGACACCAAAACCTGGTTTATCTTATGCAGCTGCAACAAAATTAACCAAAACAATAGCAACCCAAACCGAACCACCAAAATCTGTACCTGTCTCCTTTCATTCTGCAACAGCACAAATATCTAAACAATCAACTTCTAATCAAAATAAATCCTCCACAGCTTCACAAAAAAACACACTGAAGAAAAATTCTCAAAGTGTTAACTCAACCCGACCACAAATAAAAAAGTCTTCTGTCTACAGAACTAAATATAACAAACCCAAAATCAAACATGTTCCTCCACAACGCCCTATAGATGACAGTATCCTACATTTGGACCCTTCCGACTCTGAAATGTCAGACCTCCCCATGGATGATGACGACATCCCTAGCAATCCTCTCAAGCCTACGGGGACTCCGAGCAAGATGAGCATCATCCCCAACACAACATGATAATGGCTCTGCTGCTATCCTGGAACTGCCACGGTTTCCTTAATAAAAACGACGACCTCAAAATACTGATTTATGATCATAACCCCGCTTGCCTCGCCCTTCAGGAAACTTTCCTCAAAACCAATAGACCTACTAAAATCCGCAATTACACTGTCCTTCGCAAGGACAATGAGCTCAATGATAGGGCCACTGGTGGAGTTGCCCTATTAATCAACAATAGCTATCCTCACACTATAGTCAATCTTAACACAAATCTCCAAGCAGTCGCCACTCGTATCCAATTAAAGCAACTCACAACTGTCTGCAGCATATACCTCCCTCCAAGTGAAGCAATCTGCCAAACATCCCTCAATAGTCTCATTCAGCAGCTTCCTCCTCCTTTCATCCTCCTCGGTGACATGAACGCTCATAGTCCCTTGTGGGGAAGCAAGGACACCAACAATAGAGGCCTTCAAATCGAAAAACTTCTCACTGATTTCTCCCTTTGCTGCATGAATAATGGTGACAATACTTACTTCCACTATCCAACTAAAACTTTCCATGCAATAGACCTTGCCATCTGTTCTCCATCACTCCTTCCCACATATAATTTTTCTGTATCCAGTGATCTCCACAACAGTGATCATTTTCCGATTCTTTTGTCACCTCTGTACCAGAATCCCCAACCTATTTCAGTACCTAGATACATTCATGATAAGGCAGATTGGTTCACCTTCACTTCCCTGTCTGCCATCACCTCTGATGCTGTTGAAGGCCCCATAGACGAGGTCGTACAAAACATTACCTCAATTATCATCCAAGCTGCTGATGCTGGCATTCCAAAATCGGGCATCAAACATCGACGTAATAAAAAACCGTGGTGGAACGAAAAATGCAACCTCGCTAAAAAGAAGCAGCAGAAAGCCTGGAGCACTTTTCGGCGGTACCCCACCACCGAAAATCTCACCCTCTTTAAGAAAGCTAGAGCATATGCACGTAGGATCCGGCGTCAGTGCCAAAAGGAATCCTGGGTCAAATATATCTCCAGCATTACAGCCTCTACTTCTAGTAAGGAGCTATGGACGAAAACAAAAAGAGCCATGGACATTTATACTAATCAGCCAATTTCCTGTCTAACCATAAATAACAGCATTATATCCGATACAAAAGAAATAGCAAATAGCATTGGTGAAACTCTTGCTTCTATCTCATGCAGTACCTCCTACTCAAATTCTTTCCTCCGGTATAAACAACAATCAGAACGACAAAAAATAAATTTCAAAACCTCCTCACACTTTACCTACAATAGTGATCTTACCATTGATGAACTTACCCAACACTTAAGACAGTCCTCAAACACATCTCCGGGTCCCGATGGTATCACATATGACATGCTGAAA
This sequence comes from Cheiracanthium punctorium, assembly GCA_038373885.1. NCBI lineage: Eukaryota > Metazoa > Arthropoda > Arachnida > Araneae > Cheiracanthiidae > Cheiracanthium > Cheiracanthium punctorium. Next base: position 57,468 of record JAWZYV010015074.1, on the reverse strand, counting down.
CACTTATCCCATGACTCTTTACTCAATCTTTTGAAATTCTACAATAGAATCTGGAAACTAACAGACCTTTCCCACCTCCTGGAGAAATGCAATAGTTATTCCCTTCCCCAAACCAGGAAAAGATATGTCTAACCCTAATAACTACCGTCCCATAGCCCTTACTAGTTGCTTATGTAAATTAATGGAGAAAATTATCAATAGCCGGCTTGTTTACATTTTAGAAACAAGGGACCATATACATCCCTTCCAGAGTGGCTTCCGGAAGGGCAGATCCACCATAGATAACATTATTAATTTAGAGTCCCAAATTCGTAATGCCTTCCTTAGAAAAAACCACTTAGTGTCAGTTTTCTTTGACATTGAAAAGGCATATGACCGAACGTGGAGGTACGGGATCCTCCTAGACCTTCATAATATAGGATTTCGAGGCAACCTACCAATTTTTATAAAAAACTTTCTGTCACTCCGAAATTTCCGGGTCCGGATTAATGGCATGCTATCCAATAACTTTGTTCAAGAGGAGGGTGTTCCACAGGGCTCCGTACTCAGTGTCACCCTCTTCTCAATAAAAATTAATAACATCCTGAACCGACAGTCTACGGTAGTCTATATGTAGATGACCTGCACATCTCCTGTCAGGGAAAGGACATGCGCCTGATAGAACGCCAGCTTCAGAATGCCATCAACCGCATCTTAAAGTGGTGTGACAGAAACGGTTTTAAGATATCAGCAGAGAAAACAATCTGTACCCATTTTTGCCGGAAGCATGGGATTCACCCGGATCCGGAACTTTATCTGGGCCATATTAATATTGCTGTAAAAGATTCTGTTAAATTTTTAGGTTTACATTTTGACAAGAAACTTACATTTGCTAAACATATCTCAGACATCCGCAATAAATGCGAGAAAAAACTTAACATTTTAAAGGTTTTAACAAATACCTCTTGGGGGGCAGACCGTGATGCTCTCTTGCGCATCTACCGTGCTGTCATCCGTTCTAAAATGGACTATGCAAGCTGCATCTATGGATCAGCTTCTAAATCAATGCTAAAAAAACTTGACACTGTGCATCATACTGCACTACGCATATGTTCCGGTGCTTTTAGGACATCGCCTGTCCATAGCCTTTACATCACCTGTCATGAACCATCTCTCACTCTCATACGTCAGAAATTATCATTAAATACCTATTTTCGCACCCTTTCCCATCCTCTACATCCCTTAAAGCATTCTTTTATAGACACCCAACTGGACCAGTTTTATGCAAATCGCCCTTCCTGCACTCCCCCCTTCGGACTTCGGATCCGTAGGAGTGTAGTCGGTACCCAATTGGAGGATGTAAATGTGTCTACTTGTTCACTTCATGAAGTCCCACCATGGACTAAATTGCAGATTTCCTACCTACAACCATTCGAAGGCTTCACAAAACCAAACACTGATCCCATAATATATCAACAGCTATTTCTAGACCATAAAAGCAAATATCGAAACTTTGAAGAACTATATACTGACGGCTCAAAATCTCATAATCATGTAGGCTTTGCTTATGTACATCGTAATCATTCTTGCAACTACACCCTACCTTCGTTTTGCTCCGTATTTACAGCCGAATTAATAGCTATTTATGAAAGTCTTATTTACATCTCTAGAGCAACAACCAAACAATTCATCATCTACTCTGACTCATTAAGCATTTTGGAAAATCTGGGATCTGGTTCCCTAACTCATAGCTATATTCTTAAAGTCCTACACATGCACAAATGCCTCATGAACCGTGGATACAACATCCTCTACTGCTGGGTACCTAGCCATATCGGGATTCTCGGCAACGAAAGGGCTGATTCTTTGGCCAGGCATTCTACTGTCCCATATAATCTCCACCCACCCTATTGTGATATAAAATCTGGCATCTCTTCCTTAATAAAAGGCACCTGGATCCACATATGGGACTGTGAAACCCAAAACAAACTTCGTTCTATCCGGCCAGCCCTTACCCACTGGTCCACTCATCCATACCGCAAGCACGATGTCCTTCTGACTCTTCTTCGCATTGGACATACGCGAATTACACATATGCACTTACTTCTGGGCGAACCTCCTCCGGAGTGCCCTCACTGTCATACTCAACTCACCATTCGTCATCTCTTATCGTCGTGCACTGCTTTTAATAGTTTTTACCAAATACTTTTTAACTGTTCTCATCCTAAACTTGACGATATTTTGGGTGAAACCCCACATCGAAATCTATTCGCTTTTCTTAAACGAATCAATATTTTTTACTCAGTGTAAAGTGTTCACTTCTGTCTGACTGGTATCTGGATGGGAGCCCCATCCAGATGTCCTCACCTTTTTATCTACTTTTAACCCTTTTGAATTCTACATGTCACCTTTTTAGTCTTTTACATTTTAGTACACTTTAGTACATTTTTGAATTTTAGCTTTTACTAGGTTTTGTGTACCCATTACCTGAATACATCATGACACGATTTTAACTCCTTGTCTGGCGCAGTATGTCCTTTCTGACCTTGTGCCATTAAAAACCAACCAACCAACCAACCAGCTGAAATTTTGTCCACATCGATACTTTCAGCTTTGGAAAAAGGGTCTCTGAGTCTGAAAAATTTAGTTACAATTTTATCTGATGGTCCAGCTGTGAATCACAAAGTGTTTCGTTTACTGAATGAGGAGACGATGGCTGTAAGGGGAAAAAGTCTTATCTGTTGGCACATGCAATTTGCATCATGTTAATAATGCCTTTTTAAAAGGATTGGAAGCTTATGGTAGTGTTGTTTCTGATTTAGTGATTGCAGTAAATTACTTTTTTCATGGATGGCCTTCTCGCCAAGAAGAATATGCTGCATCACAAAAACAGAAAAAAGTCCCTCCACATGCTTTCATTAAGCATGTGCCCACTCGATGGCTTTCTCTTTAAGGTGCTGCATGTTCAACATTATTTCTTACAATTCCTTCCTTGTTACAAATCATTATCTTCAATATCATCATACAATAAAATTGTTTCACTTCTTAAAAAGAAGACAATGAAAGCTCAGCTGCATTTCGTCATTTCCAGTGCAGACATTTTTGTCGAATTAAGTTCTTTTTTCCAAAAAAAAAGAGCCCCTTATTCATGTTCTTCAATCGCAATTAGATGAACTTCTGTTAACTTGGGCAGGGTCTGCACCAGAGAGATTGGTCAAGAAGTTTCAGAACATGCCTTCAACAATGAAAATCTTTTGTCACCAAAAGAAGTACTGTGTGGGCAATATGCTGAAGAAGAAATCCAAAAGCTTACTGAAAGTGATCAGTTGGAAATAAGAATTGGTGCCCAAAAACATTATGCTGCTTGTGGACAGTATTTAATTTAAAAAAGAGATAAAATGCTAAAGTATTTTTCATGTTTACAGCCATCAGAAATTTCAAAATCTGACAGCTGTAAATGCATTGCTGAAATTAGCAAAGAAATGCCTGGAATTGAATTAGATGTTTTGTTAGATGAATGGAAATTATTACTAACAGAAGCAGTTACAAAAAATTCTGCTCCAGGACAAAGAATCGATCATTTTTGGGGTGAAATTTTCAAAATTAAAAACCACTCTGGTAACCCAAAGTATAGCACCATTGTAACTATATATCATGGTAGTGCAGATGTTGAGAGAGGATTTTCTCTTTCATCAAGAATCCTAACAGGGGAGAAAGCTGCCATGAATGAACGAACTTTAAATGCAAGATTAAATGTTATAGATTTGGTTTAAAATTGTTTGATAACAACCCCTCTAATGTACCAATTACAAAAGAGCTGCTGAATTCAGCCCAAAATACTCATCATATCTATACACTGTATTGTGAAGAGCAGAAAAGAGAAGAAAGTGAAAGAGAAAAAGAAGAGAGATGCAGAAGAAGCAGAAAATAAAATTAAAGCAAAAAGGATAAAAGCTGATTTAGATGATTTAAAAGCTCAAAAAAAAAAAAACAAGAAGAAAAAAAAAAGAAGTCGGAGAAAAATTATTTCAGGAAGCCAGTAAGAGGCTAAAAACAGCAATCTCAAAAGGAAATTTACTTGGCTCAAGGAATGATGGAAGGTGTTGAGAACATAAAGTGCAAAGTAATACAACTTGAAAAAGAAGTTTTAAACCTTGAAGAGTATCGAGAAGAAGACATCCAGCCTAATTTCAAAATTTGTAACGGAAAAATGAAATTTGAGTAGAGAATAATGCCAAGACCAAAATTATATTCAGCATTGTATTTTTATTATTATTTTGAATGTAAAATACTAGACTAAATAAAATACTAAGAATTTTTAGTTCAAACTAAAATTTTTTATTTCTTTTAATTTCAACTTTACCACCAAGCCTTCCATCTATGTAGTATTTTTTTTTTTTTTTTTTTTTTTTTTTTGCAAAATGAGCAATTAAACTAAATTTTTTATTTTAATATCTAAAAAGATTGTATTGATTAACAAATAGCTGTTTCAATCGAAAAAATTTCAATCTTCAGTAGAAATATAAGTCTTCACAGTCCAGTCTCTCCTAGACTGTGAATGAAATATATCTACTGATAAGAAGCTCGAAATTTTTTTGATCAAAATAGCTATATGGCCTGAATTTTAGTTTTTAGTATTGTTTGTAAAATATACTTTTAACAAAGCAAGCTTCACATATTCATTCTTTTTTCACACATAACGTATACTTAAAAAAAAATTTCATGTGTAGTCAATTTTTTTGCAAAAATAGTCACTAAATCAACTTTTTATGAGGGAACGAGTGGCTCCGACGCCTGTATTTTTTGTTTATTAAGAAATTATTTTAGAAATATTGAATTTTATCTGGCATTGACTTCTGGCCATGATCACACACACCCTCCCCCCTCCACTCCTCTCCCAACAACGATCGCGGCTGCGACATTTATGCCGGGTGGGGCGTTTCTTCCATAAATTACGGTAATTTATCTTGCGAGCTCTTTGTTTTTAAATAATAAATTTTAGAATAAGGAAGATTTATAAGTAAAGATGCCTTTTTAAAAATTAAATTATGGTATTAAGTCAAAAACAACTTTTAAAAAATCTTCTTTAAATTAAATGTTAGTGTAATTGTAATCTTTTTAAACAAATTTTTAAATGCTGAAAAAAACTACAACACTTTTTAAAGGAAATTGGTTTAAAATGATTTAAAACTCATTTCTTAAAATGTAAAATATTGGCTATATATAACTTCGATTAAAATTAATAGTTAATTAGTTTTGTTAGAATAGTTTTAATAATTATTTGTTTACTATTTTTGATACTGGAAAGCTTATTGCGCCTCACAGACTTTGATTAACCATCTGTAAGCCTTCTTATGAGAAAGCTTAATTTTCTACATCACCTCATTAGTACAAGGGAGTATATTTTACTTATTACGAATTTCTGCAAGATGGCTGTATAAAAAGTAAAAGTTTGTACTTATTTACATTTAATTTCCTGAAAATTTTATTCGACACCATAAAGTAACTTTGTAATTAATTATTTATGTCTAAGATTAATATTTTAAGAAGAAAACCCTAGGTCAGTACTTTTTAGACACCCTCTCTAATAAGGATTGGAAGGTATTCTGATTTCTATTTAATAATAAAAATATAAAACTTTTTACTTACAGTGTAAGCTAATTATCATGAAAGTTATTTGATTTTGTGTTTAAGGAAGATCTACACAAGCTTAATTAAGGCATGCTTTGGGCAGGGAATTTTTTGAGGGTTTCTAATGCTTATTCAGGTTATAACTGGAGAAAACAGTTGCGCCATAGGCCAGAACCCTAGGCCTTCACACTTCAGCCCTTTACCAAATTGTCATGAAATTAGTAAAAAGTATTTATATTATAATGTAAAAGGTAAAAAATAATTTCTTAAGCTTTATAAGATAAATTTATATCTTATAAAGCTCTTTCTCTTGCCTCTCGTTCATATGCCCCCCCCAAAAGAAAACTGAAAAAATAACCCCCCACACACACACACCTATGTGCTAATTAAAATCCCAGTTTAATAGGGATTTTATTTTTTTGATATCTTAACACTGCTATGTCATCAGCGTACCTGAATGCAGTTTTAGGGTCATAGCCTCCTGAAATCATGTAGAACGGCAGTTTCTACGAGTGACGCAGCCAGCCCAACCAACGAACCGTAAAACTTCGCGGCATCTACATATACAGCTAACTTTTCTATTTTCAAAAGTGTCTCATACGGATCTCGGAATCCGGTCTCACGAATTTTTTACAGTTAATATATGATTTTAATCGGTGCCAAATTCGATGAGTGACGTCGCCGGTTAAGCTAGGAAAACTCGATTTTTTAATTTAATCCAGTTAAAAGAGGGAACTATTTAACCCGCATAAGGAAATACGGAAAATGATCTTGTTTCAACGGCGGTAAACAAGGCAGGGAGTAGGAATACAGTGCTGTAAATCCGTGACAAGATTTGTACAAGTTACTTTATATCCTAAACCAGTTTGCTCGTAGACAGCTGGTGCGAAGTGCTTCCGCGTTCTGTCCAGAAAACTTAGGTTCTGTACCCGATGTAGCACTTTTGCGAGATGATCTTTATGTTACTGTCGTTTTTGTTTTATTTCATTTTAAAAAATAATAACAGATTATTATATACTTTACTTATTTTTTCTGTAATTTATTTTGCTAAAATTAATTAAGACTTTGAATTAAAAAATAATTAATTTAAGTATTTTTTGGTAAAACTCCTTCCTAACTTTTTCTTTAAGTATTTCGTTTCCCTAGTATTTTGATAGCTATTTCTAATTAAATTAAGTCTTTATTTTTCTAATATTATTAATTCTATTTGGAAAATTCAATATATAATTAGTATTTCAATGAATTTTTTTTTCTCTTCAGAAACCTCACATAATTAATAATAATTATTTAGTATTCAAAGGAAAATAAATAGTAGTTTTACATACTAACTAGTTTTAATAATAATTCTTTTACTCTTCCCCCTCAGGGGGAAAACCTACTTTAGGTTTTTACGGGTGTCGCAACCCCGGGGCCCCAGCGATCTTTCGCTTTCCTCTGTTCTACCCTCCTCTCCTCTTAGCTATCTCTTTCCTTTTCCCCCCTCAGCGTAGTTTCCTCTATGGAGGTGAGGGCCCCCCTTTAGAAGCTGCGGTCGCCCTGTGCTGTCAGCTTCTATTGGCAGAAAACTACCCACGTGTTTGCCGTGCGTGGAGACCCGTGTCCCCGGAAAAGGGGATCCTGGTAATTGAGGGGTGTTCCCGTAAAGGAAATCATCATTACGGAATTTCCATAGACACGGGAGAAACCTCAACACATTGCTTTGGCCTCGGCTTCGGGTAAACGGGAGGTATACAGCATTCCCCTGTATATCAATCGGCTGGTGGTACTGATTTTTATCAACTGCTAGGGATCAAGCAATCGGACATCTACTGGGCACGTCGTTAAGGGTGGATGCTGCCTAAGGGATGTACTGTGCGCGTATAGACCCGACTAGCACTGGTGTGCAATTGCACACCCCCTTGTTGGGCTCCGTGGTGGGTGGTGCGGTCGGGTCCGAACCCCAATTTCCCCAACATGGCTTTACAAAATTCTTTGTCTCACGTCAATGCTCCGCAGTCTACTCCCACTGAAAATACTGATGCACAATTTCTAAATATGAATGCTCGATTCTTCATCATCCACTATGTTGAAGGTAACTTTGCTGAAACATCACCATTCTTAATACACAAATGTATCACTGACAATGTAGGAGAAGTCAAAAAAGTTAAAAAATTAAGATCTGGAGACCTGTTAGTTGAAGTATCAAGCAATACACAAGCATCCAAAATAATGAGGATTAAAAACTTTGGCCTAAAACCTGTCACAGTAACACCCCATACATCCTTAAACATCTCACGTGGAGTCGTATCTGAACCTGAACTTTTGCACTGCTCTGAAGCTGAACTATTAGAAAACCTAAGTGATGAAAAAGTATGTGCTGTGCGTCGAATCACTATCCGACGCAATAATCAACTAATCCCCACCAAACATATTATTTTAACTTTCCAGTCTCCCACAATTCCATCCCATATCAAAGCCGGCTATCTATTATGTCCTGTTAGACCATATATACCGAATCCCATTCGCTGCTTCCAGTGTCAAAAGTTCGGCCATACTAAAACCTCCTGTCGTGGGTCACCGGCCTGCGCCCGCTGCGGTGCCTCCGGCCATGACAGTGAAACCTGCTCTGCAGCTGCAAAATGTATAAACTGTGCACAGGAACATCCGTCATACTCCAAGTCATGCCCAAAATGGGCTTTCGAAAAAGAAATCCAGTCCCTGCGTGCCACTCAAAGACTCTCCTATCCAGAAGCCCGTAAAATAATAGAAAGCCGTACCCCTAAACCTGGTCTGTCCTATGCAGCCGCAACAAAACCTACTAAATCAATAGCCACTCAGACTGACCCTGTCATTCATCCTTCCTCTTCCAAGACATCAACAAGTAAACAATCAGTCCATAAACAAAACAGTTCCGCCACTGCACCAGAGAAAACTAAGAAAAAATCTCACAGCAATAGCTCTACTCAAGTCAGACCAACAATCAGTAAAGCAGCAACCTACAAATTAAAACACAACCGTTTCAGCACAAGGAAAATACCTCCTCAACCACATATAGATGACTCAATTTTAAAATTATCACACTCGGAATCAGAAATATCGGATGAAGAATCGATGGAACATGAAGACATTGAGCCACCTAATAACCCTAAAGGGATTACCACGACAACGCACAATGCCCCTAACGTAACATAGTTATGGCATTGTTGCTGTCATGGAACTGCCACGGTTTTCAGAACAAAAACGACGACCTCAAAACACTTATTTACAATCACAATCCCGCCTGTCTCGCCCTTCAGGAAACATACCTCAAACCCAATAAGCACTCTTAAATCCACAATTATACTGTCCTTACAAAGGATTATGTGCTCGGGGAAAGGGCCTCCGGCGGAGTTGCCCTCCTAATAAATAATCACTATCACTATTGTACTCTCAATCTCAACACACCTTTACAGGCTGTCGCTATTAGAATCCATCTTAAACATCTCACTACAATCTGCAGTATATATCTTCCTCCTAATGAAACAATCAATCGAACTTTGCTCAATAACCTTGTCCAGCAACTTCCTCCCCCTTTCATACTCCTAGGGGACATGAATGCCCACAGTCCCCTGTGGGGCAGCAAAGACACCAACAATAGAGGCCAACAAATAGAACAAATCCTAACCGACTTTTCACTGTGTGTTATGAATAATGGTGACAGTACTTACTTCCATCTTCCCACAAAATCATTTCATGCTAAAAAAGGAATCATGGATGCAATATGTCTCCAGCATCATTACATCAATCTCTAGTAAGGAGCTATGGACAAAAACAAAAAGAGCTATGGGAATATACAATAACCCTACCATACCTTGCCTATCCATCAATAACAAAATTATCTCTGATATTACAGACATTGCAAATACCATCGGCGAAACATTGGCTCTATCCTCTTGTAGTACCTCTTACTCAAATACCTTTAATACCCATAAACTGCAATCTGAACGGCAAAAACTAAACTTTAAAACTTCTTCGCAATACTCTTATAATAGTATCTTTACAATCCATGAACTCACCAATCAACTCAGACAGTTACCGAACACTTCTCCTGGTCCCGATGGTATCACATATGAAATGCTAAAACACCTTTCTCACGTTTCCCTTGCAAATCTACTACAGCTGTTTAATAGAATCTGGAACGAACATACCTTTCCTTCCTCCTGGAGAAATGCCATAGTCATACCCTTTCCAAAGCCCGGAAAAGACACCTCAAATCCTAATAACTACAGACCCATAGCCCTTACCAGTTGCCTTTGCAAACTGCTGGAGAAAATGATCAATGCACGCTTAGTTTACGTTTTAGAAACAGAGGGCCATATACACCCTTACCAAGGTGGCTTCCGCAGGGGCAGATCAACTATTGACAACATACTATATCTAGAAACTCAAATTCGTAACGCTTTCTTAAGAAGAAACCACTTAATCTCTATTTTCTTTGACACAGAAAAGGCATATGACAAGACCTGGAGATATGGTATTCTCCGGGATCTCCACAATCTAGGCTTCCGTGGCAACCTTCCAATATTTATCCAGAACTTCCTTTCACTTCGAAATTTCAGAGTACAAATAAACGGCATTCAATCAAATAGTTTCGTTCAAGAAGAGGGCGTCCCTCAGGGCTCTGTCTTAAGTGTTACCCTCTTTTCAATAAAAATCAATAATATACTCAATCAATTACCTCCATCTGTTCACGGAAGCCTATATGTCGATGACCTTCAAATTTCTTGTCAGGGAAAGGACATGCGTTACATTGAGCGTCAGCTCCAGAACACCATCAATCGCATCCTAAAATGGTGTACCACAAATGGATTTAACATTTCTGCGGAAAAGACTGTCAGTACGCACTTCTGTCGTTTACGAGGGATCCATCCTGATCCTGAGCTCTATGTGGGCAGCTCAAAAATAGAAATACGTGACTCCGCTAAGTTTTTAGGGGTATATTTTGACAGAAAATTGACCTTTGCTAACCATATCTCCTATATCCGCAACAAATGTGAAAAGGACCTAAATATCCTAAAGGTATTAACTAACACTTCTTGGGGAGCGGAGCGTGACGCCCTGTTGCGTATCTACCGTGCAGCAATTCGATCCAAAATAGATTACGCCTGTGGAGTGTATGGATCTGCATGTAGGTCAGCCCTAAAAAAACTTGACACAGTGCATCATACTGCACTACGCCTCTGTTCTGGAGCTTTTAGAACATCACCCATACAAAGTCTCTATATCACTTGTCATGAGCCATCTCTCATCCACATCCGTCACAAATTATCATTAAACAATTATTTTCGCATCCTGTCTCATCCCTCCCACCCTTTGGGGGACGCATTGTCGGACACACATTTGGACCGCCAATATGGAAATCGCCCCTCATGCACTCCTCCCTTTGGTTTAAGGATCCGTAGGAGTCTAGTTGGTACCCAACTGGAGAATGTTAAAGTCTCCCCTAATTCTCCTCATGAAACGCCAACATGGACTATACTGCAGACCTCGTACCTCCAACCATTTAATGGCTTTACTAAACAGGGTACCGACCCAAAAATATATCAACAGTTGTTCTCAGACCACAAAAACAGATATAAAAAATATACAGAAATATACACTGACGGCTCCAAATTTGGGAATCATGTCGGCTTCGCCTTCGTTGGAAGTAACTATACCTGCAGCTATACTCTCCCTCCGTTCTGTTCAATCTTTACTGCTGAATTACTTGCCATCCATGAAAGCCTGTTATATATCTCTAAAATGACTACAAAAATGTATATCATCTACTCCGACTCCCTCAGTGTACTAAACAATCTAAAATCGGGCTCCTTCACTCATAGCTATATCACCAAAGTGCTACGTCCGCATGAACAACTGACAAATCGTGGATACAATATTCTCTACTGTTGGGTACCCAGTCATATTGGGATACTGGGCAACGAGAGGGCGGATAGTTTAGCCAGGCAAGCTACAATCCCCTACACTGGCTATCTCGCATACAATGACATAAAGTCCGGTACCTCTAGCATAGTACAAAGCAGTTGGACCAGTAAATGGGATAGTGAAACTGAAAACAAACTGCATTCTATCCGACCTTCCCTCACTCATTGGTCATCCCTTTCATATCGAAATCATGATGTCATTTTGACTCGTCTCCGCATTGGTCATACGAGAATCACCCATAAACACCTACTTCTGGGTGAACCTGCCCCTGAATGTTCACATTGTCAATCTCACCTTACCATTCGTCACATTTTAACCTCTTGTACAGCTTTTAATAATTTTTACCAAATATTTTTTAACTGTTCTCATCCCAAACTTGACGATATATTGGGTGAAACCCCTCACTGTAATTTATTTTCATTTCTTCGACGTAACAATCTGTTTTACTCAGTGTGAAATATACACCTTTCTCTGACTGGTATCTGGATGGGAGCCCCCATCCAGACGTCCTTGGCTTACTTTTATCTACTTTTTACCTTTCTACAGTTTGATTTTATCAGTTTTAGACCTTACGGATTTTAGCTTTACATGTTTTATACAACAACTTTTACGCGAAAGCGTTATTTTATTCTAAATACACATAGTCTGGCGCAGTATGTCCTTTCTGGACCTTGTGCCATTAAATACCAACCAACCTTTTACTCTTCGTGTATATATAAAATTTATTGAAATTATTGAATTATAATTTTAAAACCAATATTTTTTCCAAATCTTAGGTTTTTCTCACTTTTATTTTGTATTTCTTTAATTACCAGATTAAAAATTTTGTTCAATACTTTTCAGATAGAAATTTGATTAATCTAAATTTATGCATGCACTATATTTTGTATTAGACATTTGAAGGACGGAGATGGCATCTAAAACAAGATGTTGTGTCCACCCGAGCCAAGTTGATAAGATACTGAAGATGGTAGATAACTGAAGTATAAATGTCCAGGGTTCTGGTCTACCGGATGGCTGATAATCTAAAAATTCGGAGTTTTGGACGGTTTTTCTCACGATGTAACGTAAATACGCTTCAGAAGCACTAAGAAAGTCAATCGCGCAAGACCCTTATTCTTAAACTGGTAGTTCATCTAAACGTTCTCTAAAAAAATGAAATTATCAACTGATAAAAAAACAAACATAGTATGAAGTTAGTTTTCTTAGAATAGCGACATAAAACCAATTATAAACAATATTTTGAGTAATTTTCTATTTTATTAATAATTATAGTCATTAATTAATTTAATCAACAATTTTGAGATGTATCATTAACTTAGTTAAAAACTTAGTGTATGATAATATAGTTAAAAATTTAACTTAGAGATAGCTTTAAACTGAAAGCAAACATTGCATTAATAGATTACATTGCATTAAAATAATAGAATGAGTAACTAGATTACATTAATTAAGAACAAGATTATTAAATTAATAATTTTAACGAAACTTAACTTACGGTTATCGTTAAACTGAATGCAAATTATTGAATCACAATGCATTAAAACAACAGAACCAATAGTTATATATTGTTGTTGTTATTCTAGAATTACGGCCGATTATAGCTACACATAGGCTCTAAGCCAAGACGTGGGGTGCCCTCCGTGGGGGTCTTTCTAAGGGGTCCTAACCCGTATTTACGTTGTTTTGGAGGAAACCACGTAAAACTCCGAACGATTAGGTCGGCGGACGCAACTTGGTTTTGAACCAGGCACCTTCAGTCTCCCAGTTCAGAGCGCTATGCGCTCGGCCACTGATGGGACCCAATAGTTATATAATTATAGTAAAAAAGTTAACTTACGTTTAGCATTTAACTGAATGCAAATTTATGAAATAAAATCAAAGATGGTGGCAGGGATACTAATCTATACTCGACCCAAATTATAAATAGAAAATTACTCAAAAAATTATTGATTATAATCAGTATTATGTCTCTTATTATAAAATTCTTACAAAAATATGTCAATTTTCTGTTACATCTTACAAAAGAACTTGCTGTGACTTTTTTAATCAAATACTCTGATACTGCATGAAAACAGGTTTGTATATTTATTTACATAACTTAGTGTCACGCAAACTTCCAAAATTCGCCCTTGAAACTAATTTATTATCTTCTGACCATACCCTTAAAAAGTAATGATATCCACATGCAAAAACCCTTAACTGGTTAAAAATTTGTGACGCAGCATTTTACTTTATAGCTCTATGAATTTTAAATATGGGTCTTAAAAATAATGATATCAAGTTTTGAGTGACGCCCTGCTGTGACTTTTAAAGATTTGTTTTTAAATTCCATTAGAGTTACTTTCGTTTTATTTTCTAAAGAAGATTTACGCATTTAAGCAATGCTTTTAATTATGAAATATTATATTTTGTAATGAAGGATATGCAATAAAGGAATTGATGTAAAGTATCTGTCCATATATAGATTACAACCATTGGGTACGTTGTCTGAAAGTTTCAAAACTACTTTCCCTCCAGTATCTAATTCCTTAAAATCAGCATTTGTCAAACCACTAATTATTTTGTCTCCAGATCCTTCATAAATAAAGAAATCTAAAGGAAGACCATCAGGCACAGTAGCTGCAAAAACCTTTAAGCCACAAGGATTTGGCTTTCCTTTGATAAACTGCCTTGCAGGTGCTTGACCAAAAAAAGGAACAATCTGTTCATCTATTGCTACATTAGATGATTTTTCGTTCAGAAGGCATCCTGTCAGAACTGTTTGTAGAAGGGGTCTTACCTTCCAGAATTTGTCTTTTGATTTTTCTTCGTCTTGTACTATTAAATTCTCTTCATTTCAAGTTATTTCCTTATTAAAAAGTAGCGATTTCCTGACATGCTGTCAGCAATTATAGGAACTATAGTTTTCTCAGCCCAATACATTCGAATTCTGGGATATTTCAAGTAAGACATAATTATTGTGATCGCAAAGAACTGTTTCATTTCAGATTCTGTAAGATGCAAATTTCTTCCTGTATCCCTTAAATATCTACAGTTTGTAAATTCAGTCAGCATTTTGAAAATATCATTCGGTATGTCCTTGCTAAAGTAGACTTCAGGAGAAAGAACAGATAGACAGTTTTTGTTCTCTACGTATGGAGGCACAGGAGGAAGTGGATTAAATTCTTCTGAAAGTAGATTCTTCCAGTATGTTTTTCTTGAGCGTTGAGGAATTGTGGAGCTAGAAACATTTTGTTCATCAGGCGATGAAGATACTGATGAAGCAGAAATCGGTTGTTAACATATTCTCCTCCTCTTTAACCTTTTAGGAGTTTCTAAACTGGTTGAAGAGCAAGAAACTCTATGTTCTAAAAGGTTCTACTACGGGAGTTTCAGTAACTGAGACTTCTTCATTTGTATCCTCTTCGGATGATGATCCATATTGTAAATCCATAGGAGCAAATGAAGGATCTTTAACATCATCGTCATCTTCTTCAAAATCTGAAATATCAACATCTGAAGTATTTTTGTTCCAAATCTCTTCGAACCAGTTTTGGAAACCTGGCGAATCTGGAAAAAAGTTAACACATATTTTAAATATATATGTTGAAAGCAAAAGTTGTTCTTAAAATTGTACAATACTCCATAAAGAGATGAAAAAGAAAAGTTATTTTGCTGGCTTCACTTTGTACTATTTACTTTTTATCAAAACGAAGTTTATTTTTATCTTATCTGAGTATTGAAAAATTACAGAACTGCAATTTTTAAGTTTATCAATAAATAATACATTAATTCTACTTACGAATTAGTAGAAAAATAAGTCTAATTATCTAAAATAATTTATTCTAAGTTGAAAGCTATTTTCTTATTTTAGTTGCAAATCAGGCGATTTTATTAGTCTCCGACCCAATGTCTCTTAGGGCCGTATTCACCAAACTTTAAACCCTAGAGTTAACCCAGCAAAGCGAGCTACTTCAAGGGTTAGTGAGAAAATGGTATTCACAACTCCAAAATCAGGGGTTACCCCAAGAATTGACCCTGACTCCAGGTGCAGATTCTAACCCCGCAAAATCGGAGAGTTGACTCGGGTTTATAAATGGCGGATACGAGGGTTGTTTTTTTATAGGTTTGGAAAATCCCAAAAATTTGCTAATACTTGAATATTTTGTGCTTTAACAGACGGAAACTGCTGTGAAAACCACCCATCAAGCTATAAAAGCCGCCAAAAGTGATAAAAAATCTTTGTACAATGTTTCCAAAAACTCTCGAGAATGACTGTACTTTTTTTGCCGTAGAGACTGCAGGCGCCATCTGTCGGACTTATCTTGGTTTGCTTTTCCATTCCCTCTTTTTTCTGATTTGAACGCTTTTTTATTCTTAACTAGCCGCCTCCGGCGACCAGTTGGTTCGCCATCTTAATAAATCTTGTTCGGAGAGACTCCTGTTCTTCACCGGCTTCCTTGGCACTCAAATCTCTCAGATTCTGAATGGAATTTAAAATTAAGATGGTTAGAAACAGAGACGGCCCTACGGTAAGTGTCGTCCTTGCTAATGTAAAACAGACGCCCCCCTTTATGCTACTTAGTTTTTGAGTTCAAAATGACGCCCCTCGAAGCCGGCGCGTTGCTTACCGTGTCGGGCCGCCCCTGATTACAAAAATAAGATGGTTAAATGATAAAAACCTGCAAAAAGGAACAAATTATTTTCGTCTTATATTAATTCTGAAGAACTTCTGGATGTATTGGCCTTTATCAAAAATGGAAAGGAAACAAAACTAAGAAAATCTGAAACATTTTCAGATTTTAAATACGCACTAAAGCGCTATGTATTAAAAGCGTATTATAATCCATGGGTCTTCCCTATTTTCTTTCCTTATTCCATTAAGTTGGAAAGTATATCATTATTCATGAGTGTGATTAAACCTAAAATTGATATTACTATCCTTTTTCTGGATGTAATACATTAGAAATAGATGGGAAAAGCTGTGCAGAAAAATGCACAATTCGAACTGAAATAAAGTTTAAAAACTCATTCAGGTGTATTCATAATTCAAGTAGCAGAAGCAGACGATAAATAGCACTTGGTGTTAGAATCACATCTCCTCAAAATCGTATATCAACCATTTTATTTGTTGCCAAATTAAAAAGTTGCACGTTTTAGTCTCGAAAAATTTCCAAATCATATTTTTCTTTTGAGTATAAAACATTTCATTCCTGCTCTGATTTCACATGCACACGATGTTTTAATTAAAAAATAACCCTACAAATAATGTAAAAAAAAATATATATATATATTCTTTTATTTTTACTTCAAGAGTCTGAATAATTAATAAACTCGCCAAAAATGGCAACCTAGATAGCCAAACTCTCCCTCTTTCCACTGCAGGGTTACAATTGCGAAATGGCGAGAACAAAAATGAACATTTTGCGACACGTTTTTTATCGATATCTCCTAAAATAATTCGAATTTCGAAAAAATCGCTTCGAGGTGTGTCGCGACCCGTCTTGGAGAATTTCCGTACAAAATTTGGTAGGTCTACGATCACCCGCTTCAGAGCTACGCGAGACACAGACAGACAAACGGACAGTTTACATCTTGTTTTATTTATATAGATTATTTTTTGTGATGAAAATAAGTAAGAAAATTCTGATCTTTCCTATTTATTTTCTTGTCTCTATTGTTCCACAGATGAGGGGCGATTTGGCCAGAGCACTGTGGATCTACTACGCCCGCGCTTTTTTTTTTTTTTTTTGTAAGAAGAGGCGGGATAAAAATATTTACATTGAAGAGATTAATCATTTATGTGTAAAGGATGAAAAAAAAAGTGTTGTTGAGGGGTTAAACATTTTTGTCTGATTGTAGTGTACTGTACTTGGGAATAGCGAATTAACAATTTTTCACACAAATGTGAGAAAAAAAACAATATGTTTCAGTATCATAAAATTTTTTAAACACATACATATTCTATGTATAATATATAAAGTATATCAAAAAGAAAAACATCAAAACTGCATAAATTAAATTTTGTGTGTTAAAAAAAAAGAAAATTCCTAAATTTGAAAAAAGTATAACGGACATGAAATTTTATTTATAAAAAATATTGGATGTAATTTTGTATTAAATGTTTAATCAGTCTATTTTTTTAAAATTAATTTTCACATTTTAATGCGCAGTTTGCATAAAAACAAATTAAATATCATGAAGGAAGTGTGTGTGGTGGGAGCTGGGTTCGATCTCCCGAACATTAAACCTAGTTCACCCCCTTCATGGAATCATTACTCTGATCAATCACAGACGAGCTTTCAAAGCTGTCTGAGACAACTCCAGAGTCAAGTAACCCTGGGCAGAAATAAGTAGGTGAATACAGTTTCCGAGTTGTCTTCGAGTCAAACCGGCAATGCAGGTTTCCCAACTCTCGGATGATGGTGGGCTACTCACAGTTTGGTGAATACGGCCCTTAGAGACGACACCAAAGCAATGGTGTTCTATATCAAAAGTAGGGTGGTTTAAATATATAACTGAAACTATCCTATAAAATAACTATGTTTAAGGTATTCAATAGAATGTTTCATAAATGTACATAATATGAATGATAATAAATACAGTTGACTCCGGTTATAGTGAACCTCTGGGGACGGGCAAAATTCGTTCACTATAAGCAAAGTGTCCCCATATGAACAAGGAAAACATTATATACAAAACTAAAAAATAGTGTTTTATACCTGCACTGAATATTTATGTAAATCAAACATAATTAATCGTATTTATGTCTTATTACTTCTAAGTGCTACAATAATTTGGGAGCTTCCATTCAATCGGCTAGAAATTGCTATAGCCAATCAAGCAATAGCATGTAGTGATAATCCTGAACCTGTGCTATTGCACTGGGAATGGCAAATGGAATCATTTAAGGACTATTGATTCGACTATTGATTACTATTCGACTATTGATGATCCCGACTATTGATTGACTATTAATGCTATTGATTCTAACAGGCTAAGAATTTAATCCCCTTTTACAGATGCCCCTGGATAGCAAGCATGAATACAATTAGGAGGGGCACAGTTTGATGAATTGGATTGAAGTGCTTGGTGTCTTTTCTTTCTGGTCAAGAATGAGAATGAAAAAAATTGCACATTTCTTTTAAAAATTGTCATCGCAACCTTCCTCACTGTGGAAGTCTGGGTGTCCGGAATTTCATGCAGGGTGGAAAAGATAAGCTTATCTTTTAAGCACTGTTGGTATTGGACAAAAAGAGTACGGGAAGGCATACACTACAAGATTTGGGCTATTTTGCAAGGGAATCGAAGAGCTAAAGATAAGTATGCATCACTGCAATGAATAAATTCTTGGTTTTACAGTGGTCAAGAGTCTAAAAGTCCTTTCTCTAGTGCGCTATTGTTACCCTTTCCCCTTCTCCATGTTAGCCTAGTCACTGACAATTCCCCTGTATTTCAGAACAGATGCTTGATAATCTCTTTGTGTATTTATCGAATGCAATACTATGTAGACATCGAAAAACTTCATCTTCGCCATTTCCAGAATTTTCGAAGTTCATTTTTTAAGTTCACTATAAACGAAGTCATGTTCACTAAAAACAAAAAATGCTATGCACATTTCCAATGTAAGTGAATCGGGACTAACGATTTGTGTTCACTAAAGCCGAAAATTCACTATATCCGGGTTCACTATAACCGGGTTCACAATAACACTTACCAATCCTCATATACATAATTTTCTTCCTTTCAGAAAAAGCCATTTTAATTTGCCTGCTAACAAGCTAAGAATAAAAATTTGTCAATAAAAAGAGCCTATTTCAGCACTGCCATCTAGTAAAAAGAAAAGTAACCATTTACAAGTAACATTGAAGCATTTTTTTTATTTAACTTGGTGGCATTTTTTGAAAATGTTGTTTAGTGTCTCCTACAGGCGACACCAGGACTGAGGAGGTTAATGTGCAATGTTGATCACAAGCAGACTAATGTGAATTTTATTATTGTTGATAATACTAAATCCAGACCTTTTTACTTAGTTTGTTGTTGTTATTGTTGTTATTTATCCCCGAGTTGGCATGACAATATCAAACCAACTCCATAAGCCCAAAAATTTCCAGAAAGTCTAAAAACATAAGAGGTTTGGAAAACACCTCGTCCAATTTAAAATCGATACAATTTAACACTTGGTGCAAGTCTTAAAAACTTTCTGACCCTGCTCAAAGAGACTTCAAGTGTCCACTGGCAAATTGCAAGAGACAAGTCTGCTGGCGTCTGTTGCCCTTGAAAAAGCACAGCACCACCAGGTCTTTTCCTAGAATGCCAAAGGTGCTTCAGAGGAAGTTTCCCCATTTCCCTATTCAAACTCTTACTCTCAAAAAAACCTCACCGAAGGTGGAACACAAGTCTCTCTAAGGAGCAACAAGAGTAGCTGCTTTTGCCAGCGTGTCTGCCTTCTCATTGCCAGAGATACCAACATGAGATGGTACCCATTGTATATGGACTTCAAAATTTTTAGAGTCTGTCGACCAGATTTAAAATGGACGTTCCAGCTCTCTATCACCAAACTCCCTCCAAGTACTGAGATGTTGAATTGAGGATCTACTGTCAGTAAGTATCCAAATAGTTGAAAAGTCAGACTCGGTAATACCTTTGATGAAAATAAGTCCATTTTCATTTACGATGAGCGCTGACCTAAACACAAAACAGTAGTCAGAATTTCTGTATTTAAAACAAGACATACTAGTAGGAGTTCTGATGATAACACCACTACCAGAGTGGCCTTGATCACTCCTGCTACCATCAGTGTGTCGTTCGAATGTGGCAGATAGTTTCAAGGGCCACTTGTTTCATAAATTTGGGGCTTTTTTAAATCGGGTACATTAATTGAGGTGTTGACAGTGAAAATGAGGTAAGTGCCAAAATTTGCAAAACTGCATTTTTTCACTGACAATGATCTATGTTACAATGCCAATAGCATTGAAAAAGAGGCAAGTACCTAATGAGCTTCGTTTCATTTAAGTCATTGCCGGAAGATGGGGTTGGGGGTAACTCCTGAATGCATGGCATTGAAAAAGAGGTAATAGAAAAACCTGCACGGGATAACTTTAACCTTCCCCAACCTTCCTCCAATCTGCATGTCATATTTTCTTTTCTGTGCTTTTTCAAAGTTCTAACATAAGTATTCACTCCTAGAAACATTTAAAATATGGTGTGACAACTGGGCTGGACATAATAAGAATCTTATGGTGCTAATAATGATTGTATTTCTTGTCCTGAAAGGCTATTACGAAATAATCGACCTTAAAATTCTTGTTTCTGGCCATTTCTACATGTCATGTGATAGAGACTGATGTTATAGAAAAACGGAAGAGAGTGAGCAAGTGCGTGGTTCCAGAAGAGGTTCACGAAATGGTGAGATCTGCAAAACTCGAAACTCCATTCCAAGTGATTCCAATGGAAAAAGGTGATTTATTTGATGTTGGACATATTTGCAATTTGATCCTGAACATTACTGCTCTTAAAATTTCTGAACTTTCTTGGATTAGAGTATCGAATTCAACACTTCCTCTCATCAGCACCAAAAAGACTTTCAATGAATTAGAAGAGTGGAAACGGAAGACAATCTTCAAGAAGCAAAAATTTAATGGATTTGAAACCTTGACCTTGTGTGAACAATTATATATCGTACATCAATAATGACTCCATTGTTAGAAAAATATAAACTGTATTACAATAACAACATAACACTTCCTCGTATACAAAGATTGGCGAGCAAGCGGTCATAATACGAACCGAAACTAAAACTTCTCCGCGTTCTCAGAGTGCTCTGAAAGTGGCGATGCTAGGGCCATTTATGGGACTGCACCAGGGAGGATGGATGCATCACTACAGATGCAAATTAAATGGCTACTTTTCCTTCTAATGACAAAATACCAAAGCTGAACAAAGGAAAGAAGAACTTGGTAGCAATGTTTGAGTATCTCGAAAAATACCATAACTTCTATAAGGAGGTTTGTAAATAATTTTTTTTTCTTTTCACTTCTACCTGTTATGTCTTATGTTAAGTCTTTTGCTGCAATAAACCATTTGTAGCCATGAACGTGAGTATTCATTTTGATATCGGACCGTCAAAATTTCTTTTGCTTCTCCTGTAAAATTAAATTTTTTACACTTACTGATATACATTATAGTATAAGATTAAAGCATAATTAGTAGAATTATTAAACAATTCATTAAGATCAACATTTAAGTTGGAGCACATGAAGCAACTGCCTGATTGACCGTCAGCGGCTGCCTACCGTTTATTTAGTTTAGATGTTTGCAGACACTGCCATCTGTTGGCAAGCATTTGTGTTACAAGTAATGTATATAACATGCCCTTTTATTTTTTTTACATGAATCATGATCTGAAAGAAAGCTATTATGATTTAAATACAGGTAATTTAGTTGCAGTTCAACAGTAAGTAACAGTTTTATAAGTAAAGATTGTCATTTAAATTGTCTCTAAAGCATTGTGGCTTTATTATTGTTCTGCCTGATCTTCTAACAGATTCAGCTGGAGCTGAATTACTGTTTGTTGTTGACTGGGGAATAAAAGTGCTCTTGTTTTCTTCCTCTTGCATGGAACTTGGATACAAATCTTCTACTGTTCTAGTTGACCTAGATGTCCTGGTACTTTGATCACCCAACCTGTCCACACGAATATGAAAACGGTTTCGTCGTTACTTTCCACCATCTTCACTTCGTATGACATGAGCGTGGCTGTGGGCCCACTTGATCGATTATGCCAAGTTTCCATGGTTTCTTTTCCTTCCAGAAGAACCATATCACTGTGTTTCTTTCAAGTTGTGAATGCTGTTTTGCATGTCTATTAGCATATTTTTGTTGCTTTTCTTGTCATTTTCTCAGTGCTGTATTTGCTTCAGTTGTAGAGTACTTGGGGTTTAGGAGCTTGTGGCTTGCTGGCAGGAAGGATCTCAAACATCTACCCATCAACAGCTCAGCTGGGGATAGATGGATGGATGGTTAGTTGGTTGGTTGAGGTTTAATGGCACAAGGTCCAAAAAGGACATACTGCGCCAGACTATGCTGGGGATGGAAGATCATTTTTTGGCTGTGTTCTGTTGTCCAGCAGGACTACATATAAATCTTTCCCTTCTTGATCTGCTTTTATGAGAGAGTTTTTTAGCGTTTGAACTGCCCTCTCTATCTGTCCATTAGATCTCGGGAAATAAGGGGATGTTACAGTATGTATAACACACCATTCTGTCAAGAACTGTTTTACTGCTTTAGAATCATATGGAGGTACGCCATCACTAACTAATTCTTCTGGTATACCGTGGCGGTCAAAAATGGACTTCATTGCTGAAATCATGGCTGCAACAGTGGTGCCATTCATCAACTGGACTTCTACATATTTAGAGAAGTAATCGATTATAATTATGTATTTTCGACCTTTCAGATCCATAAAATCACATGCAACTTTTTGCCATGGTCTTTTAGGTAATGATACATTCAAAAGTGTTTCTTTTTGATTTGATCGTTGATTTGCTTGGCATATTTGGCATTTTCTGATATATTCTTCAATGTCTTTGTTCATCGATGGAAAGTAAAAATATTCTCTGCCTCTAGATTTGCATGCAATAACTCTCCGGTGGGACATATGCAGTTTCGTCAAGATTTCACCTCTCCAGTTTGTTGGGATTATTAATTGCTGGCCTCGAGAGAGGATACCATCTGTTGTGCCATGGATTTTCTCTTTATAATGCCAGTAAGCTTTTGCGGACGATCTTGTATGTTCTTTGCAGGGCTGGGGAGTAGCGCGCTACAAGTAGCAAAACTACAGTAGTCGCTACATTTTTTAAAAAGTAGTGTAGTGTGTAGCGCGCTACAAAAAATCTGTAGTTTGTAGCGCGTTTTTCAAGCTACTTTTTTAGCTACTTTTGCCGCGCCATCACTTCCGGCGATTGATCACGTGGTGCAATTGCTCGTTTTTCTGACTATAAGCTTAGCACTGGAACTGGAACGGATGCTTCAAAGAACACACAATCCCTCCGCCACCCCTCCCCATGAGGGGATGGGGGGGGGGACTCGTTAATTGCGAGGACCGACTATATATCATGTCCGATTTGAAAGGATAGCGCCTAACAGGAAGTTCACTGAAAACTGGACACTAACTGATTGTCAATCCTGATACGGGCAAGTGGACACTACACTGTATTTATGGGTGCAATAAAAAAAAAGACCAAAGAAAATTAATTATGTTACAAAAGCATACAATTTACAGATATGTGAAATTCCTTTTCGAAAGCAAAAAATACTCACTTTTATGCACAAAAATAAATATTTTCAAAATTCAAATCTTATATGTATTCTAAATTTCAAAAATGTCAATTTTTATGGTCTGAAGTTGATTCATCTGGGGAGTGCACATGCCCCCTCTGGATCCGCCAATGGGCCTTGCCTTAATATGAAGTTAAATGCTGCTACTTTTTCTTTTACACTCTCAGTCAGACTAGACATCAATGCAAATGCAAGCTCTGTTCGGATTTTTCTCTGACGTTCCCTACAGGGGCGTAGCCAGAAATTTTTCATGGAGGGGGGGGGGGGTTACGACTACTACAACTAATATATATCTATACGTGTGTGTGATAATGTAATGAAGAATATACAATTTGTATGGCAAAAATTTCCTCATGGGGGGGGGATTATGACCCCCTAACCCCCCTTGGCTACGCCCCTGCGTTCCCAGATTATCACACTGGTAAGGGGGGGGTAATACCCCGGGTCCCCAAATATCCCAATAATATAGATTAAAAATTCACATACACTGAAATAATAATAAAAATAAAACAATTTCCTCTGTAACAGTTATTGTCCGTCACTAGATCAACTAGGAGACATTGTTTGGATGGAGAACACGATTTGATCAAAGTACAGTAAATTGAAATGCCATTTTTTACCCCGAGTACCAGTGCCTTGTGTTTTATGTTTTAAAGAAGAAAGAAAATTACAAATTTTTTGTAGGTCCAGGAAAATTTTCGCAGGAAAAGCACGCTAAACTTGAGCGCTTTCTAGAAATAACCATCCCAGACAGTGCCAGATTTAAAGGTGTGGAGGCCCTGGGGCAACAAAGGAGTGGTGGCCCCTGATTATTTTTCAAACAAGTTAAGAATTTTTTCGACGACAAGTGTGGCGAAGTGGGTTCGCCGTTAACTCATAGCCTAGAGGTTCAGGGTTCGATTTCCGAGTTCGATATTCGTTAGGAAATTTTATGTAAAGATGTCTATTATGCAGGCCCGTGCTGGCTCGGGTGGACAGGGAGTCCCCCTGCGCCCTCTACTTAAGGCGCCCTTTGCGCCTTAAGCCAACGAAAGAAATTGCGAAAGAATTGCATTTTCGTGTACAAGGAATTAACGTTGAAGAATTGTTTTAAACTAAAATATTTTTTCCCCTCGAATGCAAGAGCTGATTAAGGAGGTGGGGCGGAGGGGCCAACTCCCCCTCCCTCCCCCGAGTGAAAAGAAATTAATGTAAAAGATCCTATTTTACTACCATAAAATGGATGCATATGTCAATCTTCTAACTAACCGCCCCCCTCCCCCGACAAAATTGCATTAATCCACCACTGCTCGAGTGTTCTAGTTTTTAAAATACAAAAATGTAGATTTACTACATTATTACGAAGAAGAATGAAATGTACAAAAAGTTTAACATTTTAAATATCTATTAACTGTAATATTCCCTTTACTCGATTTCTACCTGGATGAACAGAGGCGTAGCTAGGACTTTCTGCGCCCAGGGACAACATGAGATTTTGCGCTCCCTTCTATTTGTCAAAATGCAGTTAGGTTAGCTTTTATGTACAATTTCGCAACCCTTGTGTGCTGCGCCCAGGGACAAATTCCCCACCTTGCTCCCCTCTGGCTACGCTACTGTGGATGAAGGACTAACAGTCTGTGATTTCTGAATGGCATCGATCCTCAATCTGCTTATAAGTTAATGGATTTTTTGGGTTGTCGATGGTAAAATACGATGTCTAAAAATATTCGCGACATTTCAGATTGATAGAGTAATTTTCTTTGTTTTTCACAAAGTCGTAGCTAGGTGTCATGAGGGCCCAGTGACGTATTATTGCAATTTTGTGTGTGTGTGTGTGTGGGGGGGGGGGAGGTTAGTTGGAAGATTCACACATACATCCATTTTATGAAAGTAAAATAGGATATTTTACATTGTTTTTTCTCGGGAGAGGCGGTTCCCCCCTCTACCCCCCTTTAATCCTTCCTTGTGAGGGTCATTGTCAAGATTTGAATTTTGTACCTCTAAGACTTCTTCTTACTTACTTGCAGGAAAAGACTACCAAGTGCCCCTGGCACCTGCCAACCTGGCCAGCTCCTAGCTACGGCACTGATTTTGCAAATTAATATTATGAAAGGTCTCCCTCGCCCCCTCCAAATAAAATAAAATAAAATGGAAATGTCATTTTCCCAGAAACTTGAAAGCAATGGCGTTGCTAAGGGGGGGGGCACCAGTTGCTCCCCTTAAATCTTTGATTCGCTGATTGGCGCAGCGCATACAACGCAAACCTTTTTTTTACCCCTGTACCTAATTAAGCCTTATAATTTTTTAACCTTCAAAAAAGAAGTAGTGTGCCTTTCTAAAGACAACAACTTGGCTAGTCGAGCTCTTAAAAAAAAAAAAAAAATCCTTTTTAGTAATATTATCATTGAACAAACTTTACAAGTTAGTAATTTTTTCAAAGTAATTTTAACGACGTGTAACGAAACACACACTTATTTTATCCCAGACTCTCATAATTTTACACACCTTTCCCGTTTCAATATGACAAGATCATAGCGTCAAGCAGAGAAAACATATGTTCCCTGAAAAACCATGCTCAATAACAAGATTTCTAAGCACCCGTTTTTCGCTTCCCCATTTCGCGCGCTTTCAGGCAACAAAACGAGATTACCGCGGATCGCAGATAATTGGGCAAATTGGGTCGGGTCTGGCCTGAGTGTCCGGTATCTGTAAACGACCCCTCCCCCCTTCTGATTCGTCAAAAAAAGAAAAAATTCCCACTCCCACTAAATACTAGAACACGGTAGTAGGGGGGCTGTGGGTCTTCTCCACAAACAAAAAAACATCGCTTTAGCTTCAGGACTTGGCCTTACTGATAAGGAAGGACAGGACTTGCAGGGGTTACAGTCACAAGGCACATATTATTTCCTATTACAACTTCCTGGTTTACACCACACCAGTCTACAAAATTACTGAAAGCAATGAAAAGGAATTTAAAAAAACGAACAAACTCGAAGGACACCCCTTGAACCTATAATGAATTCTTTTTTTGTTGGTTTATCCAGCTATTTTCTGAATCTGTGCTAAACCGTGAACTGCACACTCGTTTTCGTTTATTATTGTCTTTTCTTTAAGAGTTACGTTTAAGTTTCATTTTAACTCGATTAGTGGGACTTGTAAATATACAGTTTTGTGAACTGTGTATAAGTTTCTATGTATGTAAAATTTTATTTAATGTATCTAATTACCAAAAAGGGTTAATAATACAAGACCTAATCAAAGAACCGAAGGTATGATTTACTTTTATTTTCTTTCTCTTACTTAGATGTAATATAAAGCAATAAATAGTTGAACATGTATGTGTATTACAAAAATTAATTTTATGCGTGATTTTTTTTTTCCACGAATCGTGATGAAACCAAAAGTTTATTTTTGTAAAAGTTACCATATTGTATAATCTCGAAGAAAATAGAAACAAATAAGAATGCCAATTTTCTTTTAAAATGATAACCCGGCGCTCTTGGGAAACAGGTCATATTCTGTTCTCATTCAGTATTTTAAACTTTATTGTTCTAAAGTTAAAAGAAATGTTTCAAAATAGCTCCTTTTTAATAATTGCTTTACATTTTCGGAGGGGGCCCTTCGCCCTCCTCAAATACTTCCCTGGTAGTTATTTATTAGAGCAATAGTTTTTCTAATAAGGAAATCAATAGTTTTCTCTAATTAGGATATAAATATTCTTAAATATAAATGTAATGCAAACTGAATCTGTTAGCAAAATTCGTCTCCTAAAAGTAGCGAAAAAGTAGCGAAGTAGCGACTACATTTCAAAAGTAGTGTAGCTAACTACATTTGTCAAAAAGTAGTTGTAGTTGTAGTTAACTACATTTTTCGAAAAGTAGCTGTAGTTGTAGCGCACTACAAAAAAAAAGTAGTTTTTCCCACCACTGGTTCTTTGTCAGGCCAACCAATGTTCACATGATGCCAAACGTCTTGCAGTTCAGGATCTCTAGAAGTTTCTTCAGAGAATTCTGTCCATTTTGGATCAGAAGCTGAAGCTAGGAGACAAATCTTTGCACGTATATCTTGAAGTTCATCATCTTCTTTCATAAACTCAGGTAGCTGAGCCCTTGACAGTGCGTTTGCTATGAGAAGTTGCTCTCCAGGTACATATGTTAAGCTCACATCGTATCTGTTTAGTCTTAACATATGTTGTAATCGAGGAGATACTGAATCATTAGTTTTTTTACTTAATCCAATCAGTGGTTTATGGTCAGTTTGTATCACAATTGGTCTCCCATATGTGTAATAATGGATATGTTCCAAGCCATAGATTACAGCTAACAACTCTTTCTCAATTGTGCATATCTTTGTTGTGTATTTGTCAAAGATACAGATCCATGTTCTACTGGTCGTGAGTCTTGTAGCATCACTGCTCCAATATAATTTTACTTGTATCAACAGATATAGTTACTGGCTTAATAACATCAAAATATTGTAGGCAAGGTGCTTTTAAAATGGTCTCCTTGATTTTCTCAAAGTCCTTCTGTGTATTCTGATCCAGAGCCACTCATTATCCTGTTTAAGTAATGAAATGAACGAAGTGAGTGGGGGAGATCTGATAGATAAGGAGTAAATTTTGAAAGGTAGATAACCATTCCTAAGAATCGCTGTAGCTCTTCTCGATTCTTTGCTGTCACATGTTCTTTAATGGCCTTCATCTTCTTAGGGTCTGCCTCTATGCCTTTATCCATAACAACATGACCCAGATAATTTACTCTAGAGAGTGATAGTTGTGTCTTTTCCAGGTTAAGTTTCAAATTTGCTTTTCTGGCCGAAGGAAGCATTTTACAAAGAAGCTGACAATGTTCATCTATCAATAGTTGACCCTAGAGCTATATCATCAAAATATGGGCTGATTGCTGGTTCTTCTTCAAAAATTTCATCCATTGCTCTTTGAAATTCTTCTGGAGCATTGTTGATTCCGAATGGCAGCACTTAAAATCTATACCTACCCCAGGGTGTAGTTGTAGTAAATGTTGTGAGATAAGAAGAGGCTTCATCTAAGAGCAGTTGCCAGAATCCATTTTTGGCATCTAAAATTGTAAATACTTTGCAACCTTGCAATTTAGACATTATCCAATTCTATCAGCTGACAGACTAGTGTGGTCTTTGGATGGCTCTATTTAACGGTCTAGAATCTAAGCAAATGTGAAGCTTTTTTAGAGTATCCACAACAACCATATTGCTGACCCACTCGGTAGGTTCATGAACCTTTGTAATGATACCAGTTTCAGTCATACACTGCAGTTCTTTTTTAACTTTATCATGAAGTGCTAATGGTATTTTTTGTGGAGCTGCTACATGTGGAGTGTAATTGTCCTTCAATGTAATCTCTACTGTGTGATTAAGCTTTCCTATTCCGTTGAACACATCTGAAAATTCCTTAATGATATCTTCTGGAGTTTCCTTTTTCTTAAGTGTTCCCCCTGGCATAATTTCATATAGACGCTTTATTAGCCCCAGCTTTTTACAGGCTTGTAAGAAAAGAATGGGGCTAGATTCTAGCGACGTAGCACTGCTTGTTTTGTAGAAGTTATGATTGGTGCGCTGGGCCATTTTGATAGCTCTGACTCCGAGACTGAAATTGACCACTGACTGAAATTGTGTGAAACCAGACACAGTCCATTTTGTTATTATTCAGATTGTTTACTGACTTGAGCTCTCCCAGATACGTGCACTCAGAGTCACTTTCATCACTAAGGCATTCTTCAGCATTTATAGAATGTAATTTTTGTTGACTGCTTGATTTGCACATATTAGCCCAGTGGTTTTTTTCCTGGCACAGATTACATCTGCTTTCGTAGGCGGGGCAACTCCAGAGCTCAAGCTTAAGTCCGCAATAATTGCACTTTTATTTCCCTTCTTGTTTTGATTTTGATTCCCTGTGATTGCGTTCGATGGCATCTGTTCCACCATGTCTCCGGAGCATCCCGCGGCCGATGGCGTCTACAGCTGCATGCTTATCCGCTTGTTTGTTTACAATCATTTCATTACAATCATTTACAATCATTTCACACTGCTGGTTTCTCTGATAAGCTGTTCTTGCAAAGGTTTGTCTGGAATTCCATGAATTATTTTATCGCGAAGCATATGGTCAGTCATACTTGTTGTCTCCAATGGTGCTATCAGCCTACGTTATTTTGTAGAGAAGTCAACACCTGGAGACAAAACTTGTATTTGAGAGTAGATGGCCACAAATGAAGAGTAGTAGAGAAATACAGATAGCACTTGAGATAAAGGCGACATCAATCTTTATTGGTTCATAAATAGAACATCAGGGTAACATTTTCACGGGTTATTAAACTTCATGAGAGTTGACAAGTCATATTAAAGTTCTATAAGAGCTAATTTTGTATCACCTTCTTTAACTTATTTGGCAAAAACTTTAGGATGAAAACATCATGAAAAAATACAGAATTCGATTGGCCGGCTTTTATTTTATATAACTTGAAGAAAAACATTATTAATTTAGCTTTAACGTTAATGCACTTTTCTGTTAAAATTTAACTAAAATCATATTAAAAACGGCTGGAAAATAACTAAACTTAAACTAGAGCATAACTGCTCGCTTTTAAAAACCAAGGCTACCTCGCCTTACCTGCCGATGTCTGCCTGACTGCTTGCGAAACTTGCCCCTTTTATACTGGATCATCGTCAGCAAATGCCGTGGTTTAGTTGTACCCCGGCTTCTTCTCGGTTCGACGTTTACCGGGCTTCTGGAGTGCACCCGTCATTGGACGATTGGCTTTCAGGGCGATACTTACTCAACCAACCAACCACTCCATCCAAGACGGCGATTGTTTACGAACGGGAGTTCGCGCCGCGAGGCTTAATTGAATGCCGTTCGCTTATGCCGGCGTTAGGTGAGATTAATGAGAGTTTATAAGTTTAATGAGAAGCTATACCTTTATATTTATTTGACTTTAAGATGTTTAGTTTACGTTAGATGTACAGTTAATCAAATAAACCACCTATTTAAAACTCTATTTGAATTTCCTTTCACTACAGCTTTTAGGATAGCTCCGGAATTCAGGTAAGTTAAAAGATTAAGATAATCATAAGAGGTGGGAAAAACTTGTTCATAAATGACTATTTGGAACAATATTGCCGTAGTTGCAATCCATGACTGTGCCGCGCAGCCCGAGATAAAATTCTGAAAATTTTTCACCTTGTTCTTGCTGTATTTCAAGGAACTTAAAAGATGCAAAAACTTCATCTTGGAATTCTGCGAAATGTTTATCAAATGCCTGGAGAATCTGTGTCAAGGTCACTTCAATGGAGCCGGCCAATGGCTTCAAATCAAGTGTTCTGTACTGTTGTTTTAATTCATCTCCACACACATGCCGGAATAATGCAGTCTTTGTTTTTTCGGGTTCTTGCCCATAACTAAGTGCTTCAATATAATCCTCGAAATCTTGCTTCCAGTTTCTCCAGGATTCAGGGGGATTTACGTCGGCATCAAAGGGCAGGAGCGTCGGCGAATTGTGAGCCATGCCGTTTTCTATTTTCTTTTGAATGATTAAAATTCTAGGCTTCATTTTTACTAAATTAACAGGAGCAGTTCATGTCTGACACAATGATATAAGTTATAACATAAGATTAAAGCATAATTTGTAGAATTATTAGACGATTCATGAAGATTGACATTTAAGTTGGAGCACATGAAGCAACTGCCTGACTGACCGTCAGTGGCTGCCTTCCGTTTATTTAGTTTAGATGTTTGCAGACACTGCCATCTGTTCACAAGCATTTGCACTACAAGTAATGTATATAGCACTTACCTCATTTTCATTGTAAACGCCTCAATTCATTGTGAAAATATACACCTCTAAATTCATAGATAGGGCTAAAATACGACCTCAGTGAATGATGTTCTATCCTGTAGGGAGGTAGCAAACTATGTTCTGCAAAACAACCTGAGAGAAGGGACTATGTCTTTAAAGTCTTTGGTTGGATTTCCAGTTCCTGAGATGGGAAGCAGCTATTTTCTGGTTCCCGACGCTGATGAGTTTGCTGTTTCTTTTTCAATAACTTACAATAATTTTGCAATCTTTTAATGAGTATTTTACCTTTTTTTTAAAGTTAATGATATATCTTTAATGCTTCCTTAAATATTTTCTTTTAATATTTGCTTAATTCACTTTATTTATTATGTTTTTGCCTTAAATCAGTTTTTCTATGATACCAATTTGGTGACCCCATGTTATTTTTTTTTTTTTCCTTACTACTTCTGAAGCTAAATCCTAAGATGTTTACTTAAATTTAAATGTTTACCTTTTATTTTATTCTTTTACTAATATTTTGGATTAGAGTTTGGTCCTAGTTAGGAATAATTCTTAATTTTGAGCTTTTCCCCCATGCGATTTGACTATTTTTACGGCCTAGGTACTGTTTCGGTCAATCGCCATTTTTTTTTCATTTTGAGTGACGCTTCATCTGATTTCTCGCCATCTTGGAGCCGACCACCATTTTTTTTTAACCTAGCGCATCCTTTCACACTCGATGCATTCTTCCCACGCAAGTCTGGTCTGGAACTTTCTCGAAGGATGCCACCATGCTGGCGATCGCTGTTGGCGGAGAGAGCGACGCGCTGGAATGAGTTAGCTTCGCGCGGTGTGCGACCCGTTCAGTTGGAACTTCGGCAGCAGCGGTGATGCTTGGTGCGTGCGCTTAGCACATGAAGTAAATTTTTTGGGGGTTCTCACCCCTCTTCAGCGATGTAGCTCAAAAATCTATTTTGATGCAGTCATCTAGCAAGATTGAGGCCATGTTGCAGTAATTAAAACCCAGCCTTCCAAAACACCAGAGCAGGACATGAGGACCTAGGGCGGCCAAGGCGTGATGTCTCCTGTCAGGTGACGCGGTTATCTCCTCCGATGTCGAAATTCGTCCGATGACGCCAGATCATCTCAGGTGAAATTTTTTTTATATACATCCATTACCAACCAACCACCTACCGATGGAAGTCCAAGAGGATCTAAGGCACTAGTTTACCTGCCCCTCCACCCGTCCGGTCCTGACTCACTCCTGCATCAGAGATTTGACCATCCGAAGCCCTTGAGACGTTATGATGAACTGTATATCCAAGAAGCTGCTCGCTGAACACTGCACATCGCACTTTTGTGCCAATTTGGCGCGGGCGTCATGCCCTCTATCCCCCTTAACTTTGTTTCATATTAGTACCTGCCCCCAGCAACTTTAACCTTTAAATACACTCTTTCTTAAATCCATGTTTTAATTGTTAGTTGTTTTTTTTTTCTTTTTATTCTACTAAAACTACAAAAATCTTTTTTTGCTTTTGCAAGAATGTCATTAATAGCACATATGATTTTTTTTTTAGTACAAGTTAGTTAGCTACATGGGTGAACAATTGTTTCATTAACTATTTTTAGAGAGGCCTCTCATAAAATTCTATAACGACTTGCAAACAATGATCTCATTAATTTTAAATGTTATCTGTGGCACTAACGCTGATTAATTTTCTTAGATAAACTGATGTAAAAATGTGCACTACAGGGTGTCACAAGGTGCATAAATGTATTTCTGTTTGAGCAGTATAATTTTGCCGATTTCAATGAAATGAAAGTGTGTAATTCTCCCATATTGATCGTTTAAGCTTTAAATCATTTAAGTGTTTATTTAAGGTGTTGGTGCCTAAGTGTAAAATTGCAGCCAAATTTCATAACAAATTTTGTTCACGAGTTCATGTTTATTTCTGTTCAACTGTTGTGCCAACATTTACAGTGCTCTTTAAGTTTTGAACCATTATTTCTAGATTTTTAATAAATGTGATTTATTCTTGCAAAAATGTCTCTTTATTGCCTGTGCTGGTTTCACACACACCAATTTCCTTTCAGCTGAGGCAATTCCGACCGTAACCTGGGGTTCGGGTTAATTATTTTTGGTGCTTTGCCGTTAACTTTAGAACACAACGCAAATCTTTCAAATTTATTTTTAATGTACATCTAAAATTTTTATTGCAACACGGCATTATCTACCAAGGCCTGTATGTGCCTGTTACTAAGAATCTCTTGATCTCTTATAAATCCCAAGTACTTAGCATTTTTGTCATAACTTAAAACCTGGCCATTCAAAATAAGTGTAGGCTGATAGTTATAGAGATGTCTATTAGTAGTATAAAAACTAGTAACAGATTTTGTAGCATGTAAGATCAATTTGTGCGCGTTTGAGAAGTCACTCACATCTCTGAGAGTGAGGTTACTGTTATCTTTAATTGTCTTAATATCGGTTCCAGACTGTCAGAGGACAACATCATTGGCAAAGATTCCCACTTAGCATCTTTTAGAGATAATTTTTTCAATACTGATAAAAAATAGTGAAAAAAGCAAAGGTCCCAAAACAGAACCCTGAGGGAGCCCTGACTAAATCTAAAATCCCTTGAAAAGAGTTTTCCTAAATTTGACCCTAAATGTTCTGACTTTTATTATCTTAGATTAGAAGGATGTGTTAAATTTAAATCTTGTAAAATGTATTGACGATTAAGAGGACCTTTAAATATGCTATCTCCTTTCAAAAGAGTTCTGTTTTGTCCAGAGGATAAAAATAGCAAGGTGAAGCGAAGGAGAACACGAAAAAAGTCGAAAAGAAAAGCCTTCATCTGAGAATTATTCTTTAGAAGAAAAATGGCAACCTCTTCCGAGTGAAACCGAAAGAAGATGAAGGTGACTCAATACTAGAAAAAACTAGTTTACAAGAGGCGAATTTGTGTTCATTTCTGTTTTGGGTGTAAAAAGGAATACACAAAAATATTTATGTGTAATTCAAGAAATAAAAGACAATATAATATCTCTTTTAAGTTTGAGATCAACCAGTAACAAAAAAGATTCCATCATAAAGGAAAATGATGCATTTGATATTTCTCTCTTGGATACAGTTGGACTGTTAGCACAACCTCAGCACAAAATTAAAGATCGCCAACTTGTGCACACATTTGATAGAAAATTGAAAGTGAAAGAAAAATTATAAATGAAGTAAAACTTGAATCAAGCCTTATTTTATGTATGTGTTTTGTTTTCAGTTTTTTTTATATCTTTATTTTTAAATTTAAATAATGCTTTATTAATTTTTTTAACGGTGTTATTCGAAAAAATCATGCGATTTTGGTACATAATTACAAATTAACTATGCCAGGCACTTCAAAATTTTGAAACTGTCTCTTTACAAGCTGTATTACATACTGCGAAGACAGGCCAATCCGTATCAGTTTCAAAACTTGTAGAAAAAATTCTTAAAATCGGAAATTTTCGCAAAGCGTGTCACTCTTCGAAAAATCTTGCAGCTCAGATCCATGTTTAAGAATTTTTCCTGAAAATTTCACAAAAATGAAAAACCACACCGTTTTCGCTTATCGCAGTGTGTAAAGCAGCTTATGAAGAACCATCAGGAATTTTTTGGAGACCATGATGCTATTAGTTTATTTCAATTTGTGTACCAAGACTAAAAACAGAGTTCTTTTTTTTCCTTAGCCTTAATGGTTATACTTACTGATTATATAAATATGCAGCAGTATATTAGCTGTTCTTTGAATTTGTTGAGTTTGAGTGATATCTTGTCTACTGGTATTCTTGGCATGTTTTCCTTTTGCCACCTTTGGTAACACTTATTTTTTGTCCACTGTCACTCAGTGGCAGCTCGTAGGTGATTTAAAAGGAGGTTCACAAAACAAATTTCGAAAATTAAATATGAAGATACGATGCACCTTACAAATTAAAATAGATTTGCGTTTCCAGCAGTTAAAGGAAAAGAATGCACGCAACTGAAAGAAAACAAGTCATCTTGGGTCTTACATGTTGTCACCAAGATAAGTTTTAGCAAAGGTGCTGTCTTGACTCATTTTATTTCAATTTTTTTTCAAAGGATAATATTGAAAAATGCCATTGCTTTAGCTCTGAAACACGTATCTTAATTACACAGGCCTGTGATGAAAAAAATACAAGGGAACTGAAAGCTGAACTTATTATATTTTTTGATGCTGATTTCAAAAATAGTAATAAAGAATTTCTATCAGGTCACGTTTTTTTGAAAAATTCGATTTTATTTGGATTTTTATCAACATTTACCATAAAATGTTTTGGGTTGAATTTCTTCACTCCCTGCCTGACCATAGATTTATATTGGGCCATTTTATTTATTTGTGATTGACCATCATTCTACCATGGTGAAACTGAAACCTACAGAATAACCCTATGTGATCCCTCCCCCCCCAACCTTTGCCATCCCTCCCTTCATGTCGCGGTACCTCTATAACCAATAGCATCGCGCAAATCCTTATCTCAGATCTTCCTGTTGGTTTGCTGACCTCTTAGGAGTGTAGTCTTATATAGTATCGCGCATTCTCTGACAGAGTGACAAGTGGACATCACAGAAATAATTTTGATTTTCTCTGTGATTTTCTTGAAGCATTGCTTCCAGTTCGAGTTGTTGTGAAAATTTGCCAGATGACTTTTGTTATATATGTGGTGAATATAGTGTTATCAAAAACCGTATGAGGAGCATTACAGATTATATTAGACAACTTTATCTTGCGTATTTTGGCATGAAACTCGGAGACCAGGACAAACCATGGGCTCCTCATAAAGTTTGTGTGAAGTGTCTCAATGATCTGCAAAACTGGTTGAAAGGGAAGAAGCCTGCTTTACCCTTTCGAATTCCTATGCCATGGAGGGAACCAAAAAATCACTATGATGATTGCTACTTTTGTTCCTGCCATGTTCGTGGGTTTAACCGGAAAAATTACAAGCTGATTTCCTATCCTGATAACATTCCATCGGCCATTCGACCCGTTCCTCATGGACCCGGTGTACCAGTGCCTTTGCCTCCGACTGAATTGCCAGTTATCTCTTCAGGGTCTTCTGACCCAGAACACCTAGACGTTACTGGCTCTGATACTGAATATAAGCCCTCTGGAGATGATTCCCCTCAGCTTTTTTCTCAGGTTGAGCTTAATGATCTCACTCGAGATCTGGGCCTTTCAAAAGAGGCCGCTGAATTGTTGGGCTCCAGATTAAAAGAAAAAAACTTATTGGCCAAGGGAACCTCTTTTTATTGGTACAGGAATAGAGAAAAGGAATTTGTTAAGTACTTTGAGGAAGAAGAAAATCTGGTGTATTGTTCTGATGTTCCTGGATTGATGACCAAATTTAATATCCCTTACAATAAAGATAAATGGAGGTTGTTTATTGATTCCTCGAAAAGGAGACTTAAAGCTGTCCTTCTTCATCGCGGAAACCAGTATGCATCTGTACGAGTTGGACACTCGGTGCATTTAAAAGAATGCTACAAAAACCTGTCTCTTGTCCTCACCAAAATAAAATATGCCAACCATGGTTGGACCATTTGCGGGGATTTGAAAGTTATCTCCATGCTACTTGGTCAACAAGGCAGTTATACAAAGTACCCATGTTTTATTTGCGAGTGGGACAGCCGTGATAAGAGTCAACATTGGGTCAAGAAAGAATGGCCAAAAAGACAAAAACTTTAACCAGGCATGAAGAATGTTATCAGAAACAGCCTAGTTGATCCAGAAAAAGTATTGTTACCCCCTCTCCATATTAAGTTAGGTGTAATGAAGCAGTTTGTTAAAGCAATTCCTGTTGAGATTAATCACACTTACTCCCTGGTTTGTGTTTTGTATATGTATATTTGACTTCAGTAGTTTGGCAACACTCTGGCTGTTCTTGTAGTAAGTGCGTAGTTGTAGCTTGTGCGTTGATGTGTAAGTGCACTGTCATGTGCGTTATTCCATTTTTTTTTAACTTAATAAAATCTTTTTATAACTTTCATCGGCCTCTGATGTCATTTTATCTTAACAGCAGAGCGTGGTTCTGATATTGAACACGTTTTAAGTGAGGAATTCTACTGCTTGAATTTTGTTCTAAGGTGAATAACGTGTAAGTGATATTTTGAAATGGCAGCACGTGATGATAACACTAAGTACTGTGTTGAACCGTTTAGCGGTAAGAACTTTGCTTTATTTAAACGTCGTGTTGAAGCAGTTTTTGCTGCAAAGGACCTTGAAAAATATTTGGATAGTGAAGCCGATGAAACGAAAGCTGCTGAGGTCAAGGATGCGAAAAGAGCGTACGCTTTACTGTTAACCCTTCTAGATGATACCATATTGGCAACTATGGCGACAGAATCTTCTGCTTGTCAGATGTGGACTAGTTTAAAGCAGAAATATCTAAAGGTTAGTGCCGTAAGTCAAATTTTAGTAAGAAAGAAACTTGCGACTTTAAAGAAACGCAAAGATATCGGCATGCAGCAACATATTAATGAACTGTTGGCTATCGTGAACGAATTGCGACTCTCGGGTGCAGAAGTAAAGGATATGGATGTGGTTATTTACTTGCTGATGTCATTGCCTGCGGATTATGATGTTATTAAATCAACAATTGAAAATCAGCCTAACGAAATCCTTACGTTGGACTTTGTTATGCAGAGACTTTTGAATGCCGAAGAGTTGAAAGATGAAAAAAACTCCGATACTATTCGCGTTTCTGCATCAAGTGATAATGTAGCGTTTAGCGCGGATAAGCGAGACATAATTTGCCACAAATGCAAAAACAAAGGCCACGTTGCCAAGTTTTGCAAAAGAAAATTAGTATGCTTTGGCTGTGGACGTCCAGGGCACTACAGGATGGACTGTAGATTTAAACAAAAATCCGAAGCTGCTGCAGTGACATTTATAGTTGGTGAGCCTGTTGAGAATTTCATTCTGGACTCTGGAGCATCCTCACACATGTGTAGTAAAAGTGAGTGGTTTGAAGAGATTAAGCCTTCTTCTGGAACTATTGAATGTGCTTCGAAAAGTGATGTTTTGAAAATAGAAGGTATTGGCGAAGTACCTGGAATATTAAATGGCAGAAAAATAATTCTAACAGATGTGTTGTATGTGCCTGACTTGAACGGTCAATTAATATCTGTTAAGAACATTCAGAAGACAGGCTGCAGTGTGACTTTTAAGAATGATGTAGCTGTTATTGAGAAGAGTGGTGAAAGGTTTGAATTTGCCAGACTAAATGAAAAAGGACAGTATGTGAGTCAATTTGAGCCCATTAAGGCTTCAACATACCTTGCAAATCATGATGCTGAATTATGGCACAGACGCATGGGGCACTCATCCAACAAAGTTTTAAAAGAAATGGGTTTGCCAGTTTCAGAGTCAAGTTTCTGTGAAGAGTGTATTATGGCAAAACATTCCAACACTCCAATGGGCAAAGGCCCTAGAAGCAGAGAGCGTATGCCAGGGAGAATGGTTCACACTGATATCTGTGGTCCCATTGATCCACCTACTAGGGAAGGCGAAAAATATTTTTTTTCTATCGTAGACGACTATTCAAGATTTTGTGAAGTGCACCTCCTGAAGCACAAAAGTGATATTCTTGATGTTTTCAAATTGTTCATAAAGCAGAATCCTGATCTCTACAAAATCCGGTGTGATAATGCCAAGGAATATGTGTCTGGTGAACTAGCTCGCTACTGCAAGAGGAATGGCGTTATGATAGATCCTGCTCCACCTTATACACCTTCTTTGAATGGTGTTGCGGAGAGAGCTAATAGATATCTTCTAGAGAAGGCTCGAGCTCTAATGTATGAGGCAATGCTTCCAAAATCATGTTGGGGATATGCTGTACAGACAGCTGCATATCTCAAAAATCGAATTTCAAACCAGACTGTTGGAGATCTACCTTTTAAGCTCAAATATGGTGAGTCACCTGATTTGAACATCATCAAGGTTTTTGGATGTGATGCGTATATGAGAGTTCCTGATCACTTAAGAAAGAAGTTGGATCCAAAATCCAAAAAGATGATTTTTATTGGATACACTACTATGGGTTATCGTTTATTGGACCCAGTCACAAATCGTGTTGTGGTATCTCGAAATGTGCTATTCAGTGAAGAGAAAAAGAGATGTATTTCAATTCAGGATGTTTTCTCCATAGAAGGTAAAGATGATCCTGATAAAGAGGTGATCTCTGATGCAGGTGACGCAGAATCTAAATGTCTCGAAGAAAATATTAGGCCAAGAAGAAATGTGAAATTACCTGCCAGGTTAAATGATTACTTTGTATATGAAGCTAATACAGTAGCTCTTAATCCTGTGTCATTTGAGGATATAGATACATTGCCAAAAGAAGAGCAAGTCCTATGGAGGAAGGCCATGAATGAGGAAATGGAGTCTCTCAATAAAAATGAAGTATGGAAGCTGGTTGAATTGCCAAAGCATGAAAAACCAATATCCTGTAAGTGGGTGCTGCACATCAAGCGAAACAATACATATAAAGCTAGGCTGGTTGCTCGTGGCTTTCAACAGGAGCCAGGCATTGATTATTTTGAGACCTATGCTCCTGTTATTGGTATGCCATCACTTCGTCTTGTGCTGGCGATCATTATTCAAAAGAATCTTGAAGTCTATGCATTAGATGTGAAGACCGCATTTCTGAATGGTAATCTCCAAGAAACAATCTACATGGAGCAACCAAAGGGCTTCGATGACAACAGTGGACGTGTATGCAAGCTTCTTAAAAGTCTTTATGGACTTAAACAAGCACCCAATAGGCAGTGGTTCAAGAAATTCACTGATTTTATAATTCGCTTAAACTTCCAGCAGCTCAACTGTGAAGCATGTATTTTTGTGAGAAGATCTAAACAGTATGAAATCTTTATTGTTTTGTATGTAGATGACCTGCTTATTGCTGGATCTGATGATTCAGAGGTAAGAGTTGTGATTCAGTTGCTCAGAAATGAATTTGAGATGTCCAAGGCTGAAATTGCAAGTGAATTCCTTGGAATAAGTTTTAAATATCATCACAACAAACTTTCTTTAAGCCAAAAGGCTTATGTTGAGAAAATATTAAATAAATTCAGGATGGCAGATTGTAAGCCATCTGATACTCCTCTAGTGCCCAAGTCAACTACATCAAATTTTGTGAATAGTGAAAGGTTTCATGGTCCCTATCGTGAACTTATAGGTGCCTTGCTGTACCTATCAATGGCGACTCGCCCTGACATTTTATATTCTGTGAACCTTCTGAGTCAGATACAAGAACAACCCACTAATAGTGCTTGGGCTTGTCTGAAGAGAATTCTTCGATACTTAAAAGGGACATCTGAACTCCAATTATCTTTCTGTAGATCTGATAGTGATAATATTATGATTAATGTTTATGTTGATGCTGATTGGGGAGCAGATACATATGATAGAAAATCAGTTTCTGGGTATATTATTTTCTTTAATGATTGTCCTGTAACTTGGTCTGTTAGAAAGCAAACATCTATTGCTCTGTCCTCAACTGAGGCAGAAATTTTGGCTTTAGCAAAGGTTTTTCAAGATGTAATTGCACTATACAATGTAACTAAAGAAATTTTAGGGGTTGATAACATTAATGTTTCAGTTTATGAAGATAATCAGTCTGCTATTAAAGCTATACTAAATGAAAATAATTGTGCT
Organism: Cheiracanthium punctorium; assembly: GCA_038373885.1. NCBI lineage: Eukaryota > Metazoa > Arthropoda > Arachnida > Araneae > Cheiracanthiidae > Cheiracanthium > Cheiracanthium punctorium. The sequence continues at coordinate 16,103 of JAWZYV010015074.1, read as the reverse complement.
AGATTGAAACATTTGGATATCAAATTAAAATATGTTAGGGAAATTGTAAAACAGTATAATATAGATATTTTGTATATGTCTACTGAAGATCAATTAGCTGATCTATTTACAAAATGTTTACCTAAACCCAGATTATGTTACTTAAGAGATAAATGTAAATTAATGTGTGATTAAGGGAGGGTGTTGAGATTAATCACACTTACTCCCTGGTTTGTGTTTTGTATATGTATATTTGACTTCAGTAGTTTGGCAACACTCTGGCTGTTCTTGTAGTAAGTGCGTAGTTGTAGCTTGTGCGTTGATGTGTAAGTGCACTGTCATGTGCGTTATTCCATTTTTTTTTTAACTTAATAAAATCTTTTTATAACTTTCATCGGCCTCTGATGTCATTTTATCTTAACAATTCCAAAAGATGGCGAATGTTTCAAATACCTGTGCAAAAAGTTTCCATATTTATCCGAAGCCAAGTTGAAGGAGGGAATTTTTGTTGGCCCAGATATCCGCAAACTTATGAAGGATAAAGAATTTGAGACTAGCATGTCAACAAAAGAAAAAGAAGCTTGGGTATGCCTTCAAAGGTTGCTACTGGGATTGCCTTCAAAGATATCGTTAGTAGATTTCTGGGTAATTACATGCATCCTGACTACAAAACAATTGCAATGAATATGCTGGACAAATTTCAAGCATTGGGTTGCTCCATGAGTCTCAAAATGCATTTCCTTCACTCACATGTGGAATTCTTTCCTGAAAATTTAGGATCAGACAGCAAAGAGCAGAGTGAGAGGTTCCACGAAGACATCAAAGATATGGAACGTAAATATCAAGGAAGATGGGACAAGAATATGCTTACTGACTACTGTTGGATGTTAACATGAGATAGGCCTGATGTTAAACATAAACGATGATGTTAAACATAAAAATAAGCAAACGCATCTTTTGTATTTTTCAAAAACTGGCCTGTGTTATTTACACTAGTTTGCAAAAAAATAATGTGAAAAATTGTAGAAATAAAAAAAAAATATTAAGAAAATGAAATAAAAATTAATTAACTAGCTGAATGTAACAAACCAAGGAAATCCGGAAGCGATACTGCAAAAATGTGTCCATGGGTGCACAACGAAATTGTGCGAACGGACAGATTTCATGAGTGCCATGCTTCCTCCCAGCTGTCTGAGCTTCTTAGCCCAGAGAACGGTTCAGAGGGAAAAATTTCCGTTTGCACGTGCAACTGATTAGACTGTGTTGTAGTAACCTACACTACAGTGCGTTGCCTATAATAAGCGTATTTAATAATAGTGGGAGGAGGAGGGAGAGAGTAAAACTCAAGTTTTAAATTCACATAAATGTAGAAGTGTGCTTAATATTTGCTTTAAATTTAATTTGGTAATGTGTTTATTCTTCAGTTTTTCCTTTGGGGGTTCACGTGCTCATGTGCTCAAATGGAGGAGCTGCCACTTCCACTTCATGATTAACTGATTGTACAGATGCTGTGGAACATGTGATGTTTTCTTCTTTTTTCTTGTTTTAATAAGGTAGTGACATAATTACTGTGTTGTTTTATTTTTACCTTGTAAACAAACAGGTTATGGCCCAGCAACGATTCAACTTTGTAAATGCCGTATTTATGATTCGTGAAAACGAACTTTTATTTGTGAAGTTGAAGCAGCCATTTTCGTTTCTTTCTGAAGAACGAAAAAAAAAAAAAAATGGCACCTGTAAACTTAAAATTCACAATGGAAAAATTAGAATCGGTGAAAGATTGGACATGGGGGAAGATGTCACTATAACTGTTGTTAAAAATGCAAGAATTATCAGGCTACGTGATGCGTGATAAGAAGTTCCTGGAAATGAGTGATGGATATGCGGATGCTGCTGCATTAGAAAAAGCTAAACATAGCTTTGAAATGTCTGATTCAAAAGTGTTATTGTTCATCTCACAGGCTCTAGATCAGTGGTGCGCAAACTATTTTCATCTACGACCCCCTAATTTGTGTAAAATTTTGTTGCGACCCCCTATTTTGAGTAAAATTTTGTCGCGACCCCTGGATAGACAGTAGACATTTTGTTTAATTGAAAACGAAGTTACATTGAAATTATTTCTGGGAGTTGCTCTTACAGGGTGTTTTTAAAAGAGTGTCGTGACGTCATCGATTGAAGTAACGCGTTTTTAAACTAGCGCACCAAACTTATAAACCACCATAAAAATCTTATAAAAGTTGTAACATCATAAAAATCAGTTATGAATCAACACATAATTTTATGAAACAATGCTTTATTTATGCATATGGATATAAATATTGTTTAATGAAAAATACTTTAAAAAAACTTTACATCATAAAAAGTCAATGTGAAATATGTGCTTGCAAAGAGCTCATGATTGCTTCTATGTTCGGATCTGTATTGGAAATCGCGAGTCTTAAGTCATCCTCTGGATCCAATCGAGATCAATGTTTTGTTTTAATGGAAAATAATTTTGCAGATCACTATGCATTATCAATTTGCAGATCACTATGCATGATAACCTGGTTTTGAAGTCCCGTGATAGCGATCGCGAATATCGCGCTCGTAAAATAATAATTGTCAGTTTCTTCTATTGAATTATTTCAGTTCTTTGAAATCAATAATTGTAGATATTTCATAAATTTGAATCTCTTTGAATTTGCCAACCCCCAAAAATTATCTTGCGACCCCTCCGAAGGTCGCGAACCCCAGTTTGCGCACCGCTGCTCTAGATGATAGTAAATTCGATTATATTAAAACATGTTCAACGGCTAAAGAGGCTTACGAAAAACTGGTTGCCATTTATGATAAATCATCGATGCATACACTTGATCGCTTGTGGACTGTTTTTTTTTTCATCTCGAATGGAAACAAGGTGAGAATATTGCATCTTTTATCAGTCACAGTCAAAATATTTTTAGTGTAGCTAATGACGATCTGCAATGTATCTTAAATTGTGTTGTTCCAGAAGTGATGTTATAGTTTAGAATAATTTCGATGCTGCCTCAAGAATGCATAGCATTTAAGATTGTGTGGGAAGGAATTCCACTGTAAGAACACTCCATTCAACTTTTGACTGAGAAGTTGTGTGATTTTGAGCAACAAATAGCTCAACAGCAGCATGAAAGCAGTACAGCTTTACCAATAGAAAGATCCAGACAGCAAGAGTCGTTGCCGAGTTCGGAAAAAGATTGCGCCACCGGTAGGGATGTCATAATGTATAAAAATAAAGGGAAGAAATGGAATAATGTAAACAAACAAATGCAGCTCAAAATATTACCTGTTTTAATTGCGGAAAAGTCGGCTAATCAAGCTGCTAAAGAGACTCTATGGCTTACAAATCTAATGTGTGAATTGTGTGTAATGTGAATGAACCAAGTGTCCCGTTATTAGAAATGGACAATCAAAGTGCTATTAGATTAGTTAAGAACCCTGAATTTCATTGTAGAACTAAACATATTGCAATTCATTATAAGTTCATTAGAGATTTGTATCAGATGAAAAAGCTGAATGTGGGTTATCGTAGCAGTGAAAAATCAAGCTGCTGATATTCTAACTAAGCCTTTGGTTAAGGATACATTTTTAAAGCTGAGAAAGTTAATTGAATGATTAATTAAGGTCTTTTCTTTATGTTATGTGTGAATTCTTCATGTATGTGTTAAGTATGATACTTCTTTTATATTTGACTAATTTGTTATTTCTAAGTGATTAAGTATTTAGATTTAGGGGAAGTGTTAAAGTAAAATCAAAATCAATGCATTTAATCTTAATCGTTTTCTACTTTTATGCTAGCCTACGTGGCAACACTGTGCTTAGCGTCACTTGTTGCATTTTTCCTTTTTCTATATGTTTGTTGTCTTCATGCTATTCTAAGTGATATTTCTTCCATCTTCAAATTTACATTTAATAAATGAATTAGTTTCATGTATTCTTTTATCGTTTTTTTCTTGGACTCTGTTGTTATAACTACCTGTACATTTACTTTGATATGCGAACATTTTTCTTTCAAATAAAACAAAAATACATTGCAATGATTCAATAAACATGAAACACTTTTACCTAAAGACAACCATCAAGTAACAGTTTGCTTTAAAATCTTTTCATCTGAGCTCTATAAATTAAAGAATTTTTACAATTCCTTCTTCCTTTTTACACTTTTCCTCAAGTAATAAATATCATTGTAATGTTTCAATAAATAAATAAATCTGGAGTGACTCCACTTGACTTTCCGAACACTTACGATTAACAGGCATTTGACGGGACAGGAAAAAAATTAGCTGAAACTTTTTCGGTATTATACAAGGTATATAAGAAGTTCATACAAGTATTTCAAAATTGTAAATGTATATGAAACACAAATGGTGCTGGAAATTTTTGAATCAAGTTTTTTGTTTCTTTGCATCAAAGCCTTGATTTGTTTACTCTTTTTTTTTCTTTTAGAATTTGAGACATAAACACATGGTGTGTAACTTTTAAAGTCTGTCCAGTGGCGTAGAGGGAGGGGGGGGGGTGTAAGAACGAACAACCCGTAAAATTTAGCAGAGTTCTATTATTGACATGAAGAATGCAATCCATAATGTGGATTATCCATTACACCAGTGTCTAAACCCCCCTCCCTCATAAATTGTTCTGTGCTATATTAATATTTTTAGGCTTATATTAATATTTTTTTGTATTTCTTGTGTTTTCTTTACATTGCTTGAACGATGCAAAGATGTTTGACAAAATATATATTCAAATGATATTCATGTGTCATCAATACAGGAACATTTAGAACACTCTGTATTAGCAACTGTCAGTAGCTCACAAAACAAAAACTATATTTAACCAGCAGAAATTTTTAAAAAAAGTAAATAAAGAAATAAAAATTAAAGTATTGGTTAACTTTTATTCCCATTCCTTTGACAGTTTAAATAATACAATGAAAAATGGAAAAGATTCATTTTTAAGCAAGATGGAAACAAATTGAAATGCCTGAGCCTGATATTAAGCACTGTTTTCTCGTCAATATAAAAAAATAGCACAAATCCGCTAATTACCAATTTGAAATTAGAGGATTTCCGCAAAATCGCAGAAAAATAGCATGCCTGGATTAAGATCATTACCAAGCATTTAAATAAACGTTAGCGCCCTTTCAAGAATTTCTCCCCATATGCCATAATGTAAAAGAAATCTTTGTCGTAGCCCTGCCGATCAACTGTCGAGAGGTACTAGTATTCACTCCCTTTTAGAAAGCAGCATGCGGTGGAATGGACTGACATTCCTGATGTCTCGTTACCTTCCAAAGAGTCAGGAAGACCTTAAAATATCTGAAGAAGAATTTCCAGAACTGAATTAGATGACTCTAAATTAACTCTTTCTATTGAACTCATTCCAGATATCCTTGATTCTTTGTGTAATATTAGTAACAAATTTCCTAAAATTGTATGTATTTTAGCCTTTATTTTCAGTTTTGCTAAAAACTGTAGTCGAAATGCTGAGAAATGTCCCGTTTTCTCACAAAAGAAGAGCTGGAGTCGGCAGAAAATCTAAAGTAAAAATTATCTAAAGTAAAGTAAAAATCTATTAGTAAAAATTGCCAAAATAGTGAGTTTAAAAATAACATAAGATGTCTCAGGAAAAATGGTAATGTGACTCCCACAAGTAAGATAAAAAATCTTAATCCTTTTCTTGACCAATCTGGAATAATAAGGGTAAGGGGGCGATAAAACAATGCATCCATTTCTTATGAGCGGAAACATCCCACCTTACTTCCCTGCCAAAAATAAGCTAACTTTATTGATAATTAAATAATACCATGAAAAATATTTACACTCTGGCCCACAAACTCTTTTATATCAAATAAGACAAAAATATTGGCCTTTAAATGGTCGAAATTTATGCAGAAAATTAGTTCATGATTGTATTTTAAGCTTTAGAGTGAATCCTAAAACATGTAATCAAAAAATGGGAGAATTGCCTGAAGTTAGAATCAACCGAGATTTTGTGTTCAATTCAGTGGGAATTGATTTGTGTGGGCCATTTTTCGTAAAAAACAATACCAACGTAAAGCCTCTCTTTCGAAAGTTTATGCTAGCCTATTTATTTGTCTTGTGACAAAGGCAATTCATTTGGAAATTGTTTCCGATTTAACAACGGAACCCTTAATTGCAGCCCTTAAACGTTCCATAGCGAGAAGGGGCAAATGTTCAAAAATCTTCTCGAATAATGCTACTAATTTTGTTGGTGCAAACAACGAATTGACACAACCTTTTAATTTAATAAAATTTCAAGATGAATCTTAGTAAATTTCTCTATTGAAGAAAAAATAGAATGGAAGTTTATACCTCCTAGAGCTCCCAATTTCGGTGGTCTCTGGGAGGCAGGGATAAAATCATTGAAATATTACGTGAAACGTATCGTAGGCAGTACACTCTTCTCATATGAAGAATTTCTTACCCTTCTTGTACAAATTGAGGCAATGTTAAATTCACGTCCTCTGACTCCTCTTTCAGCTGAGATAGACGATTTGGAGGTGCTAACACCTCCACATTTTATTATAGGGAGACCACTTACTGCTATACCGGAAGCGTATTTCACAAGTGCACCGCTATATAACGATGGGAAGAAAAAGAGCCTTCCTATTGGCTATTTCGCGATTGCTTCCATTACGTCATCCATCGCGAGGTTCGGGTGTTCTGCTAGTAACATACGCCATTAAAGAAATAATTATATGAGACACACGAATTCCGATTCCATTTCGCAGGGATATATAAAAACTATGATACAGTCAGATTGAAGCTAAAGAACTAATGAGACACGAATTCGATTCTCATTACGACGGGATATATAAAAAAAATACTATAGATTAAACAGATCAAGAATTTGAAGCTGAAAGAAAATCTGAATTTTAAGAAAGAGGCAATACTTGCTTAGCTATTATTTTTTTTTTTTAGTACTCCTGTTTGCTAAATATTTCGAGTTGCTGGCGCCATCTACTGGATATATAAATCAACATTTTTTATTGGCGAATTTAACCATCTAACAGCCATGTAAAAATAAAACTTATTTTAAATATTACATAGAGATTAAATTTCATTTTATGTAACTTTTCTTAAGTATGAATTTACAAAAATAAAGAATTTTGCATTCGAACATTAAATTTCTAATGCATATTGATTGTACACCAGAGATTGTAATTCATATGTTAAATTTTTCTCAGAGGAAAAATATAACCTTAGAAATTAAGTAATGAACCTTGAAATTGGCAATATTCAAGACAAAATTTGTATTTTGTAATTTCTTGTGTTGTGCACCAAACAAAAATTTAAAGTGTAAAATCTACGTATAATACAAATTAAATTTATATTTTGTAACTGTGGGTTCCAATTAATATACTAAAACTATAGAGAATTATTGAATTGGTGTGCATATTTTTTCAGTGATTATTAAAAGTAATTTAAAATTGACAAGAGTAACCTGTTTGAAAAAACTCAAAAGAAATTGTATATTTGTAACACTTTATCCCCCCCCCCCATTCCAGTCTAAATGAACAACCAGCCCTGCACAGTTTAAGAGGCAGTATAATGATTTTTTTCCAAGGAAATTTGTAAAAATTGTAGAAAAATGTAGGGAAAACTATTACAGCACTTTCTTAAAAAAAATATGAGGCATACAGCAAAAAATTACTTATATATTATGCTTAAAAGTGAAGACAAGAGTGTTGCATTATAAATATGGAAGAACGTTAATTAACTTAAAATTTTAAATGAATAATATCAATAAAATAAGGAAACTAATTGCATGTGTGTGCAAGTAAATATTTGGTTGAAGTGGTAAATTTAGAGGGTAGAAGAATTTACATATAAGCTTTATGTATTTTTGCTCCTTTGAAGTACATTGATTTAAGATTAAAACTGAAAGTACAATTTCTGAAATTTGTTGTTCTATTTTTATAAGTCCAGAAAAATCATATTAAAAGTAAGAATTTCCTGCACTTCTCACCCCCTATTTCGATTTTTTATCTTGAGCCCCCAAAACCTGAAGTTTAATTTTACTGCATGAAAATATGGTAGTTTTGATTAATAATCACCCATGACATTATCTTAGAGTGTAAAATGACTTTGCAAGAGTACAAAATATGGCAGGCTTATTTTTAAAGTCGTATTATATTGAACTTTAGAATTCGAGTGACAAAAATGATTAAGCACAAAGAAGTGAAACTTTTATTCAATACATTAAAACTTGAAATAATAATAATAATAATGCATATCTAAATACCAGTAGATGGCGCCAGCAACTCGAAATATTTGGCAAACAGGAGTACTAAAAAAAAAAAAATAGCTAAGCAAGTATTGCCCCTTTCTTAAAATTCAGATTTTCTTTCAGCTTCAAATTCTTGATCTGTTTAATCTATAGTATTTTGTTTATATATATCCACCTGCTATAAATGAAGGAATCGGAATTCGTTGTCTCATATAATTATTTCTTTAATGGCGTATGTTACTAGCAGAACTCCCGAACCTCGCGATGTATGACGTAATGGAAGCAATCGCGAAGTAGCCAATAGGTTGGTTGGTTGGTTGGTGTTTATTGGCACAAGGTCCAAAAAGGACATGCTGCGCCAGACAAGGAGGTAGCCAATAGGAAGGCTCTTTTTCTTCCCATTGTTATATAGCGGTGCACTTGTGAAATACGCATACCGGAACCGTCTTTATTATTGGACATTAAAACTAACAGGCTTAGTCTATGGCAAAAAACTAATAAAGTAGTAGACACAGTTTGGAAAAAATGGTACAACAGCTATTTAAATAATCAAAACAACGTTCAAAATGGATGTTTGAAAAAAGTGACATAAAAATCGGTGATATGGTCATAGTAAAAGAAGATAATGTATCTGTATGTAAATGGCCTTTGGGATGTATAATTAATATATACCCAGGGAAAGGAAAAATTATTAGAGTTGTTGATGTAAAAACGCAGACAGGTGTATTCAAAAGAACTGTTTCCAGACTGTGCCTGCTACCTTTAACACCTCGATGGAGGTAACATGAATATTTGTACATAAGACTTACCTAATTTGTTATTTTTGTGATTATGTTTATATTGTATATAGTCATATAGTACGTGTAACTATAGTGCATTTATTTTGTAAACTTTCATGTTCATATATGATTGAATGTTGTAACATTGCAATGCTGGGCGGCATGTTTGGGCACACCAAACTCTTATGTTACTTAGACGTCATCATGGGTTGCCCTGGTGAAGAGCTCATAATTAATTTGAAGAGAGAAAAGAGGTAAAAATTTTTGGCAACACGCCAGCAGTTCTGGTTCAATCTTCGAAGAAAAAAAGGCAATGTAAATGTTGTTGCTTTTTTGTCGTATAAATAAAATTTTTGCAATTAATAAATTCGTCGTCGTTTGAATAAAAATTCTAATTAATAGATCAAAACCAACAGAGGTCTTTTTAACCCTTTATGACCCGGACTACTTTTTTGACAAATAAGAATTTGAGTAAGATAAATTTCTTGTTATAGTTTTGTGAATAACTTCATAAGTGTATAGAATAACACACAACTCAAAAGTATTGAGAAATTAATATTTTAGACGATTCACTTCTTATGAAGAATAAGACTTGATGTATGAAATCAACTTAGGAAAAATAACAAACTTTTTGAGAGGATGCAGATGACCCGCATGATTGTGTAGGTCAGGGCTTAAAGGGTTACGGGGTCCTAACTCATTCTTATGCTAAGATTTACTCATACATGAGCTAAAAATGTTATCAGTAACATTCTTTTTTTTTTTTTGCATACTATTCTCTATTATAAATGATTATGGCTGTTTACGTAAATCAAAGCCAGTTTCAGAGCCTTGATGCTTCTGAAGGATTTTCAGGACTCATTGAAATACTGACCTACTACTAAATATTTTAATTTGATGAATATGTATGCTTTTATAACTAACATCCATTACATACATGGAATTCAATATTTAATGAAATATTATCAGTTAACTCACAAAATTAATGAGAAATTTCTCATACATGAATACATTTTTAAGTACATGTAGTAAACATTACTATTTCTAGAAAAATGCAACATTAAAAGGATCAATATTAAATTTTAATATATTAACACTCTCATTAATAAAATCTTACCTCTTGCATGAACGTTAACTTCTTCACGCTGATTCGTGAAAAGTTTGAAATCTCTGAGGGAGACTGGAAAGCACATGTTATTGTTTATCAACATTAATTAGAAACATGTACTGATATGCAGGGCTGCCATGATTTAAATCGTGTTTATTTTACTTTAATCAATCTAAAGAGAACTGTTCCATTGTGCCAAATAGAGTTGTCAATTAAAAATTTTGGGTAACAATTTAGAAAATGTATTGAAGATGGAATACATAGAGTAACATATGAACAAACAATTAATGCACACCATTTTACAGTTTTATTAAGTCCTATGTCTAAAATGAAGACTAAATTTCAGTTAGTGAGAATGAAATTAATCAAGGACTAAGATTCATTAAAGAAAAGTTTCCAAGCCTTGTCAGCATTGTAGCCAATTTTAAAGCAAAAGGTGGACGATTTAAAAAATCAGCATTGATTGATAAGAACAGATGCAATGAAATTCTTTTATGTAATGGAGAGTATCACAGAATTTATAAATTCAGTTTATCTGCCAAAATATGTATAATTGGCATTTAAAATACTGTTTTTAGTGAAACAAATTGCTAATTCATTTGCTTTTAGGCAGTCATTCAGCTTATTTATATCCCTGACATTTTAATTGAATTAGATGCAAGTTGATTCTCCAAACGCTAAATAATTTTATTTGGATACAGAAATCTTTAACTTAAGATAGGAAAGTCTTAGGTTATTTATTTGCTTACAGTGACTAAATTTTACTTTAAAATTTATCCACCATATACACATCACGAAGGAATATTTGCTTGTTCTATGCCAATAAAAAGCATAAACAATTGTGCTGTTTCATCTGAAAGTGAAAATACAAAGAATTAAGTAATGTTCTTAGTTGTCCTTAATGTTTGTTGCTGCTTATTTCGTTTAATTCATACACTATGTAATAAAAATGTAACATAATAAACATAACAAATAGTCATAAAAAATTTTCTTTATTAAACACAGCTAAACTTTTTTTTTTTTTTTGCTTTAGTCTGTCACAGGCATGGCGTATCCAGTTGCTTATTACCCTATCAATATTGCCATTAGTTACTCCAGCACTCAAACTGTTGGACCTAACTGCAGCTGAAAATAAAAGAAAAAAGTTATCTTAAGTAATATCAATATGTTGAGAGTCATTCAAAATATTTACTGAGGCTAACCACTCCATCTACATTTGCAATTTCCGTAACTAAAATTGAAACCATTTCAAATTTATAATGAACTGATTAAAATAAATCATGCAATTAAAACAAAAGTAATTTACTATGGAGAAAGTTATACAAATCATAATATAATAGACACATCCAAAAATGCTTCTTACCAATAATAAGTTTATAAATGTTACAGCCTTTGAAAGGTTGCTTTCCACGCTGCCCAAGAAACGAGGAGTTCAACGCAGTTTCATCTGTCAGGAACTTTCTGCACAGCTGTTCCACCAGATGATCAACATTGGCTCCACCAATGGCTTGTAAATAATTTATCGAAAGATTAAAATCATAAAATTTAGAATTTGACAGAATAAAGTACAAGGAGTTTTTATTTCTGGACCATTATATTATGTATATATAATATATATCAGGAATGAGATCGGCAAAAAAGTGAAAAGACTGAAATCATATGAGAGCAAAAAATTTCTACACGTGATACTTGTATTTAATGCATGTGAAAGAAGTTTTAAGAATAAAACATCAGAACATGCTAAAAGAAAAATATTGCACAGTTATTAAATAACTACAATCAGAAATCCACAAAAAAGCACACTTTTTTGAGAAAAATGGCAAAAAAGTAATTTCTCTTAATTCAAAAGCTGAAATCAGCCTAAAAACTGAAGAGTCTCATCCCTGATATACAGAGGGTGTTCACACATTCTTGTAACGATTTTGCGAAGATATATATAGAAATAAATATAAGAATTTTATTTTCTAATGTGTTCAATCTGATAGCCCTTTCTTTGAACTATCACATTAACTCTTGATTTCCAAGATAAAAGTCCTTTTCTTAAAACATCAAAGCTGATATTGTTCTACTCCTCCTTCACAATCTTCCAGAGTCCACACAATGTTTTGGGATGCCGCTTATAAAGAGCTTGTTTTAAAAGTCCAAATGCTAACATCCGTAGTTAGACACGTCAGGGGACTTGGATGGGATGCATTTAAAGGGAATAGCTTTAATTCCAGGGAATAGTTTCATTTCTCATTTTATCAAAAAATAGAGCAGTAGATTTAGAGGTATGGCTTGGAGCTTCATCGTGATGGAACTTAACACAGTGAAGATTTTTTGGATAAAGGGATGGAATTTCTTATTTAAAAATAGGTGTTAAAACATACTTCTGATAGTAATCCAAATTAATTTTGACATTTTTTTCTACTTTCCTTATTGTAAGTTAGCATTTTTTGCCTTTTCCCTAGTGAAATATAAATTTTGATGGTTCTTTCCTTTCATATTAATTATGTCACTTATTTTATGTGTAGATATATTAAAACCATGATTTTGACATCTTTTTTTAATAACTTCACTCCAGATTCTATTGTATAATATCAAAAGGTTTAGTTGAGAGTCATGGGACAGGTGTTTTAACATTTCATAAGTAATACCATCGGGACCGGGAGAGGTATTTGAGGACTGTCTTAAGAATTTTGTGAGTTCATTAATTGTAAGGGCACTATTGTAAGAGAAGTTGGAAGAAGTTTTAAAGTTTATTTTTTTTTTGTTCTGATTGTTGTTTGTATGGGAGAAAAGAATTCAAGGAAGAGGTAGAGATGGAAGATAGGGTTTGACCGATAGTATCTGCGATTTCTTTTGTGTCAGAGATAATGCGGTTACCACTGTACAGACAGGATATTGAGTTGTTATTATAGATTCCCATGGCTCTTTTGGTTTTGTTCTACAGCTCCTTACTAGATGTGGAGGTGGAGATCCCAGAGATGTAGTTAATCCAGGATTTTCTCTAGCTCTCCCGTCGTACTTTACGGGCATAAGCTTTTGCTTTCTTAAAGCTAAGTAGGTTGTCAGTGGTGGGGCACCGCCGAAAGGTGCCCCAGGCTTTCTGCTGCTGCTTTTTAGCAAGGGTACATTTATGGTTCCACCACGGTTTTTTATTTTTGCGCGGGCCGATCCCAGACTTTGGAATGCTGGCATCGGCGGCAGCAATGATTATTGTGGTGACTTTCTAAACAGCCTCATCTATGGTACCTTCACTGATAGAGGGGGGAATTACGGATAGAGCAGTGAAGGTATTCCAATCAGCTTTATCTTGGATGTAACGGGGTATGTTGAGGTTCTTATAGGAGTTATGGTATAGTGGTCACTATTATGCAGGTCACTGGAAACTGAGAAATAACGGCAAGATATATAACGGCAAGATGGACGGAGAACAGATAGCAAGATCTATTGCATGGAAGGATTTTGTTGGGAGGTGGAAGTAGGTATTGTCGCCATTATTCATAACGCATAGCGAGAAATCTGTTAGAATTTGTTCTATTTGCTTGCCTCTATAGTTATTGTCTTTCCTGCCCCACAAATGACTATGACCATTCATATCGCCAAGGAGAATGAAGGGTGACGGAAGTTGCTAGATAAGGTTATTTAGTGAGGTTTGGCTGATGGTTTCGTGGGGAGGAAGGTAAATACTGCAGACTGTAGTTAGTTGTTTTAATTGGACACGGGCAGCTACTGCTTGGAGATTGGTGTTGAGGTTAACTATTATGTGAGGAATGCTATTGTTAATTAACAGAGCGACTCCACCAGCAGCCCTGTCACTGAGCTCAAAGTCTTTGCGCAGTACCCTGTAATTGCGGAGAGCTATATGTCTATTTTTCTTCAGAAAAGTTTCTTGTAGAGCAAAGCAAGCAGGATTATGGCCGTAAATTAAAGTTTGGAGGTTGTCAACTTTATTTAGGAAACCGTGGCAGTTCCAAGAGAGCAACAATGCCATAATTAAGTGATATGGTCATCGTGCATCTTCTTAGTTGGAATCCCTGTGGGAATATCTGGAGGTTTGATTTCTTCGTGTTCCATTGATTCTTCATCGCTTATTTTGGATTCTGATGGGGCTAGGTTTAAAATAGTGTCATCAATTTGTGGTTGTGGAGGTACTTTTTTCATGCTAGATTTATTGTGTTTTGATTTGTAGGAAGCTGTTTTAGTGAGCAGAGGCCTAACTTGAGTGTAGCTATTGCTTGGTACCTTTTTCTTTGGAGGATTTTTTTGGGATAAGGAGCAAGATTTATTTGGTTTAGGTGCTGTTTGTTTACTCATTGAGGTGTTGGTGGTGGAAGTATTGGTTGGTGGATCGGTCTGAGTAGCTATTTAGTAGATTTTACTGCAGCAGCATAGGATAGGCCAGATTTTGGTGTGCGAGATTCTATTATTTTACGGGCATCAGGATAGGAAAATCTTTGAGAGGAGCGCAGGGATTGAATTTCTTTTTCAAATGTCCATTTTGGGCAGGACTTGGAATATGATGGATGTTCCTGTGTGCAGTTTACACATTTTGCAGGTGCTGAGCAGGTTTCACTGTCGTGGCCAGAGGCACCACAGCGGGCGCAAGCCGGTGATCCACGACAGGAGGTTTTAGTATGACCGAACCTTTGACACTGGAAGCAACGGATAGGATTTGGTATGTATGGTCTAACTGGGCATAATAGATAGCCGGCTTTTATATGAGATGGAATAGTTGGAGACTGAAAGGTTAAGACTATATGTTTAGTGTTAATAAGTTGGTTATTGCGACGAATAGTGATTCGACGAACTGCGCATACACTTTCGTCTCACAGGTTTTCTAATATTTCGGATTCAGAGAAGTGTAAAAGTTCGGGTTCTAATATGACTCCTCTGGATGTGTTTAAGGATGTATGGGGTGACACTGTGACAGATTTTAGTCCAAAGTTCTTTATTTTCATTATTTTTGAGGCTTGTCTATTGTTTGATACTTCTACCAGGAGGTCTCCAGATCTTAATTTTTTTACTTTTGTACCATGTTGGAAAAAAGGTGTTCGGACCCGGCCGCACCACCCACCACGGAGCCCAACAAGGGGATGCCTATACTTGCACCAGTGCTAGCCGGGTCTATACGCGCAGAGTACATCCCTGTAAGCAGCGTCCACCTTAACTACGTGCCCAGCAGAAGGCCGATTGCTTGATCCCTAGCAGTTGAACAAGTCAGTACCACCAGCCGATTGACACACAGGGGAACGCTGTGTATCTCCCGTTAACCCGAAGCCGAGGCCAAAGTAATGTGTTGAGGTTGATTCCGTCCCAATGGAAATGTCATTCAGATGATTTCCCCTACGGGAACACCCCTCAATTACCAGGTTCCCCATTTCTGGTGACACGGGTCTCCACGTACGGCAAACACATGGGTAATTTTCTGCCAATAGAAGCTGACGGTACAGAGTGACTGCAGTTTCTGAAGGGGGGCCCTCACCTCCAAAGAGGAAGCTACACTGAGGGGGAAAAGGAAGGAGACAGCTAAGAGGAGAGGAGGTTAGAACAAAGAAGAGCGAAAGATCGCTGAGACCCCGGGATTGCGACACCCGTGAAGACCTAGAGTAGGTCTTCCCCCTAAGGGATGAATGGCCATAGTCCATTATGGGGCAGCAAAGATACCAATACTAGAGGTGCACAAATAGAACAAATTACAACCGATTTCTCTCTGTGTATTATGAATAACGGCGACAATACTTGCTTCCATCAACCAACTAAATCCTTTCATGCCATCGACCTTGCCATCTGTTCTCCTTCACTCTTCCCCCTCTATAATTTCTCAGTTTCTGGCGACTTGCATAACAGCGATCACTTTCCTATTATTCTCTCACCCTTATATCAGAATCTCAACCAAACCACTAACATACCCAGATAAATTCATAATAAAGCAGACTGGCAGACTTTTACTTTGCTATCTACCATATTACCAAATATTATTGAAGGAA
>JAWZYV010015073.1:0-66362 GCA_038373885.1 Cheiracanthium punctorium | reverse complement strand
TTATGATTATTCAGTACTATTGATTTATTCTTGTATAATTAAAAAAAAAAAAAAAAAAAACGGTTGCTGATTAAAGTTTAATAACTGTTATACAAATTTATTTTATGTATAGAAATTTAATAATCAGACCAAAATTCTTATATAAATTATATATATAAGTGTAACTATTAAATAAACTTTCTTAAAGTTTTACCAAGCCGACAAGGTAAATACATTTAAAAAAAAAAAGCGTAAAACACAAAACTGAGCGCGCAAACTGATATACAAAAAAGATTGCGAGCTCGTAACGGAAACGACGCCAAGAACGCGATAACGCGCCAAGCAAAACAACCCCCCGCTTCACCAGTTCGACCCAATATGGCCGATCGGTCGGCCTGTGTATAAAGGGGTTCTAGTCTGGGCCGAGTACCGAATTTCGGTGAGCGATGAGTTGCGATGAATGCCGGTGGTTGGCCGAGCAGAAACTGGGAATTGTTGCTTGTAGGGATTAACTTTTTGTTGGCGGAAAACTTTCGTTACAACCTGATATATCCTTAAAAGCGTCAGATATATGAAGATAAATATAACGCTGACTTAAATCACGACTCGTAGGTAAAAAAACACGTTGAATGATCGCATTTCAGGGGTCGTACAGAAATTTCGAAAGAAAAACTTTTCTTCCACTCTCGCAGTAAACGTTTGCATTCAAAATCATGTATAGCCCCGATCATATTTCTTTAAGGATATCTCTGTGATTTTGTATGATGAAAGGCTGACATTTGGTACATTACCTAATCAGTGTTTGGTACCCATTTTTTTTTTTTTTTTTTTTTTTTTTTTTTGGTACGGGCGTTTTGTTGTACTTCGTATGCAAAATTTAAAAGTGTCACTTTTTGTAAATGAATGAAAGGAATTTTTTCTTAACGGAGTCTTATTTCCGTCCCGAACTTATTTTGAAACTTTCTTCAATTTATTTTGTCCAGAATAAAAATTAAAGCCCGTTCCCACCTTTTTGGGACCTTCTATGTTTCGCACTTATTACCTCTCTCTCTACTAGTGATGCAACGGATATCAGTTTGATCGGATGCCGAATATCTGGTATTTCAGCCGGATATCCGGCAGGAGTATGTTTTCTTCTTTTTTGCTTTATTTTCACTAGTTTTGTTAGATCATTGAGCTATTACTTTTTCTTTAAATTTTCTCATTAGTTTCAAATAATTTAATTCAAAAATCAGAAATTCTTTTGGGATTGTTTCTATGAATTTAGTACCAGTTTTACTGCAATCAAAGTCATACAAATAACAATGTCATGGATATTCTCCCTCAAGATTTAGATAAATATCTTAAAAGATCAGTTCTTGAAAGAAAAACATCTCCATTCAACTACTGGAAAATCTATGTAACAAATGTTCATACTTTATCAAAATTAGGGGGGGGCATTTTCTCACCAGCCAGCAGTACTACAGCAAGTACACTATTCTCATAAGCAGGTCAATTTATGGTGAGAAAACAGTGTTTTTGTACAATAATTTCTTCCAGTAATAATTTACTCCAATCTTAAGATAGAAGTACTTAATTTTCCCCCTTTTTTATACTTGATAAAAATACATTCTAGAAAGTATTGAAAACAAAATAGTTTCACAAAACTTTGTTTCTTCGCATTTGTTATTATTACAGTTTTTAGAATTTATTCATTTATTATGTTTATGTTGTTTCTCTGTATATAATTTTAGGCCGGATGTACCCCCGGATATTTGTAATATACGGCATATTGGCCGGATGCAGTATGTTTGCCGGATATCTGTTGCATCCCTACTCTCTACCCTCAACCCCACTACTCCTTGATTCGAAATGAGAGTATCATATACTCACATCAATATTTTATACTTTTGATTCTGTAGGCCGAGGCATGTATAAGGAGGGTATCGCTGGTAGGCCAAGTGTCCCGCCACGTGGGTGACACCTGAAAGAAGGCACAGATTTCCATTGCAAGAGCATGCATTTTCAACATCAAACCAAGTTTAAAACCCCAATGATTATCAATGCTCCATGACTGAAAAGGCCATGCCTTACTTGCATTTAACAGAGATATTGATAAAAATCTCAGTTTAGAGGCTTTTGTTGAATTTCTCAAACATACACAAGCGAATGGTTTAGATTGTTGCTTCAATTCAAGTACTGAGTATTTAATACATTTTCACTTGTGAAATGTCTAAGTTAGGTTTCTGAACAGTGGAAATATTTTCAGGAACATGCATATATAAAGTAATACTATTATTATCAATAAAAATTTAAGAATGATAAAAAATAGTGTGCGGGGCATTACCACACATTACTTTATCCCAGCAGTAACTAAAGGATACTTTTATTTTTTTTTTAATAAAGCTTTTCTATTGGCCGGATCAGCAGCCTATTGGAGGCTTGACCATTACGAGGGTCGCAGATGTTGATCATTTCATTATGGGGCCACTACAGTACACAGCAATAATATACTATATAAGTTTCGTGGTAATCAATGCATATTTATCGTATTAGTACCTAGAGCACAGACGAATAGATGGACAGAGTAAAGATTATAAACGCACACGATGCTTTAATAAATGAGCGAGCTGTTAAAGGAACACGGGCTAGAAAATAAAATAAGTGTGCGCGGATTCTAAAGATTGAATTTTAAATATTTATATAAAAGGACCTGACTGATGCTAGCCGCCTTGTAAATGGCTAGAGTCTAAGTATGTATGTGTATTGTGTAAATAAAATTATCGGTTACCATTTTGAAGATAGTTATAATGTTTGTATTACGTTCCATTAAAACTTGAAAATTAGCGTAGGAAAACTTTACTGGCGTAATCGGCAGGATTGGATTGGACTGGATGCGATACTACAGAATGCTCAGGTATTTGTACGTAGCTGTAGCAGTTGATCTGCATTATTTTGAAGTTTAGTAGGCCAGTTTGGCAGGTTTTGAAGGAAGTTTCCCTGTTGGTGTTAATATATAGTTGGCCGTCCCGGCATATTTACTTGAAGAATCCTCCTGATTCGTATATAAACATATACTTGTAACCGTAGCTGAAAACTAGCATTTGAAAAGTGAAATGGCATTTTTTGGTAAGGGAAAGAAACAAGATTTAAATAGTTCTTGCTGAAGAACTGGGTTTAACGGTTGATACGACATTTACTGTGGCGAAGTTACGTGATCTGATTACGAACGATAAAAACTACGATGAAGAATTTTGTAAAGAAATATTGGCTAGAATTATTGCTGATAGAAATGAAGAAAAAGAAAGACAGAGAGAAGAAAGAGAAAGGCAGGATCAGAAAGAGAGAGAGGAGAGAGAAAGACAGGATCAGAAAGAAAGAGAAAGGCAGGATCAGAAAGAGAGAGAGGAGAGAGAAAGACAGGATCAGAAAGAGAAAGACAGGATCAGAAAGAGAGAGAAGAAAAAGAAAGAGAAAAAGTTTTTGAATTAGAAAAATTGAAAATTGAAAAAATGACAGAAAATGCGATGTTGGGAAGCCAAGTACGGGAAGGAAGTGGTGTTAAAACTAATTTAGAAAAATTATTGCCTAGGTTTGATCCGAAGGAAAGCGATATCTGTTTATTTCTTACGTTGTTTGAGAGACAGTTAAGGCGACAAACGCTGGTAGAAAACGAAACTGAGACTTCCCATGTTAACCTACGGGAAGCGTATTTTCTCGTCCCACGTCTACAATTTTTGTTATTTTAAATCAGTTTTTTTTCCTTGCCAAGATATTAATGCGATACAGATTATTTAGTTTCTAAAATTTTGAAATCAATTCTATTAATACTTTTAATATTCAATTAAAGTTGGAAAAAACAGGTTTTTTGTGTTTGAACAGCCGTAAAATATTTGCTAATTAAGATAAACGAATTTCGTAAACGGGAGATACATTCTCAAAGTGTTTACTGATTTTTCAATAAAAAGGAAAAACTATTTGATGAAAAATAAATTAACGATAAGTAAAACTATCGAGTCTACATTTCTGTGAAAATCCTCCGCCGTAATAGTGCGCCATCTGGGTCATCGCACGAGCTAGCCGCTGCCCTGTTTGTAGGGGAGAGAATGATAAATTACTATCCCGCTGGGCAAGAGGGCTATTCTTAAGGGGGGGGGTTGTACGTAGAGTACGTATGAGAAGGGGAAAAGAAATTGGGTTGGGACGGGAAACCGAAATTTGTGTTCTCAAAAGTGTTTGAAAAGGAATAATATTTGTCACACGAGAATTTTGCAGAAAGCGTTTTTGTGGAAAAAAAATAAGTTGCTTTGTAATAACTTTTACAAATCGGGACTCATTTACTGCTTCTTTACATTTTAAAATACACCTTTCAATCTTTTTTATAGCTGCCAGACAACTTTTTTATGTTGAACGTAAATTGCCTTCAAATGAGAGAAAAACTGAAAGGTGGGGTGGAGGAGTTTTCATCAGAGAAATCATATGTAATAAAAATATTTGTAAAGTGTTAATTAAATTATTAGACACAGCAGTAGAGATTTCAGCTTTTTTTTTTCTTTTGTACAGGATTATTTAAATATTATACACAATACAGCAACATATTTATTTGATTTATAAGGAAAATGAACCATTGTTTCGTTTTAATTTATTATTATAATTACTTATTTATTTATAGCGTTGTGTGTTAGAGATGAATTCGGGCTCATATTTTGAAGCCCGAGCCCTAGGACTTTTAATCCGAGTCTGGCAGAACCCGAGCAATATTCTTGAAGTCGGAACCCGAGCCCAAAATTTCAGCGAAAGATAAATAAAATTCAATTACTTTTAATAGAATACAATAAATTTTGCCGTTTATGCATTTTAATTACACGCACCTTCGTGTAAGTACAGGCCGTGCAGCTATGAGCTATTTTTACTTTCCGAACATGTACCATGTAAGTAAAGTATTGTAATCATGAAAAAATTCGACTTCGAGATTTTGGTGTATTGACACGTTTTGAGGTCTTCTGGGTTCACGTTCTGAGGTCATTTATGCTATTTTTACGTGATGCATGTACGTGATGTATGTACATATACATACGTACGTATGTATACGTACGTACGTACGTACGTAAACATACGTACGTACGTATACATACGTACATACATACATCACGTAAAAATATACGTAAAAATATACGTAGCGTAAAAATATGTATACACACACATACATGTACGTATACGTACGTATGTATACGTACGTATGTATACGTACGTACACGTACGTATGTATACGTACGTATGTTTACGTACGCACGTATGTTTACGTACGTACGTACATACATCCATACGTAAACGTACGTACGTACATACATAGCGTACGTGCATCACGTAAAAAATGTGAAAACATACGTACGTACGTATGTTTACGTACGTACGTATGTTTACGTACGTACGTATGTTTACGTACGTACGTAAAAATACGTACGTACGTATACATACGTACACATACGTACGTATGTATATGTACATACATCACGTACATACATCACGTAAAAAAAGCATAAATGACCTCAGAACGTGAACCCAGAAGACCTCAAAACGTGTCAATACACCAAAATCTCGAAGTCGAATTTTCATCAGGAGTTTTCATCAGGGAGTTTTCATCCAGGAGTTTTCATCAGAGAAATCATATGTAATAAAAATATTTGTAAAGTGTTAATTAAATTATTAGACACAGCAGTAGAGATCGAGTCTGCCAGAGCCCGAGCAATATTCTTGAAGTCGGAACCCGAGCCCAAAATTTCAGCGAAAGATAAATAAAATTCAATTACTTTTAATAGAATACAATAAATTTTGCCGTTTATGCATTTTAATTACCCGCACCTTCCGTGTAATTAAAAGGCCGTGCAGCTATGAGCTATTTTTACTTTCCGAACATGTACCATGTAAGTAAAGTATTGTAATCATGAAAAAATTCGACTTCGAGATTTTGATGTATTGACACGTATGATACGTATGTATACATACGTATACATACGTATACATACGTATACATACGTATGTATACATACGTATGTATACATACGTACATTTTTTACGTGATGTATGTACGTACGCTATGTATGTACGTACGTATGTTTACGTACGTACGTATGTATACGTACGTATGTTTACGTACGCACGTATGTTTACGTACGTACGTATGTATACGTACGTACGTATGTATACGTACGTACGTATACATACGTACGTACGTAAATATACGTACGTACGTAAACATACGTACGTATACATACGTACGTACGTAAACATACGTACGTACGTAAACATACGTACGTACGTATACATACGTACGTATGTATACGTACGTATGTTTACGTACGCACGTATGTTTACGTACGTACGTATTTTTACGTACGTACGTACGTATACATACATATACGTAAAAATATACGTAGCGTAAAAATATGTATACACACACACATACATGTACGTATACGTACGTATGTATACGTACGTACACGTACGTAGTATGTATACGTACGTACACGTACGTAGTATGTATACGTACGTATGTATACGTACGTATGTTTACGTACGTACGTATGTTTACGTACGTACGTATGTATACGTACGTACGTACGTAAAAATACGTACGTACGTAAACATACGTACGTATACATACGTACGTACGTATACATACGTACGTACGCAAACATACGTGCGTACGTAAACATACGTACGTACGTAAACATACGTACGTACGTAAACATACGTACGTACGTATACATACGTACGTATGTATACATACGTACGTACGTATACATACGTACGTATGTATACGCACGTATGTGTACGTACGTACGTATGTATACGTACGTACGTAAACATACGTACGTACGTATACATACGTACGTACGTATACATACGTACGTACGTATACATACGTACGTACGTAAACATGCGTACGTACGTAAACATACGTACGTATACATACGTACGTACGTAAACATACGTACGTACGTATGTATACGTACGTACATACATAGCGTACGTACATACATCACGTAAAAAATGTACGTATGTATACGTACGTATACATACGTATCATACGTGTCAATACATCAAAATCTCGAAGTCGAATTTTTTCATGATTACAATACTTTACTTACATGGTACATGTTCGGAAAGTAAAAATAGCTCATAGCTGCACGGCCTTTTAATTACACGGAAGGTGCAGGTAATTAAAATGCATAAACGGCAAAATTTATTGTATTCTATTAAAAGTAATTGAATTTTATTTATCTTTCGCTGAAATTTTGGGCTCGGGTTCCGACTTCAAGAATATTGCTCGGGCTCTGGCAGACTCGATCTCTACTGCTGTGTCTAGTAATTTAATTAACACTTTACAAATATTTTTATTACATATGATTTCTCTGATGAAAACTCCTGGATGAAAACTCCCTGATGAAAACTCCTGATGAAAATTCGACTTCGAGATTTTGGTGTATTGACACGTTTTGAGGTCTTCTGGGTTCACGTTCTGA
Organism: Cheiracanthium punctorium; assembly: GCA_038373885.1. Lineage (NCBI taxonomy): Eukaryota > Metazoa > Arthropoda > Arachnida > Araneae > Cheiracanthiidae > Cheiracanthium > Cheiracanthium punctorium. The sequence goes on along the minus strand of JAWZYV010015073.1, from coordinate 58,878 downwards.
GGTCATTTATGCTTTTTTTACGTGATGTATGTACGTGATGTATGTACATATACATACGTACGTATGTGTACGTATGTATACGTACGTACGTATTTTTACGTACGTACGTAAACATACGTACGTACGTAAACATGTTTACGTACGCACGTATGTTTACGTACGTACGTATGTATACGTACGTATGTTTACGTACGTACGTATTTTTACGTACGTACGTACGTATACATACGTACGTACGTAAACATACGTACGTACGTAAACATACGTACGTATACATACGTACGTACGTAAACATACGTACGTACGTATACATACGTACGTATACATACTACGTAGATGTACGTACGTATACATACTACGTACGTGTACGTACGTATACATACGTACGTATACATACGTACGTATACGTACATGTATGTGTGTGTATACATATTTTTACGCTACGTATATTTTTACGTATATTTTTACGTGATGTATGTATGTACGTATGTATACGTACGTACGTATGTATACGTACGTACGTACGTAAAAATACGTACGTACGTACGTAAACATACGTGCGTACGTAAACATACGTACGTATACATACGTACGTATGTATACGTACGTACGTATGTTTACGTACGTACGTATGTTTACGTACGTACGTATGTATACGTACGTATGTTTACGTACGCACGTATGTTTACGTACGTACGTATGTATACGTACGTACGTATGTATACGTACGTACGTATGTTTACGTACGTACGTATTTTTACGTACGTACGTACGTATACATACGTACGTACGTAAATATACGTACGTACGTAAACATACGTACGTATACATACGTACGTACGTAAACATACGTACGTATACATACGTACGTACGTATACATACGTACGTATACATACGTACGTATACGTACATGTATGTGTGTGTGTGAGCAAAATTTCAGCGAAAGATAAATAGAAGTAGAAGTGAGTGAGTGAACACGATAGCTCCTAAACGGGGCATTCGATTGAGCTCAAATTGGGTATATATGTTCCCAAGGGTATATATGTAATTGGGTATATATGTTCACCGTCGCAAGACCGGTATTGATTTTGGTGTGTATAGGACTTATAGTTTTTCTACAGGGCTACGACAAAGATTTCTTTTACATTATGGCCCATGTGGGGCAATTCTTGAAAATGCGCTAGCGTTTAAACGGCTTCGATTGAGCTTCAATTTTGTATATATACGTTATACGAATTATTCATCGATTAAAATTTATTTAAATGCTTGGTAATGATCTTAATCGTAAGTGTTCGGAAAAACAAGTGGATCCACTCTAGACTTTTATTTTTTAATAAGTATGTTTACTTTTCCCATCAATGGCTTTTTAAAATTTGTTTCACATGGCACAGTGGTTATGTCACCGAAAATGGTAGACGGCCGAAGTGTGAAGGTCCCGGCTTCGGGTCCATCGCGTGGCTGTCGATCTAACGGTCTGGAGTTTTGGTAGGTTTTCTCCAGATGTAACGTCAAGTCCCCCCCCCCATGAGGAATATTTTGTCATACAAAATGTATATTCTTCACTCCCTTATCACACACGCGTATATACATATATATATGAGCTGCTGTACTCGACCCCCCCCCCATGAAAAATTTTGGCTACGCCACTGTATCCTGCATAATATCATTACTATTAAACTATTGCATTTTATTTTGCATCTTGATTAAGTAATCATTTTCATGGTGTAGTAACATCTTTCTCTGAATGGTGTGATATGAAAGTTGTTTTGTAAGACACTGGGATCCAAGTTCTGCAAATTGTTTCCTGTTCATGACGTCAAAATGATGCCAATATCACGTACGATCAGTGGCGCAGAGAGAGGGGGGGGGGAGCAGAGAAAAATCCCCAGGGCCCCACCTCGTAAAGGAGCCCGCTTTTGTTGATTATATATAATACTAAATTGCATGATGACAATTCTGTAAAAAAAAAAAAAAAAGTCCAAATACAGATTAAGTCTCCGGAAGTTTCAAATTAATTTTTGAATGAAATTGCAAAAAAATGCAGCTAGCACAATCCACAAACTTGACAAAAACGAGGAGTGTTAGTGATTGAGTCTTCTTTAAGAAATCTAATTATGCATTTCTAAGAGTATGAACTAAGCATGAGACACATATTCATTTGAATAAGAATTCTACAAGTTTATTGTAATTTTGCTCGAACATAAACTTTAATTTCTAAGAAGTGTAAATGAAAGTAAATTGCTTCTATAATGATTTCAAGCTGATGTATAGATAAACCTGTAAAATTTCGCAAGATTTTCTTATGTGTATCAGCGTATTTCCTGTATTTTTATATAACTTTTGTAAATGCATTTTTGAGAGTATGAACCGAGTATAAGTTATACACGGTATGTTTATTTGAATAAGAATGGTAAGTTTATTCTAATTACTAGAAAGACTCTTTGAAATATATTTGAAAGAAAGAAAAGAATGGCTTTATTATGTTTCAGGTTAAAGTAGAATTTCTGCAAAAATAAAGTTTAGAAGATATTCCTTACTTACATAAACGTAACGTACATATTTGTAATGAACGTATCAAGTTACACTCGTAAAACGTAATAAAATTCACATTGAAGGATCGGCTTACTTTTTTTAAATTGTTTATATATATATATATATATATATATATATATATATATATATATATATATATATATATATTAATGTATATATACTTAAAAACTAATTCTTTAAAATTCTGAAAATCCACATTTTACCTAATCTTTTTTTTTTCTTTCTTTCTTTTGTGTGTGTGTGTTATTTTTAACTGTATAAAATTGCTATTTTTGGGAAGAATGAAACTATGTCATCTAAGTCAGCGGCGCTAACTTAGACTGCTAACCGGTAGTGCGCGCAGAACTGCAGGAAGGGCGGGGAGGTGAGAGAAAGGCAACGAGCAGGTGATAATGCATGTTTAAAAACTCATTTCATTTATACTTATTTTTAATCCAAATATTTTTTTCTCCTAAAATATTTATTCAGACATTATCAATAACAATATTTTGTAGGACTAAAATTTAGTAGGATTAATGGGACTAAATATTCATTGTTAAAGAACTTAAAAAATGTATGCATGCTAAGGAATGTGGGCTGGAGGGGGGGGGGGGTCATCATAAATTATTCTTTGTTGGTAGAAATTGTTGAACAATTTTTAGAAACTGCTGATCTAAGTCATAATTTTATTTTCAAACATATTCATTTGCAAATTTTGCGATATAAATCGACTCATGAACCCATTTTCGAGAAACATTATTTTAGCCTACATTAAAGCCAATATAATATCCTGATTAATCTGAAATTTCACTATCTTGCCTCCTAAAAAAGTCCAACCCCTTACGAAAAGGTGACTAGTGTCGATTTTCCTTTCTTACTACATCCTGCGCGTGCCCACTTGTCATGGTTTAGGTTTTTGTTTTTAGGGACTCAAAGTTCAGCGAAATTTTGTTTCTTCGAGGTCTCTTATTGGATTTTATGAGTTAAAAAAAGACAGCAGCTGTGCTTGGGGGAAGAACGGCTACTCAGTTAGCAATAAATAAATTGCTTTGTAAAAACGTTTGGGGGAAAATTTTGATGCGCAATGAATTGATTTATATATGCTACATACAATGCATATGAATGTTTGTGTTTTTATTAGCAGGTTTTTTTTTAAAGTGTATATATAGAGAGATTTTAAAGTCCACTTTCCTGTGCTATATGGTTCCAGCTAGTCAGAAAAATTATGTCTAGGTATAGTAAAGTGGCTATGCGCTACTTGGTGAGACCACTTACAGTCACAATGTATCATGCATCTAGGCTTTTTGGTATCAGATGCATCTGGACATGAAAGGTTTCATCAAAGCCTATGCTTTGATGAAACTAGTGATATTTCTTTAAACTTGCGATGAAAAGTGCTAAACTTTTGATAAAATATACGTGAATTTTCAATATTTCTATAGAATTTTTAGTTTTATTAGAATTCCTTATTTTTGAATTGCGACTGGTAGAAAACGATAAAGTTAGCGTAATTGTCTTGTACCGTGAATTAATTGGCTCTGTAAGTAGTCTCATCCAGCAGTGCGTAGCCGCTCTACTAATACACGACTTGGAGCCGTTGGACAATTAAAACAAAATGTTGGCTATAGGAGCACGTCTATATATGTGTATTTACGTAAATGTGTATATTACTTTATGGATAGTTATTTTCTTCATTCTTTTATCCCTTCTTGTACTATTTCTTCATTTTAATAAATAATATAAATTACCCTTGTATTATATTCATTTTGGTTTTTGGAAGAAACTGAAAGAGTTCTTTTAATAAAATAAACAATATAGGTTTATAGGGATTTTACATATAAATTTAAAAATGCCGTTGATAAAAGCTCTAGAAAAACTAGCAAATAGGAATACGTATTTTAAAACTTTTCCTCATTGCTATTATGCTTTCAAAATACAAAAATATAATCAAAGATATACAGTTTCAGGTACATGAAGAACTGACAGTCGCAATTGTAAGAGGGGCTCCATTTTTTTTTTATCTTCTTACTGGCTCAACATGATTAGAAAGTGACCAGAAAGCCGCCCATAACGATCTTTCATTAATGGAACAGGTTGCCACGATGTAAACTTATTAAATGAAGTGTTTGTTAGCTGTTTTTCAAAGAATGAATTAATGACTTTTTAAATATTTTTATGTTTACTGTACTTCTAAATACCACCAGTAGATAAAAGATTTTAAAACATTCCTGAAAGTCTAAAATAGTACTCAAAGGCAATTATTTTGGCAACAATCATAGAAAAGTTAATCTACACTTAGACATTAATTAGCGTACAGTCGAACCTCAATTTAACGTACATTGATTTTACGAATTCTCCGATTTAACGAATGTTTTTTCTGTCCCGACAAAAAGGGTGCTAAAATGCTTTGATTTAACGAATTTTTAGCATTGATTTAACGAACAACAATTGCTGAAATAAAATTCTCACATAAAGCTAAAACTTCGAATTTACGAAGACAGCGATACAGAAACAGTCATTACAATTACGCCGTGGATAACGAAAAAAAAAAAAAATCACTAACTCCTTTACATTATTACTAATTATTTTAAAATGTTTTAATTCCTTTTATATCTAGTTTATGTCTACAAACCAGGGCCTGACTTTCACTATAACACTTTTGTGCCCAGGGCACTTTTAAGATTTTGTGTCCTTTAGCTGGCTCAATTTTTGTGCCCTGTGTATCGTGTTAAACTCAATTTTTTGGCTTATTTCTCCATGTGTGCCCAGGGCACGTGCACCAAGTGTCCGTCCAATAGTCAGGGCCTGCTACAAAAGGAGTATTAAAATTTTAAAATAATTTTTATGTTTATAGATTTGTTCATCTTAAAAAACATTTTTTATCTCAATAATTTTTGTACTACGTTTCACTTTTCATGATTAACACTAAATAAACCTCAGCATAACCCAGCAACCGTTAAGTATAACCCAGCAACTGCAGTTTTATATTGATTATTTTTCGCTGTTACTTAATTACGTCGAATTACTTTTTGTGGATCACTGGCATATGTCTTGTTTCAGTCATGAAAATTTTGACTACTTAACAGGTACTTTTGAAGGTCAGAACAAGGGAAACTTAATCAGAAACATGACTTTAACATCAAAGTTCAGAAGAATTCTTTACTTGGACAGGGCCGGCCCAAGGGGGGTGCGAATGTAGGCGATCGCCTAAGGCCCCGCGCTTATAGAGGCCCAGCTCCTGGGCCTTTTTATTGCTATCTCATAAGACATGATAGAGAAGAGGCCCCGCTCTTGCACTTCGCCTGGGGCCCCGCACGCATCTCGGGCCGGCTCTGACTTGGATAAAATCAACCAAAAATTTAACATTCCTTCAAGAACATATATTTATAAATATTTAAATATATTCATAAATTTCCCGTTTGGAACTGAAAAACTAAGCAGTTTAATAGTAAAAGTAAACTTTCTGTTTAGTCTAATTTTTCTGTTTATTCAAAAACTGTCAATAAGTATAGGACTATTAATAATGAGTAATTAGGTATGAATAATATATATATATATATATATACACACACACACACACAAAATAGTATTGACTTAAAAATAAATTCCACTTTATAATGGGTAAATGGGTATGCTCTAAGCTTCGGTCCTAGGTTTATTATTAATGTTTAGCATTTTCATCTGCGACTATAAAATACATGCCGTATTTATAATATAGTTATCATAAATATTTTTTAGTTGAAAACAAAAAATTAAACTAATCATCATTTGTTTTTTTAAAGTTTTTAATTAACTGTGTATGACATTCCAGTTCAAAATTTGTCTATGAATTTTAACCCACTATCATCCGATCGAGCTGAAACTTTTGCACGCATGTGAAATTTCGGTGACGCTAAGTATTGCTTTCTTTAATTTTTCAATACTTTTTTTTTTTTTAACTATCAAATATCTTCTCCCAATCCCCCCAAAAAAGTGTTATCGCACATGTATCAACTCATATCTTTTTAATTATTGGTCGGCAATTTTTTATCATTGCATACTCGGAAAGTTTTGATTCCAAAAAAAGATAAAATCGGTTATCCCTAGCTTAAATTTTTAATTGTTAGTGATTTTTCGAAAGAAGATAAATTATTGTTTTCAATTTCTTTTATATCGTGACAACCAACAACAATTATATATTCTAGGTATATTTGAAAATTTCACTGAATACAGAGTGTCCTTTCCTAAATCATACAACCCTTTGAAGCGCAATCCTTTCCCAATGCTGAAAAAAGGGCAGTCGTTGCCATCGCTCGACTTAACTACCAGCAAGATGGCGGACGATCGAAACGTTCAATGCGTGCCACAGATGTAGAGACCCTTTTTTTGACGACAGCTGGCTGTGCTCGCGCACAGCCAGCTGTCGTCAAAAAAAGGGTCGGCCCAACCAGTGGCTGAGCGCATAGCACTCTGAACTGAGAGACGGAATGTGCCTGGTTCAAAACCAGGTCGCATCCGCCAACCTAACCGTTAGGAATTTTCCGTGGTTTTCTCCAAAACTTAGCGTAAATAGGGGTTAGAATCCCTTAGAAAGACCCCCAAGGGGAGCACCCACACCCATCGGCATAGATCCTACTTGTAGATAATTGGCCGTAATCCCCCAACCCAACACAACTAATTGATTCCGGATAGGAAAAGGCATAGGGACCCTCTGCACCTGTATTTTTTTAGATAAAAATATAGTGAGCAAATTAAAACAATACAAAAAATCTAGGAATTTTTCTTGGAAATAATGGACAGTTGAGGGCCCTAAAATTCCAAGGAATGTTGCATGAAAATACCAGGAACTATATTGAACAGCTCAGGAAAGATCCACTGAATTGCATATTGTTCAGTAAAGTTCGTGGTATTTTCGTGCAACTTTCCTTGGAATTTAGGGCACCTCAGCTGCCTATAATTTTCAAGGAACACTACTGGAATTTTTTTTAATTATTTTTTTTTTTTTTGTACAGTTCTAGTCATTTTTAAGTGAACTGCCTGTTTTTTAAGGTCGTGAGACCACTATTCGGTTAAGTGACGGGTTGAACGAAACAGTAAAGTTTTCAAAGGGAAATGTATACTTTCTGTATAGTATTTGTAAGTCTAACTTATCCTTATTTCCAAGGAACGTTTCTGAATATTTTTACAGTGAAATACGGACTTAAAGCATCAATTACTTGTAAACTAAAAGTATTCGTATTAAAGTATTAGTTTAGATTATGGTCCAATGCTGTGAAGAGGAAAGGGAGTCACCAAAGGAAAGATTGTTCAAAAGCGTTTTCTACTCTAGAAGCGATCCTGAAACTATGAACAAAGTTTATGTCTCTTGAACAGATATTTACATATAGTTTTTTTCTTTCTGAAAACTGAATTTGGAGGCCCCTTAGAAATATGAGGGCCGAGGCGCGCGCCTCATGCGCCTATTGGGAAATCCGCCACTGACCATACTCTTTACAAAAATTGATATTCCATTGAACGAATTGCTTCGATTTAATGAACAAATTTGCGGGTCCCAATCAATTCGTTAAATCGAGGTCCGACTATATTTCAGGTAAAGGGTCACACCGGTGCGTAGCATTAGCGCTTTGAACTGGGAGACGGAAGGTGCCTGGTTCGAAACCAGGTCGCGTGCGTCGGCCTAACCGTTCGGAGTTCTCCGAGGTTTTTTCCGAAACTTCGAGTGAATGCGGGTTAGGATCCCTTAGAAAGTCTAGGCCTAGATCCCTCGAGCCTTTTTTTTTCAATTCTTGAAAAAAGAAATCTGTCATTTGCAAGATATTTGAGTTATCTGTATTTTTTTTTTCAGGTGAACCTTTTATAAAATGAATAAACTACATCCCATTTAAATATGTCAGATACAATGTCCTATACAAGATTTCAATATTCTGCAAAAAAAGGCAAACAAACTTTGCTCTTTAATAATATGAAAGTAATGCATTCTCAAAAAAATTTTTATGTTAAGAATTTAATTTTTCGCACTGGCATGATTTTTACATTTTAACAATAAATGTTTAATTAAGAGTACCCTAAACGAAAATTGAGCACTTCAATTACTAGAATTTCTCAATAACTAGCTCTAACTACGCATACAATATTTTATGATATTTTTAAATTATAAAGCATAACGGAAAAAGTAAAACTTTTTTTATTTTGCTCATTTTATTAAAATAAATAAATAATTGTTTAATCTAAACATTATTTACCGTGATAAAAAAAAGACACCATAAATAAATATATATGTACATACATTATTTCTTTTTTCAAATTAAAAATCAAATTTTAAGCTTTTACACTCTGTATAAAGCTTATTGTGACGAACACAAATTTATCAAAAATAAAATAACCATCTTTCTTTCAGAATTCGTTAACAGACAAGCAGCTAAAAAGAACTGTTTTTGAAGAAGATCGCGGAGAAAAAATTTCCCTCTTCTCTCTCCCCCCTCAGTCATAAAGTCATAAAAGTGTCAAAACTTCCCCCCTCTAAGAAACCCCTTTTATCCTTACGCCCACTCTGCAGGGGGCCGCTTCGCTCACCAGAGGTCGCTCGTTTCCCATCTGAGCAGGGATTTTTTGCGAATGTCGCCTTAAAGATGCTTGGCGTCGATAAAGAAAATTGGGTTGCTCATTTAATGTGGGGTGTTGCCAAGTCCTGTTTCCAGTTTGATTGCTAGGGAAGCAGAAGAGGTAGCGCAAAATTACGATGAAATTAAGAAGATGCTGTTAAAAAGATTTAAATTAAGCCCCGAGAAATTCAGACAGTTATTTATGAAACATCAAAAGTCCACAGAAGAAACGTGGATGGAATTTTATTTTAAAATGAAAGCCTATTTTGATGGGTGGATTGACGGGTTAAAAATTAAATCACTAGAAGATTTAAAAAGTCTGATGATCACTGATCAGATTAAAAGAAAGGTACCATTTGAAGTGAAAGAACATTTCATGCATGAATGGACGGAGATTCTTACCCCAATAACGTTGGCCGAAAAACTAGATGAATATGACGATGTAAGAAGAGTAATGAAGCCAAAATTCGCCAAGGAACGTCCTCTTGCAAAAACAGAAAACGATAATTGGGCAACTAACCCGTACCAGTCAAAATACGGAAATTTGGAAAGTCGCCGAAATACAACGACTCGAAAGGAAAATGATTTCCAAGATAGAAGAAAAGAAAATTTGCATGAACAAAGGAAACGGAATCGATGTTTTGAATGCGGATCGTTTGACATTTGCGATCGCAATGTCCGAGATTTAAAAATAAAAGCGATTCACTTAATTTCCATAACAGAAGATCAGAACGCGCACAGAGTAATTTAGTTCAAATGCAGACTAGTGACGCGAATAAAGAAGATAACACTGAAGAAAAATTGAGCATGCTCACCGCACGGGTTGATTCGGGGCCGTCGTTATTAGCAACCGGGCCTGCTTCTTCGTTACCACCGGAAGAAATGAGTGAAACATTGAGGCCTAATATTTACATTTGCGCTGTTCGATTGTATGCGATTTGGGATTATAAACGTTAATTTATTTTATAATTAAAAACAATTTTGTTATAGTTTTGTCATAATGATTTAATGACAAGGTGTTTTAGATGTAGGTAATAATTTTTTGAAAATTGCGCTTTTTTTTTATGGAAATAAATCAACGAATTCAATCATAGAATTCGAACTTTAAGTTCTGAATGTAAAGGTAAGTGTACACTTGTATTTAGAAATTCTACAAATTTATAGGATATAAAGCATGTTTTGTGAATTAATATTCATGTGTTATTTATAAATCATTTTAATCTGAAATCGTTTAACTTGGGTAGTTTATTATTCTAGTAAATAAGCGTGCGTTGTAATACTAGTTAGACATTCTTATCTGTTTAAATCTTTCAGTTGAAAATGTCATTTATCATTTATTATAAATGCAACTAAATGTGTGATATTGGTTTCAGTGCAGAAGTACTGTAAAATATGTTATTAATTTTTGCACATGTTTATGTAGAAACTTAAATTGAAGTTAATATTTTGTATAAGCGTTCATCATACTCAAATTCAAAGTTCCATTTAGATAATGGCTATAATAAAAAGTAATTAATTCAGAGATCGTTTGTTTTTAGTTTACTACAGTGTTTAGCGCAACTTGTGAAAAGGGATCTTGAAATTTTTCAAGTCCTAGAGCTGTTAGTTTATCTTAATTTGTCCGTGGAGCAGGTTTTTTTTTTATGCTATAACCCTAATATACAGCAATGAAGGGACGAAAACATTTGTTTTCAATCGCCAGTTAATAATAACTTTAAAAAGGTGTTGGAATATTAGTGGTATTTCCTAGTATGGTTTTCTAAAACTTATAATTTTTCTTTGAGAAGAAAAAGTATATGGAACTAACACTGAAAATTATAAATCATTTTCATTTCGAATGGTAAAATTTTCGATAAATAAACTCATTTGAACTAACCAAAATAAAAACAGTTAACAAACGTGTTTTATCATACACTGTTACGTTATTCTTAATACTTTTGATATATTATCTCCCCTTTAAGTTCGTGCTACTATTTATGGTACACCCTTTATTTTGTAATTCATTCTAAATGTTTCTCGTTAAATTAATTTACATTATTTTTCATGTAAATACCAAGGACTTGCAGTGCACAGGTTGTACTTATAATTATAGCAAACATTCTTCTGATACCTACGCCTTACAAAAGATTAAAAATTAAATAGTATATCAGTACTTAAATTTTGTATACGTGAATTGTAAATATCAAATATTTTAAATTCTATTTCAGCTCCTCGTCATATATTTTTTTAATAAATTAACCGAACAATATTTAATAAATGAAAATTTAATAACTACTAGTTAAATTTATTTTAAAAGTAATAATGGTTGTAACTGCTTTGAAAATGTGAAACTTAAACATTCAGTATAAAGAAATGCATAAAAATGTCTGTATCATTTGTGTATTCGTTTACTTTAAGGTATACTAAAAGTCAGCTTAATTTTTTCATGTATATTAAAATTCAAGCTAAAGTAATGAATCATGAGAGTGAGCACTACTTTGTTTTTCCTTCAAATTACATGCATCTATTTACTTTAATGTCCACGTGTATCATAGTAAAAAACTGTTAATGAGTTCGTACTTGAATTAGTAACACAATCACTACTTAAAACTACATTTAATAACGTTTCAAAGCATCGGAAAGCTTAAAAATTGCTTGATGTATACGGGAAGACGCGAGCATCCGTAGGCCTCTTTGGATGACTCATCGAAATACACGCGCAGGCCCGTTACTAATAGCGAAGGCCCCGGTTGATTTGAGAACATCAGATAAATTTAAACTCAAAAGTAATTGCGATAATCTTATGATTTTGGAAGTTGAATGCGAAGGGAAAACATTTAATTGTATCGTAGATACTGGGGCACAAATATCAGTCATACGAAATGATTTAACCCATTTATGCCTAGCGTCCCTTTTTTGGGACGGCATTTTCGCTATTAGTCGTAAACGTTACTTATTTTTCCTAGCCTTTATTCATGAGTATTGAGCCTCAACTCCGCACAATATTTTAACATGACCAAGTAGGATGTTGATATTTCGATTTTTATGCAAAATGATTTTAAAATAAATCATTCCTTGTTCAAGAAGTTGACATCAGAAATTTATCTATTATTTCTGTTATCAGTAAAAATCGAAGAAAGTCGCAAAAATATCCAGGCACAAATGGGTTAATACAGAAACACGAAGAAACGAGTGAGGGTACTGTAAAGCTTTACTCAGCGTTTGGAGAAGAAGAAACAGTTCCGTTAAAAATAGTGAGTGTAAAAATAAATGATGGGACATGGAAGAGTACCGGTTATATGTGGTATATCTAGGAAACTAAAATGCGATATGTTAATCTGTAATACGGCATTTAAATTAATGAAAGAAAACATACAGTAATTTAATGGTACGGAATTAAAATCTGATGTGTGCAGTATTTTAGTTGAAGACGAAGACAAAAGGTATATAAATCAATTGGTATCGGGAAATGTACAAACAAGGGCTGAAAACACTGAAGCAGAAAAGAACGCGAAAGTTCCTGAGACTGTAGCATCGTTCCAGAAGCTCCAAAGGGAAGACGAACAATTAAAACCATATTGGAAACATGCAGAAAATCATCAAAATTCATATGAAGTTTTAGATGGTATTCTTGTACATGCCGAAACAATATGTGGGGAAGATGTCAAACAAGTAGTACTACCCCAATGTAAGAGATCGGATGTGCTTAAAAAGGCCCATGAGATTTCATTAGCCGGACATTTAGGAGAACGGAAAACTAAAGAACGAATTAAATATACATTTTTTTTGGCCATCAATCAAACGAGACGTTAAAAAATTTTGTGAGAGTTGCAAAGAATGCCAATTAAGAAGAGTTGAGACATACCGAGATAGGATTCCCATACAACCTATTGTCAGACCTGAAATACCATTCGAAGTATGGAGTTTAGATTGTGTTGGCCCACTAGAACCACCTTCGGGAAGAAGACATCGGTTTATCATATGTGCAGTAGATTTATGCACCCGATGGGCTGAAGCCATTCCTGAAAGAGAAATCAGTGCTAAAACCACATGTGATTTGATATTTACCCAAACGGGATTTCCTAAAGTGATCTGTACAGATCAAGGTACAAACTTTACTTCCAAGTTAACTCGGGGCCTTCGCAATTAGTAACGGGCCTGCGCGTGTATTTTGATGAGCCATCCAAAGAGGCCTACGGATGCTCGAGTCTTCACGTATACATCAAGCATTTCTTAAGCTTCCCAGTGCTTTCAAACGTTATTTAATGTAGTTTTAAGTAGTAATTGTGTTACTAATTCAAGTACGAATTCATTATTAATTTGTTTGCTATGATACATATTGACATAAAGAAAATAGATGCATATAATTTGAAGGAAAAACAAAGTAGCGCTTACTCTCATGATTCACGATTGCTTATTTTAGTTTCACAAGTGGATATTTAATATACTTTAAAATAACTATTTACACAAATGAGAAATACATTTTTATAATGAATATTTCATGAACGTAGTCGTATTTCCTACGTTATTTTAAACAATTCAAGATTAATCTTTAACAAATGATGTATTAAAGCGCATTTCAGTGTTTTCGGGATATCCTGTAATATTGGAGAAAATTGATAAAATACGCTCTATAGCGCGATCCCTGAATTAATTATTCTTTAATAAAGACATTTCATGTAGTATATATTATTCTTTTGTCGCTTTCTCAATCGAACTTAGGAATTGAGCAAGCATAATGAACGCTTGTACAAAATATTAACTACATTTGAAGTTTCTGTATAAACGGCCAAAAATCAATAATTTATAATTTACTGTACCAGATGTAAGTCTTAATCACATAATCAAGGCATATATAACTGATAAATAACATTTACAACTGGCAAAATTAAATTGTCTAAATAGTATCACAACGGCATGCTTATTTACAAGAATAAAAACTACTCAAGTAATACGATTTCTGATTAAAATAATTTATTTATAAATAACACATGAGTAATTATTCACTAAACATGATTTACATACATATTTTTAGAATTTCTAAATACATTATAAGCTTTCACTTACCTTTACATTCAGAGCAAAATGTTCGAATTTTAGGATAAATTTTCATGAAAGAAAATGGCGCAAGATTCACAAAACGATTACCTACATCTAAAGTTCTTTAGTACGACAAAAGTATAAAAAATTTGTTTTAAAATAATAAAATAATATAACATTTATAATACTTAGAATAATAAAATAGAATACTGTGACTGGGGAAAACTGAGAAAACAGGCCTCAATGATAAACTCATTTTTAGCGATGGCAACTCATAAACAGGCCCGTTGCTTAGTGATGGCCCCGGTTAACTCAAGCACTTGAGAACTTGTTAGGCGTTTCACCTCGCTTTTCCACTCCAGGACATCCTGAGAGTATGGGAGCAGTCGAACGCTGGAATAGAACTCTGAAGGATATGTTGAATAAAATTATACAAGAATATGGTAAAGATTGGGACATTCACCTCCCGTATCTTATGTTTGCATATAGAGAAGTGCCTCACAGCACTACCGGATTGTCACCTTATCAATTGGTATATGGAAGATTACCTCCAGGACCTTTAGCGTTGCTAAAAGATATTTGGACAGGTGAGCGACAGATTCCAACGACCGCCTCACGTCCAATTACGGAATATTTGCAACACTTGGTGGAGAGTTTAAAAAGGGCTCACGAATTCGCTTCTGAGAATAGCAAGAAGGCTCAGGAAGAATATGTCTCTAGATATAACCTCCGGTAAAAGAAAAGTCATTTGCAATGGGCGATAAAGTTTTAGTATTGAGGCCATCATCCTCGCATAAGCTTTTAAATACCTGGATCGGCCCCGGAACAGTTACGCAGATTACCAGACCACATTCTGTAAAGGTTGAAATGGAAGACGGAAGTATAAGAGAACTTCATGTGAACAAAGTGCGTCCGTATATTCAAAGAGTAAATCATGTTGGTATAATTTTTGAGTTAGACGAAGATTTCGGGACCATTCATTATGCACCTACTGATGCACAAAGTAAAAGCATAGAAGATATTAGGACACACCTTGGGAATGCCAAGTTAACGAATAAGCAAGTACAAGAATTATTTCATGTACTTAAAAAATATGCAGATGTGTTTAGTGCTAAACCTGGCCGCGCTAGGGTAGAAGGTCACTCTGTTAGGGTTACAGGAGATTGTACACCAAAGAGACTTAAACCATACTGAATACCTATTAGTTTGCAACAAAAAGTGGATCGACAGATTCAAGAACTGTTAGACCTGGGTCTAATCGAACACAGGGATAGCGAATGGGCTCATCCTGTGGTTTGCGTTGCCAAGAAAGATGAAAGTGTCAGATTATGTGTCAACTTCAGATTATTAAATAGTTTTACTATACCAGACGTGTACCCTATGAAAATAGCCAATGACTTAATATATGAGGTGGGAAAGGCATCATTTATTACAGTCATAGACCTTACCAAAGGATACTGACAGATTCCTATGAAGGAAAATTCAAAGCATTATACCGCATTTGTAACCCACTCAGGTCATTACCAGTGGAATGTCATGTCCTTTGGAATGAAAAATACTGGAGGAACGTTTCAAAAATCAATGGATAAGGCTTTGATCGCACATAGAGACTACTGCCGTTCATATATCGACGATGTGGCTATATTTTCTAGCACATGGGATGAACATTTGGTTCATATAGACATGTTTTCAAGACCTTGAAGGAAGTAAGTCTGACAGTAAATTTGGGAAAGTAAATTTGGAAAACCCCATGTGAAATTTCTAGGTCATGTAGTTGGATCGGAACAACATTCCCTGGATCCAGAAAAGGTTGAAATTATACGAAAGTTAGCAAGACCCACCACCAAGAAAGAGTTGAGAAGTTTGATTGGGCTGGCTAGTTACTATCGTGACTATATACCTCAGTTTTCACAAATCGTATTACCGTTGACAAACTTGACAGCGTTCCAATTAAGATACCGTGGAGTTCGGAGGCGGATAAAGCATTTACAAAGCTCAAAGAGGAACTGATAAAAATGCCTTCATTACACACTCCAGACCTTGAGAAACCTTTTCAATTATACACAGATGCCTCGGCCACTGCAATTGGGGCATGCTTAGCTCAACGTGATGACAATGGAAAAGAATTACCTATTGCATTTTTCAGTAAAAAACTAAGCACGAGTCAAATAAAGTGGGCGACCATTGAAAGAGAAGCTTTTTGTTAACTGAAGCATTAAAGAAATTTGACACCTGGATATTTGGATCTGAAATTCAAATAGTTTCAGACCATAATCCTCTGACGTATTTAACGAGAAGTGCGCCCCATGGTGCTAAGCTATCTCGGTGGGCTTTAGCCCTGCAACGTTATAACATGACGATTACATATCGGAAAGACAGTCAACATAGTAATGCTGATGCATTATCAAGACTAAAATTTGAAGACTCTCATTAATTTAAGTTGAAAAAGTTTATTTATTCCAGCAACATCGCCACTCCTGTGGCGGATGTGCTTTTTCCCCATGGGAGAAGTAAAGATTATAAACGCACCCGATGCTTTAATAAATGAGCGAACTGTTAAAAGAACACGGGCTAGAAAATAAAATAAGTGTGCGCGGATTCTAAAGATTGAATTTTAAATATTTATATAAAAGGACCTGACTGATGCTAGCCGCCTTGTAAATGGCTAGAGTCTAAGTATGTATGTGTATTGTGTAAATAAAATTATCGGTTGCCATTTTGAAGATAGTTATAATGTTTGTATTACGTTCCATTAAAATGTGAAAATTGGCGTGGGAAAACTTTACTGACAGACAGACTAACCAAAATCATAAACTCTTTTCATCCTTCTTGGAAAGTGTTAAAACACGTTAAAATCACTAACAATAGTTACAATAGTTTTATAATGAAAAGTTAAGTCAACAACAAAAATTAGGCAAAAAATCAGGCGTGTTCAGGACTTTTTGCATTAATTTTATTAACCCACGCAATTAAATTAGTAAAAATACTAAAATAAAAATAGCCAAAAATATGATTTCCTGACATTCAAAGAGCCTTGGAAGTGAGGGGGGGGGGGGGGGAAGAAAAAAATTGTAAATGCTCCCATCCCGGTAGCACTGTCCCCCCCCCCCCCCAGTTGAATCCTCTAGCTAGAGGCCTGAAGGTAGGGATCCATTTCTTCCTTCCTGCTTTCTATTGCTACTCCTAAACCTTAGCAAGCATATATCTCTAAAGTAAAATAATTAAAACTTTGGGGAAAAAAA
Organism: Cheiracanthium punctorium; assembly: GCA_038373885.1. Classification (NCBI taxonomy): domain Eukaryota; kingdom Metazoa; phylum Arthropoda; class Arachnida; order Araneae; family Cheiracanthiidae; genus Cheiracanthium; species Cheiracanthium punctorium. Next base: position 41,503 of record JAWZYV010015073.1, on the reverse strand, counting down.
AAAAAACATAAAAAGGCATTTATCGTTCTGGACACGTGTTTCGGCCAAAAATTATTTCAACCTTCATCAGCAGTCTGTGACTAGAAAAAGTAAACAGAAAGCAAGAGCAAGTTGACAATCAGAAGGAGGAAAAAAGTAAAAAACTAGGGAGAATAAAAGAAGGAGAGGGGGAAGAGGGTAGATAAATTTAAAATATTGGGGAAAAAAAAAGGACACAAAGAAACATGATAGAAACGTTAGAAAATAGAACAACAAAAGAACAGCAATAACAATAACAACAAAAATAAAAACATTTTTTCTCAATAAATTTATAAAAAAGACGTCTTTTTTAATGTTTTTTTTTTTTTTTTTAAATTGAGCAGAGTTTTCTGCAACAATATATTTTTCTAAAAATTATTCACTGATTTACAAAACTGCAGTTGCATAGCCCCCCCCCCCCCCCAAAAAAAAAAGAGTAGGCTGATGGTACATTTTGAGGGACAAACCTTAATTTTGGTGGACCAATGTTCAGCATGACACCCAGGGCAAGGTAATATACTGACAGAGACAGGATAAAATTCCAATTATAAATGTGATACTTAGTGGAGCAACAAGACAGAACACACCCTTCCAAGCCCCGCCACAAATTAGGAAGTAGATATACAATATATAAACACAGTATATAACTGTAAGATCTAACATCAAGGTAAGAGAATGAAATCTTTGAAATGAAAAAAAAAAAAAAAAAAAAAAAAAAAAAAGAATAGTTAATCGTGGAGGCTCTGAAATTTTTTTCAAATATGTGATGAAGTAAATAATTTTATTTTAGTTTTTTTGTTTGTTTGTTTCTTAACTTAACACATTTATTGCCACATTCTAGAAAAAAATAACTAAACTTATCATTGCATGATATTAATGGGGGAAAAAATCTAATGATGAGCCTGTTTGTGTCTTATGCCAACATTCAAATTTGTTAAATTGCTTAATTTCCATTTTTTTTTTTTTTTTTTAACTGATAAGCTACAGAAGTAGCCATTGTCAGAGTGTTATTAGTACACATTGATGCAACACATTCATTCAGCATCTTAAAATAAATTTTATTATAGTCGAGTCCCAATAATCCAAGTTGATAGGGACACCCCCCCCCCCCCCAAACTTGGATTATGCAATCCAACATGAAAACCAAACTACTTAATAGCAATTTTAAGTTCACTCCTGAGTTTTTAACCAACTTTCATTAAAACTTCTCAGTTTATATTTTAACATATATGGTAAATAAAAAAAACTTCAATCCTTTTTTTTTTTTTTCCCCCTCCCAATAGCCATCTTTTGTGCTACAAGGCATATTTAGAAAGTAAGTATCCTTTTGAAAAGAAATTAGTAAAAAAAAATTTTTTAAGCCAATTTTTTTTTTTTTACATGCAAGACCATACCTTAGACTATTTTTCTGCATACAGTATGGAACCAGTTGTTCGGAATAGTTGGGACTGGGTGTATTCTGGATAACTGAATTTTCCGGATAACTGGTTGGGGATTAACATGATATCTACTGATTTGATTGGTAGCATAAATATTACTCTGTATTTTTGATTAGAATTAAACATTAATTGTTAATACAGACTTGCCAACTTGGGAAAATCAAAATTTGTAAATCAGCGCGCGAACAGAAATTTTGACACTTTTTGCTATACAACGCGTGAGCGTTATTTTTTACCTTTCACCATATAATGCACGAGTATTATTTTTTAATGCATTTTATATCACAATTATTTGTTTAAAGTATTAAATAAAGCTAAGAACAATAAAAGAAAATGAAGTTGTTGAATAAAAGGCAAATCAATTAATACACCATTTTCCAGATTTCTTGTGACTAACAATTTATTAATTATAATCACTTAACTGGCTTGAAAAAACTCTCATTTTGACTGTGCTGACTTCAAAGAAGCAGCAGTAGCTTTTTCTGCTTTATTCAGAAAATCTGAAGTAAAAATCTTTCATAATAAGAAGGCTTTCCAAAATCTTATTAGACAAGTTGCACCTGAATTCATTTCTGTTTTTCCGAATAAAACTGAAAACCCTCTCACATTCAGCATAGTCAGCTGCTGAAATAGGAACATTGTATTCGATCAAGAAAGATGTAAATAACAGTTCTGCATGAATAACGTGTGACTGTCCCAAGGGTGGATTAAAGGGGGGGCGGAGGGGGCGACCGGTCCCCGAGAAAAAAGAAATTAATGTAAAAGATCTTAAATTGCTTCCATAAAATGGATGTATATGTCAATCTTCTAACTGCCCACCTCCGAGAAACTTGCATTAATCTGCCACTGGACTGTCCGTCCTCTTTGAAAAATGTTTGTAAACTTTTACTGCTGTTAGCACGTTTCACATTTTCACTGTGTTTTGACGAACTCGAGTGGCGAGAAATGTCATACTTTCCTCCGTGAGAAATGCTGAAATCACTCCGGCACACGTTACAATAAGCAAATTTCCTCCTTTGACATATGATACTATATATACCCCAGGGGTTGCGCTGGCTCTTTTTAACATTTCGCCAAATTAGATTTTTTTGGACATCATTAAGAAAAGCAATTGTCAATATTTTCGCCCAAACGTATTTTCAGTCGCCAAACTAATTTTATTTTCGTAATTTGCGACGTTGGCGATCTGCAGCGCGACCCCTGTATACCCATTCTTTGCTATAACTTTGTTTATAAGTTATGCTGTGCCAGTGATCATTTATCGAAAATAATCCTCAGAAAAGCAATCGAAATCATAAGCGTAAAGTTTTCAAAATTATTGGGGGGGCCAGGCCCCACAACCACATATATTCACGTCAGTGGCGTAGCCAAGGGGGGGGTTAGGAGGGTCATAACCACCCCCATGAGGAATTTTTTGCCATACAAAATGTATACATTCTTCACTCCCTTATCATACACCCGTATACATATATGTGAGTTGCAGAAGGCGTAATACCCCCCCCCCACCACCACCACCACCACCACCCCCCATGAAAAATTTCATTCAGAAAAAAAAAAATCATTTTCGATGAGATAGTGCATTTTAGAAACATCTGAACGTTTCTTCATTTCATACTTCACATTGCATAATCTGATTTTAATTAACCAGAGCCTGGCGAGGGCAGCTTATAGTAACATTATGTGTTAAATGGCGTCACAATGAATACTAAATCATGATTGAAATCAAAAGGAGAAAATTTTTAAAAGTACAAGTAAACGTTTTTTTTTAAACGTTTGTAAATGGCGTGAATACTTTTTTTTTTTTTTACGTTAGTATAAATTAGTTTTCTGTATTTAGTGGTAAATTATTGGGTGGGCTCAGCCCCTATTCACAATTTATTGGGGGGGCTCGAGCCCCACGGGCCCATATAACTCTACGCCTATGATCGAAATATGCTCATACTACCATCTGCGTCTACCACTTAACCGCAAAGCGGGCGTGCGCTGATGGCTGATAACGAAGAACACCACGTGAGACGCACAAGTCACAGGAGAAAGACCTACTCCCTAGTAAACGATTCTCCCATTCGCTCTACTCTATGACATCATGACTGGGTAAACCAATTAAGAAATACTCGGCATCGCATGTGGGAAAAAGATTTTTTTTCTTTGCTTCAGTGGCAACAATATTTTGATGCGCATTGTGTCAACATGGATGTGCGATGTGGATCATGGTGCCGATGCTACCACTTAGATCCATATTGAAAAGGCAAAAAGGCCCTAACATAGAACATCATTTCAATTTAAAACCTAATACATCTCTTTTTAATATCAATTTCACTTTTAAAGAAATATACACAAGTTAGGAAGAAAATATCCAGAAATGCGTAAAAAAAAGCACTGTATGCGTAAAAGCGTAAACAACAGTCGAAATGCGTGAATTTTACGCGTAAAGTGTAAAAGTTGGCACGTCTGGTTAATATACTAGAAAAATAATATAAAAAACTCTTAATATGATCGAGATAAATAATAATCTTTTAGAGAGGAAGTAGTAAATATATGATAACTTAGTCACACACTAAAAAAATAAAATACCTTACCAGATTGCTTACTTTATGAATTCTAGCTATAGTACTCCAAATAAAAAACAAAAACATAAGAAATATAAAAACACCCTCATTTTTTGCTTTTCTTTTGGAAAAAATAGGAATTTAATCGATTGAAAAATGATTCTGGATAACTGGTTTTCCGGATAACTGATTTCCATACTGTAGTTTCCGCCAATGTTCAAACATTTGTAATAGCAGGGTACCAGCTTTTCTATACTTTCTTCATAGAAACTTCCCGCTAATGACGATAACTACGGCTACGGTGTGCAATTCAAAATAAACAGATAGGAATGCTCAGTAAAGGAATTGTGTTGCTCCATGACAATGCTTGATCTCATACTGCTGGTGACACTTAAACGATGATTAGACAGTTTTTTTGAGGGCAGTTTGATCACCCACCATATACATCTGACTTGATGCCGTTCAACTGCACATGAAGCACGAGCTAGGAAGCAAACACTTTGGATCCCATGATGAGGTGAAAAATGCTATGGAGTCGTGGTTATTCTCATTGGCAGGAAGTTTCTATGAAGAAGGTATAGAAAAGCTGGAAACTTGCTACAACAAGTGTTTGAACATTGGCAGAACTTATGTAAAAATATAGTTTAAGATATGCTGTATCATGTAAAAAATTGCCGGGAAAAAAAACTTTTTTTGCTAATTTTTTTTTTTTTTTTTTTTCAAACTTTCCGAATATGCCTCGTATTTAGTCTTAATGAGATAAATGGCATACATGTTTATAGCAAATGCACATACACACACACAAACATCAAAACTCTTTTATATTTACAGGGTGCACGATAAAGGATTTAGTAATGACTATCAATAAACCAAACTAAGTAGAATTATACAAAACAAATTGTAGAATTATACAAAACATGGATTTATTACAAATACATATATACATTTTTGTATTAAAAATACAAATTTTGTCAACAATAAAATTAGTATCTTTGTCTTTTATTTTTATCGGGCTTAGACTTTTCTCTGCAAGGGCTAAATTCTCTCTTAATATTTATTCCAGGTTCCCTTGGACTTGAAGATGCATCTGGTAATAGAAAATATCAGCTGTCATATTAAATAAATAACAAATAACAATTACGAGATGCTTAAATGAAATAATAAAATAATAAGTACATACCACGGTAATTACATACTATTTTCAGAAATAACACTATCATACTAACAATGTGCTTAAATAGATAAAAATAATTGCTGTATTGTACTTATTAAATGCATAACATATAACGAGTAAAAGTTAAATGCAAAGTTTCAGAGTTTAGAAAATAATATTCTTCACTGATCATAAAAAAAGCATTGATTATGCATAGAATAACAGAGCACAGTCAAGAAAATAGAGAGAAAACTTTGAACCTCCCCACCCCCCGATGGATAAAATTAAATAATGATAAAATTACTTTTATTATAAAAGAGAATTAAGTGCTTTTCCTTTCCCTCTGGCATTTTCACAATTTAATTAGAAAAACATTCTTATTAATTAAATTGCGTCGTAAATTGTTGTTGTTCTTAAATACAAAAAATTGCTTTTTTTTCTTTACAGGAGCAAAAGCACTTGCTATTAAAATTAAGCTCTTCCTCATGGCTTAGTTACTGAAAAAGACTCAGGAAGCTTGATGACTCATTTCGCAGACATCATTTCCACCATCCCTACGTGAAACTGCTAACCTAATTACCACACAGGTCAAAAAGGCCTCTGACCAGTTTAAGGGCCTGCAAAATGATTGAAATAGTTTAAGTTCTATTCTTAAAAAATAGCATAAAAACATAAACATTGCTGTCATGCAAAAGCATTCCACCATGGAGCATTGATTGATGTCATTAGAAGCATAACTTCTGTACCTTAAAAAAATATGGAATTTAAGTTTAAAATTTTTGGACAAAGGGATGGAGGTTGGAACCTTTCCCTTATATAGGGAAGGTGACTGCGAACTAATATTTCTACCCTAATTTGAATATATGTGTGTCACAACGTATGACTGTACAGAGTCCCCAAATTGCTAGTGTTGCGAATGCTTAGCAGCATTCTCCTTTCCTGTAACATTTTCCCATACATGCAGAATGGAATCTGGAATAGGTTTTTCATTTTCTTTTGCTGGCTGCCAGGATAACACTTTTTCATTAAAAAGAACTGTTTTATTCTAAAAAATTTATGTAGCTGAAAGGTTGTAATACATAGTGATTAAAAAAGTTTTTGCTGTTGTTGTTGTCTATGTGCTTGAAATCAAGTTATATTTATTTTTCATTGTGAGATTAATTTTGTTATCATACATCAATGATGTCTATTTTTTAATCTGCCCAAAGTTTTTATAGTTTTTCTTTTATGAGGATTGTATCACTTTTGTGATTGCTACGCCTAGGGCCTTTGAATGTTTCAGCCAGGCCCTGCACTTAACTAGTTTAGCAGTCTGACCCCAAGCATGCCTAACAAATCTCAGCCCTCACAAACAAAAATGATCAATTAGTTGCATATGATCTGTGAAACGGATCAGTTTGACCAAGGTATGTGGCAACAGCGGTCCAGTTTTCTTTAGCTGTCTAGCGCATCAGCTTATCTTATCTGTTGGTGATGTATTTCATGAATTCTATTTCTATCTATACAAAAAACATCTTTGGAAATTTAACAACGGGCTCCAAAAAAACCTGGGCCCAGTAAGGAATCTCCCATCCCTTTCATCAGGCCTGATCACAGTGTAAATACACATTTTGCATACTCATCTTTATTATTATTTTAAAATTTAGCGCTACCTTAATCAACCAGGATACTATAGATTTTTAACTGTACAACTTTTATAATTAATTTATTGCATTTCAAAAATTAAAATAATAATAAACATACAAAAGAGATGTATACATAGTAGTGGCCAACTTTTTAAATGCGTTAATTTTTAGCCCTTTCTTCAACATCAATTCAAACATATTTTCCTTCCCTCTCCATTTTCCCCATACTTCTTTTTTCACTACAAAGCAATGACTGATTTTTTTCTTTTTTAATCTTGTCTTGTCGTGTATAAATATTTACAAGTTAAATACATAAAGATCTCTTATAAATATTTAATAACTTTCTGGCATGTGGTAGACTTTTAAAACATAAAATGCAGATGCACACATCACAATCAACAAATATTGACTATAAATATCATTAATAATGCATCCTATTTGAGCCAGTGTCACATCTAGTGTTCTAGAAATCAATTAGAACATATACATAAAAGGTCAGGAAATAAGTTACTCCCTTATTCTGTATGGAAGCACATTATTTGATATGTAGAATCAGGAAATAAATAGAAAAACTGAAGCTAGTATGAAATACAGGGCTATGCCTAGAGGGATTTTGAAAAATTCACTTTAAAGACTCTTTATAAAGCTTAATTTTTCATTGTTTACCACAGTAAATTTGAGAGAAATTGAACTAATAAACAATAGCTGATAATATCCTACATCAGAGTTTATTATACATAGGCTGTGCTATGTTATTTACAGTTTGATATAAAAATAAATTAAGGGTCATGTTTCATATGTGCTGTAAAAATAAAGAAATTAATTTTAACATAACATTATAATATAATTAAACAAAGGAATAATATGCTATACACATTCTGAACATTCAAGAAAAACCATCAAGAAACATACTTTCAGTTTCAGAATCTTTGGGCTCCCAAAGTGCATTGCGCACAAATCGTTTTGCTGCTCCTTTGTCTAATGTTGGAGCTTTGCTTTTGTCAGCAATTTCTTTTATACGTGCCATAACAGACTTATACCTTTCCTGTAAAAGAATAATGGCCAATTAGTTGCATTTATTTTGAAATGAATACATAATTTATCATTATACATTGAAAAACCACAACATTAGTAAAATAATTTTCTCATTTAATATATATATTAAAACTGAAAATTAAGACAAAAACCAAAACATTTGTGCATACATAACTCTTAAATCATGCTTTCCATGGTTTTATAAACATTTCATTGATATGATTTCAGTGAAGCACTTATTCAACAATCTAAGGTTGTTAAGTTCAGTATTCAGACAATAAAACAATTTTTATAACCCAAAAATGAAGGATTAGTAATTTTCCAACAGAGGAAAATTTCTGGTTTTGGTAAATATTCCTGACCCTTTTCCCAACTTTCTTGACACACAGACATCCTGCATTAGCATATATTATGAGACTTCTGAAATAATAAATCTGTAAAACTAGATACCTGTTTCAAAGCACAATGCGCAAACTAGAGATATACTAAGTACACAGCCAAATTTTGACTAAGAATTCAGCTGATACCAAGTATTTGTAAGAATTTCATCCATGCATTATTCAAGGCAAATAAAATATTACTAAATGATCTGTAAAAACTGTGAAAATATAAAAAAACATATGCAATAGTACTTACAACGACACAGTACATCACTAATGTAAACCTGGCTACTTTTCATAAATAAAAGCATGCAAATTGAGCACACTTCTTTTAAAGGTACCTTCTCACCTTTTATTGGACACATAGTACATTTTACATGCAATTACAGCTGAAGAAGTGTCTCCTCCATGAATGTATCAAGATTCATTAAGTTGTCATGCATATTGCATTTGATCATGATAACTTGACCATGATTTGACCATAGTTAACTAGACCATGATTTGACAGTAGTTAATTGAGGATGGCCGTGAACCGGCGGCCGAAATATATCTCTGGAGGAAAATGGTATTGTTTTTAATTAAGTTAACTATGGAAATCCTCCATATTACCTTTTAACATGATTTGACCTTTTTTAACTAAGCATTGTAAATCCATCTGCATCACTTTTGTCAGATGCAAATGAAAACTGGTTTCGTTTTGCAGCCCCTTCACGAAAATGTAATCGATTAAAATGGCCCGTATACAAAACTATAAGCAATTAAAAAGGCCCCTTCACAAACATACAATCAATTAAAACAGCCCATCAATGGCATTTTACCCTATTTTTAATCTGTTTTATCAATTATTTTAACAAAAAAAAATTACTTTTACTAAAAATTGGTATGGAAATTCACAAAAATAAGTGTTGAAATTCTCGAAATTAAGTATTGAAATTCACAGAAATAAGCATTTTTCACAAAAATGGGACTCTGGAAAAAATTCCTGGATTGACTCCCGAATACATAGATTAACAATTTGACAACATTTGCAGCCAGTGACTGGTAATAGCATATATAACTGGATTCTTTAGCAAAAAAAGCTAAAATGAGAAAATAATGTTACAAGGGCGCAAGAAAAACAGTTTTCTCACTAATGTGAAAAATATTTTTTTCTGAATGCTTTCACAAAGAAGCGAAAACTGTTTCATCTCATTTTAGCATTTTGACAAGTCTTTTCACTTTATGAGAAAAATATTACGGTATCGTAAAATTGCCTGAATACATATTTGCTACATGGTTGACACAATTAACAAGATTACATAAAATGTCCAGCTAAGCAACCTTTCATTGCCCGAGAAATCTAGTTTACAGTAAGGACAAAATAAATCAATAAATACATTACCAGTTCTCCTTTAATTTTGTGTTCTTTTGGGTCAATACCAAGAGTATTCAAATACACTAAAATGAAAACATAAGTAGCATGATAAGAATTCAAATATGAGTTAATTAAATGTCATGATCATAAAGTCATTTAAAATTTTAACTATACATTTTTATTACAAGAATCAATGGTATAAGAGAAAATCTTGAGGAAATCTCACAGATAGTTCAATAAGGTTAAAGTGAGTAATTGTAAGATATATAAAAACCCTTAAAAATGTGTCTCCAAGAGTTGAGTGTTTTATGAGAGGTTATCCTTATGCTCATGATTATTATTAAAACACATAAGAAATAGCTAGCATAGGCATTAGAACAACAACTACATTTGCATGAACCCTCCTGATTTTTGTATAGCTGTACAAAGAAAATACGTAGGGTATTTTTTAGAGGTGCCTTATTTAAGAGACCCCCATGACCTAACATAACCATTATGGGAGCTACATTTATGCAATATAAACAAATCTCTCCGTATGTCATGCACAAAGAGGATCCCCGTTAATGAGTTAGCTTAGTTATGCCCTGCTAATGCCATCTTAGTTAACCCACAACTACAGCAGAAGATAAAAGAGGAAAATAATAGAATATTAATAAAAGATTTCTGAAAAAACTCGCTATGAAAAATATTACTTTTCAGCTGTGCTCTTGATGAGAATTAAAAATTCATGACTTCTTAAGAAATTAAAAAGTTTAAGAATATGAAATGATTCCTCTCAAAAATAATATAAAGTAAAAAAACTATAAATAAATAAATAAATAAGTTATCAATAAATTCATTAAAAGTTTTTTCTTAAACTACTTATATTACTTACTCCAAAACAAAGAATTTAAAGCATAGCCATGCACCAAATTCAAACGGGCACGGTCCAGAGGATCTAACTATAAGAAATTAAAAATTTAAAATCAGCATGGTACTACAGCACATATGTTACTAAATACTAATACATTACAACAAACTACACCATAGATTAATCTCATTGTGACAGAATCCAGATAATATAGACGAACATAGCTCATTCCATGTCAGTCCAACCAGGCAATGACACCATCTGTCATAGATTTTGATGAAATTTTGTACATATATGTACAACTTTTGATGCTGATTACAACTATATTAATCATTCAAAGATTAATAGGGATTCAAAAGCAATCCGCTTTCAAATTTCAGATGAGATGCTCTGTCAGCCACCACTTTGAATGACACTTATACACATATAAATAGCCATAACTTTCTTAAAATCGGAAAGATAAAGAAACTACAAATTTGTTTTGTTTTTATCAGAAAAAAACACATTTTCACTTAAACTATGTTAATACTGCACAACTTCATCACAGTAACTGCGAAGTTTGACTGACAGAATAAATAATTTCAACAGATAATTTCATACAGTGCTCCCCTTTCAATTTCCACCAAATTTTATACACAAGTTGAGTTAAAATATATTATAATATCAGATTAAAAAATTTTGATTGGTATTTTATGGATAAATTTTTAAAAAATGAAATTCTGGATGAATGTACGCATCCTTATTACAGTGCATTGTACTATTTTTTCAAAGATCATTTATGCATATAATTACATTTTTTTAAAGTGCACATACAGTTTTACTGATAGTATAAAAATGTTTTTTGATGTTTCTGTTAATTTTATTTTAGCAAGCTTAAAAGTGAAATAAAGAAACTCACTAAATAAAAACAGAACATAGAAAACTTTATATTTCTCCTTAAAGAAAATGTAGGGTTTTTTTTTTTTTTTTTCCAGAAAAATAACACACTTTCGCAGATAAACTGCATTATTACATTCGTCTGTGAAGGGGGGGGGGGACTTTGAAAAGAAAAGAGAGTTGACAAAAACCAAAATCCGATTTCCAAATTAGTCGCCTGGAGTAAGCTACAAGTAGCCAAAAACTTGAAAATAATATGAAAAATGATGATTTTATTTTTAAAAAAGTCACAGACATTGCCTTATCTCTAAATTAAAAGCAAGAGTAATCTTTTTAGTCGCCAGTAGGCACCCTGTGGATGGTGTCATTTTCCAAAAGTTTTGGCTGATTTGGCATGGAATGACTCACATGTGAATGGCATTCACAGAAAATTTTCAAAGTTTACAGACAATTTTGATAATGAATCATACTTATTATGCTTGATTTTACCAAATTTTTAATTAATATCAATATAAACTTTAATTTAAATGTGTTCTAATAGTGTGTTAGTACTAATGTATAAACTATATGCATAAACTACTTAAAATACAGGCTGTATTTAAATAGTTTGTGAATAATCCAGAGTTAAGTTATAATTCCTTATAATTCATTACATTCCATAATGTATATCTCTTATTTTATGGTACTGATCTATTAATCTAGTGATATAATCTAATTTCGGCAGTTAGTGTAATACAATACAACCAGACGTGCATTTGCAGGTATTCATTACATAGCCAAGAAATTATCACATACAATAGAATGGTTAAAATATTTCTCATGTAATAGTCTAATGAGGAGATATTGGTTATTATGTTTGCATAAGCATATTTTTCTTTCAATAAAAATTAACTGATGCATTTGTATAGCTTTGCATCCTTTATAATTCATGATGTAATTATAATTACACATTATCTTTAAACAACTACCAATTTCTAGAATGCTGTTTGTTTGGCCACAGAAAATTTTATGACATAAATTTCCACTATCAAAAATTACTAAAAGTAACTTTAACACTATCACAACGGATAAAAAAACAAAGTTTTTTCTTTTTCATAAAAGCAATAGAATGGAATTAAGATTTATTGTTTCATTGATATGACGTTGATGATATAAATAATCTTAAATACAACTTTTAAAATTTTGTTAGAAATTAAATATTTCTACAGTAAATTAAACTATTATTCAGATATTTCTTTTAAAATGATGCGAATCAAAGTTTTATCTTTAAAAAACCCGCCGCGGGAGGGAAAATGGTGTGCTACCTGACAACAATGGGTTTTAGTATAATTTTAATTGACATACTACACATTAACAAAACAGGAACAACGTGCACGTCATTCCATTATTTTTTTTAAATACAGATGAGTGTGCAAATTAACGAGGGATTTCTTAGTTTTAGGGGATAAACACAGGTTAAACATATAATTGCTTTTTATGGGAGGCAAAACTTTCAAGTCTACGGCTGAAACATAATGAATCACCTGGTAATCCGTAGAATTTATATTCATTGTATGCAAAGGTTTCAGAATCTCCGACATTTTTTCAAAATCTTGTTGAAAAGTCTGTAATTTAAACAAGAGTTCATCTGGAATGTTCATGTCATTATCTTCAGAAGACATTCTTTTTCTACAAAACAAAATATATTTTTAAGCTAAAGAAGAAATACTGAATTTAAAAGTAATTTACGAAACAAGGTGATCGCAAGAGAAATAAACAAATATTGCATGCAAGCGGTCGTGATGATTCAATAGATTCGATACGTGAACGATATCTTCGATTCAACAGTTATTTGATTTCAGCAGGCTATGTTCAGGAGCTCTCGCCCCTTTGCTCTCGCCTGGTTGTTTGTAAAAGAATTTTTCAATATCTCGGAACTCATATTAAAACAATTTACTACTGGTTATTGAAGATATGCTTTTAGGTCTATTTTAGTCATTATTTTTTACAGTTATAGCTATTTCTTTTTGAAAAACATTTGCCCCTTTTTTGCTTCGTCATTTATATCAGAGTCGTGCTACTCAACACCACTCTGCTGTCGGTTTGTTGCTTGTTCTTGTTGACTGTAAAAATCAAAAATTAAAAGTCATACTCTCTATTTTTATTCTTCATTTGTGATTAACTTATTGTATTAATCATGCAAGAACGTATAAAAGTTCCCGTTGAGGATCCTAAAGAAAATAAGGAAAAGAAAGAAAAAAAGATAGAAGATGAAAAAGAACCCGAATTGGTTTGTAAAAGAACTTTATACTTTTGGCTTATTCATTCTATTAGTATAAATGGAGTATGATAAAACTTTCAATATACCTCGATAGGCCAGAACTGTGAACGATTGCAATATTTTTTCAATTAAACATTTTTGATTTGTAAATAAATTTCTCAACTTTCGTACAGGCAGAGGAGAAGAGAAACTTTTCCCATTTTCCTTCCTGTTTGGAAGTGAAACTTCACAGCTGATGAAAGGTGGACTTTTTGTACCATCCATAACATTAGTTCTGTACGTTTTTTATATCTATGTTTATCCAAAGTTCTTATTGATTGTAAACCCATTGTATACAAATACAAAACTGTTAAGTTAGGCTATCGCTTCTTCCATTTTCTATTTAGAATGTATATGAAGATGATGTCTCTGAAATATAAAATTGTGTCATCTGAAACATTCGTACTTTTTTTAATATGCACAAAATTAGAATGAAAATTGGAGTTATTAGTAGAGCAAATATATGTGGGTAATTTTCAATGAGATGGTGCCCTCCACCCAGATACCTGCCTATAAGCAAACCCCAGCAATCATCACAAATCATTTTGTATGCTCAACAAAGTTAAACTGGGCGAAAATGCACTTAGTCCACTGCATGCCATCATATTTTGGAGAGGCGATAATTGTGCCAAGTATTTTAAATTTTTATATTTTAAAGCTGTGGAAATCCAAACAATCTTGTATTTTTACATGTACCTTATTGTTATTTTGTAATCTAGCTCCTGCATAGCATGCATAGGTTAAAATAACAAATAAGCTTGCTCCATTTGATGGCATTAAGATGTTAAGTTGGATTTCTGTGCATTCATTATTGTTATTCATAATCTAGTTATTCTGATTTGGGGAATAATTCCGTAAGCGGGGGCAGGTCGCCAAGCCAGATGTCGCCAAAGCTTTTTCGCATTGCTAAATACGCCAATCTGCAAGGATTGTGCATAGAATATATGGAGAACTGTTTTAATGGCAACCTTAATGGGTTAGACGTTGGCAACAAAAAAAGTGGCCAACTAAACCTGCCCCCGCTTACGGGATTATTCCCCTGATTTGCTTAGGCTTGTGCAGTTAATGATGACACAAAGAACTACCTGGTAGTCGGACCCACCCACTGATGTTTCTATTATAGCAATGGACCAGCAGTTGCATATTTTCAAGGGGACCCCCGCCTACAGCAATGTCTCGACCAACTGGTTTTTTTTTTTTTTTTTTTTTCTTTGTCTTGCAAAGGGCATGGGGTAGCATTCAAGGGGGTTCTTGCAAAGAGCCATCAATAGCATAGTTTCAAGGGATACCCCAACAGCAATGGCCAGATCCACTGACTTTTTAAACAAAATTACACCTACCTAAACTCTCTTATAATATATAAAAGGGTATTTAGTTATTAACATGGCAGTCTGCCGAGACGAGCGTTTTTTTTGAATAGATAAATGCCGGACACATGAAATTATTAATGGTTCGGAATACGATTGGCAACAGTTTGCCAGCACATTTGACAAAAATAGTTTGGCGGGATTGACTGCCTGGATAATAATACGTAAGTACCTATAAAAAACTGCCCCAGTAGTAGTGAGAGTCTTATAAAAAAGTCAGAAGAAAGGACATCTTGCATGGCAGGGGGAAAAAAAAGACGTGCTCTTCAGTCATCAGGGTTTTCCTTACAGAAAAAAACTGGGTGAGAATTTTTTGCTAATAGATTTGGGTTGAATATATATCCAGTGGGTAAGGTATTTATAAATGGGTATTTATTCCTCTAAGGTAAATACCCAAAATCAAGGTATTTTATGATTTTTAGTTATTTTTATTGAGTGTAACTGGACCTCCAAGTCTAAATCAAGAACAGGTACATGCTATAAAAATAACCCAGTTTAAGATCCCCAGGATCAGAATGTTCCCAGTAACCCCCAGACCCCTTCTTTTTTTTTCTTTCATAGACTTTAGTTCTTGAGAATCCACTTTTGCACTCAGTGTTTTTTTTTCTTTTTTTTTTTTTTTCTGTGAGAAACCAATTTGTAGAGTGCGCAAATTTCTCGCAGTAATAAGTTTTTAATGCGAGAAAAAGAAGAAAAAAAAAATGGGAGATTCTCGCACTCTAGTGAAAACACTGGTCATTGAAACAGAAACACAATCTGGGGTGTGGGAGTTAGCAAGACCAAATCTAAAACAAGACTACAGGACAAACATCAAAAGCTGTTACTCATTTAGCACCACCAAGGAGATATGTGTAGCTTGAAGAATATGACATGTATAACTATACCCCCACCCCATTTTGAAACATACATAAAAATAGGTGCTAGTGATGGGTAGTTCATGAATGAACTAGTTCACTACAATGAACTATAGTTCATTTTAGTTCAACATGAACAAGATAGTTCAACTTGAACTACTTAGTTCAATTTAATATTATTTGACTCCACTGCAAATGTTCTTTGGGGGTGCTTCTGCTTCCGCGAGCATACAGTTTGGGAAAAGTAAATGGCTACTGTTTAAGGGCAGCGGGAAGGTCGGTCGTGGGGGGGAGGGGGAGAAAATTTGCATTCTTCCTGGAATTCAATTCGTAGCCCGTACTGCATTCTTCTTGTCGGTGCAGTGTGCTCTATTCTAATCTCTTCTTTGAGGTGCATCTTTCCACTTCCTCGAAAGGAATGTTTGGAGGATTGTGTCCGTGGCGCACAAGACGTTCCATGTTGCATGTCGATCAGATCAGCCCAAAATAGAGAGGGTGGTTCAAATTATAGCGATTTATTTTTTTTTTAATTTAATAGATTTTTTAAAGAATATTATGGATTTAGAATAAATAACTGCGCTTCAACAATTCTACTAAAGAAAAGGCTGTAGACAATCACTTTAAAATAATTTTTAAATTATATATATATAAAATATTCTTTTGTTTAAGGTTTTCTTATGAGAGGAAAAGAAACTACAAGCTTATTTTAAATTAACAACCTTAATTCTCAAAACCATAGTTTAAACCTGGTGGTTAAAAAGCAAAAACAAACCTGCTCCATTGAATTTTCTCGCACTCTTATTTTTTTCTAAGATTTACTGCTGGGAAATGATGCATGATATATTAAAAAATAATAACAATAGAGAATGTCCAAGATGCACATGAGGAGTTTTAATGTTAATAAATAATACTTTTAGCTTTTGTTGTTTACAAAATCAGGTGATTAAAGTTATTTAAATTTGTTATTATAATAGATAACTTTGTAAAAGCAATTTATATATATATGTAATGTATAAAAAGGTAATTTGGGTTTTACTAGTTTGGGTATTGTTCAAACTGGTACTTTCACTGTAAGTTTTGCTTTCCTGTCATACTTGCCGTCAATTCTGAGTTTTTAGATGTACACGTGTCCCCACGCCCTTGTAGCCCCGGATGCGGGTCGTGTTGGTAAATGTGTGTGGTTCGATCAGAGATAACAGAGAGGCGGAGTTGTGTCTTCGCAGACCACGTGGTGTGGTAAGCGGTTCTGAAACTTTACTTGAAATATCTGACGTCTCAAATATTTGAGACGTCAGATATTTCAAGTAAAGTTTCAGAGTTAAGGCAGGTAATATGGTTTATTGAACATTACATTTAAGTTACAATTTAGAATGAGAAGAGGGGAGGGGAGACGGGTACAAGAATCAGCGTGGACTCATTAAGCAGTTCCAGTGGCAGAAGTCCCTCGATTTTTGATGTGCGGGAGTATTTACGCTTACCACACCACGTGGTCTGCGAAGACACAACTCCGCCTCTCTGTTATCTCTGATCGAACCACACACATTTACCAACATGACCCGCATCTGGGGCTACAAGGGCGTGGGGACACATGTACATCTAAAGAACTCAGAATCGACTGCCTGATGTTTGACAAATAACAAAATAAATAAAACATAGCTCCAGAGCGCACGTGGCAAGTATGACAGGAAAGCAAAACTTACAGTGAAAGTACCGGTTTGAACAATACCCAAACTAGTAAAACCCAAATTACCTTTTTATACATTACATATATATATATATAATAACAAGTAAAACACAAGACATACTACAAATAAGACATATCTCGCAAAAAAAAAAAATATAACAGCTATTAGCAAGAATTAGAAACCAGAATTTGAAGCCAAATAAAGTGCAAGAATTATTGTGATAATATAATGGAACGGAAATTATAACCACTGTCACCATCTTCAGGGGCCACAAACAGTGGATTGTAATTTACAGCAAACCAAATAGTAGGGTTTCGGTTGTGTGGCATATCAGAAGAGATATTAACTCCACACATCTCGGCCCTACCCTACTATATAAAGGAAAGAAGAAATCAAAAAGATAACAAAAATTAGAAATAGGAATATAATTTTACATACCAGACCTTGAGCACATGTAAATTTCATTTTAATAAATGATATGTGTTGCCAATGTTAAGAATTGTATATATATATTAATGCATTCCTTAAATCATATTAGTTACACATAGATGAAGCAGGGATGCAGAAAAAAAATATATCATTAAGGGGAAGGGGCACAAAGTGGAAAATAGAAACTGGTGAAAAACTATGTAGGAAGGTAAAAAGCACAATTACTCACAAAAAGGCTTTTTTCCTTTAGTCCTTTCTTTTTTCTCTCCCCCTCCCCCCCTCCGTTTCCTCACTACCAAAAAAACAGGAACTCAGGGTGAGGGTGGGTATAATTTTCTAATCTGCCAATTAAAACTAAACTATTTAACAGCTAAAACAATACTTCACTGTCAAAAATCTTTATTCACTAATTACCAAGGCAGCCAAAGGAAATACGCTTTTAAGGAAAGTGAACAAAATAATGCACACGAACAGAACAAACGCAGGAATTAAGATAATGTCTTGAAAATAAATAAACAATAAGCTTTGTAATTACTCACCGGACCTTTAAAGAAGGTATACGTGATTTACGAAGCAGTAGAGTAGCCAGGATTTTATTTCGGAGCGGGGGGCTGAGTATCAAATTTTAAGCTTAAGTTCAATGGTAAACTAAATATCAAATTGTAATCTAATTAAAGGGTCCCATTTTGGGGGGGGGGGGTCTGCAGCCCCTCTGGCTACGCCTCTGATACAAAGCATACGGACCATCCATCATCCGAAGGGGAAAATCCAAAGGGGGGGGAAAAACTTTTTTGCACATTTGATTGGGGGACTGCGCATTTTATCTGAACTTTACATTTCATATTCTGATTTTAATTAACTAGCATTTGGCGAGGGCAGATTATAATGGCATTATGTATTACGTGGCGTCACAATGAATACTAAAACATGATCGAAATCGGAAGTAGAATTTTTTTAAAAATACGAGAAACGTTTCATAAATTGAGCATTTTTACTTTGGTTAAATTAGTTTTTTTTTTTTTTTTTTTTTTCTTTTATTTACTGGTAAAGTATTTGGTGGGACAGTGGCATACCCAGAATATCTATTTCGGGGTGCATATTGTCGTTACTATGAAAAAAAGTACTGCATTACTGGGTAAAATCAGGAAAATATGATATTGTGAGTGCCTATATATAAGGGTTGGTTGGGGGGTAAAGTTTTCCCTCCCCCTTATCACAGCTATCGATTTCATAACATACTGAAATCTTTCACATTAAGATCTGAAGTGTTTGAAAACTCAAAATAAGCCCAGCCCCACCCCTGCAAAAAAAAAAAAAACGTTCGCTAATGTCTAAGATGTAAAATATTACAGCGTTCAAAAATTTATTACTGCTAATTGAAATTGTTTTTAATGTATACCTTCCTGCTTCCAATTGATGTTTGGAATTTTTTTTCCCACCACAGTTAAAATAACTTAAAAGTGACTACTGTTTCGCTTTACTCATTCTCGGATCAAAAAGTTTAAAAAAAAAAAAAAAAAAAAAGCAAATTTATAGCCATGAACTTAATAATTCGAGTAAACGAAATAGTTTGACCGATATTTCCTGACATCTGTCCGTTTATGAATACAGAATCAGAGAGTATCACTACTGTTCAGAGAGGGGGCATCTTCCATAGATATTCTATAGGAATGCACCCCTCTTCTCTCTCCTCCGTCTACAAATGCTGAGCACTGGACCCATAAACACAAAAGCACATTTTTAGAGTGATTACAGACTTTCTATTCTTTTTTCGGGCATTCCTTTAGCTAGAATCATGCATTCTCTTTCCTGATGAGGGGGGGGAGGGGATGAGCATGAAAAAATTCATCTTTTCTCTCACCATTTCAAATATCTCTCATCATTCATCATTTCTAATTTGAGAATAAATCTTGGGGGGGTGCATATGTCCCTTTGCACCCCCTCTGGGTACGCCACTGTGGTGGGCTCAGCCCCAACTCACAATTTATTAAGGAGGCTCAAGCCCCATGGACTCATATAACTCGACGCCTGTGCATTAAATAACAGTTTCAAGTAACAGTAATAAATTTTTGAAACTGCAATATTTTACATCTTAAGTGGACATTATTTGAACCGTCTTTTTTTTTTTCTTTAGTGTGTGTGTGGAGGGGGGGGGGGGGAAGTCATCTTAAGTTGTCAAACACCTCAGAACTTAATTCATTTGAAAGATTTCAGTTTGTTATAAAATTTTTCACAATACCGATAACCTCCAACTTCCCCTAGCATATTCTTTAGATTTTACCTAGTACTACAGTGCTCCTTATGATAATGATGATACGCACCCTCAAAATGAATTTCTGGGTACGCCACTGCTACGTCAAAAAACACTCTGATACAAAAAAAAAAAAAAAAAAAAAAAAAAAAAGCTCTCCCGATCCCGACAAATCAGAGAAACCATGCATCAGTCGTTCTCCGTGCGTGGTTACTGTACCTGAAATTGATCTAAACTATTTCCAGTACGTAGACCACCAGAAATAGTTCTGTACTATTTCCGGTAATGAACTAGATAGTTCATGACGAACTACATAGTTCAATATGAACTATATAGTTCATCCCAAATTGCATGGTTCATAATGAACTATCTAGTTCATTGAACTATTTAGTTTATTGAACTACTTAGTTCATTTTGAACTACATAGTTCATTTTTAACTAGATAGTTCATTTTTAACTAGATAGTTCATTTTGAACTACATAGTTCATTTTAAACTAGATAGTTCATTACGAACTACGTAGTTCATTATTAAATCTCCATAGTTATGAAAATGTTTTTCTTAAAGAAACTAGAAAATAAAACACTTTTTGTTAAATATATTTTGATTAAATATCATTTTTTTTTTTTCCTGCTAAAATATATTTTGACAAGCAGTATTATTGAGTAGTTTTTAGAATTTATTACGTATATTTATGTTATTTCTCGGTATATAATTTAAACTAGATCTACTGCTGGGTATTTTTAATATCAGGCTATTGCCAGTCATTCGTCATATTGGCCAGAAATCACAATGCTTGCCGGATACAGAGTTGCCACCTCTCCTGATTTCCAATTATTTGTTCGTTTTCTACTGATTTTTATCATCCGTCACATAAAAAATGTTATTTTCTAAATTTGAAATCATTTTTAAAAGTTCCATCATGGCAAGCAACCTTTCTCGGCATTTCTTTCTTTCCTGCAATCTAACTAGTTCCAGAAATCCATGCTGTGTGGTGTCGAACAATTCGGGCTTTGCTTAGGAACATACAATGGGGACAGAAGTGCAGTTTCTTGCTCTAATAAAGCATTCCAATTTCAGTCTTTTTCCATGGCTCTTAAAAATAATTATTTTGCTTTTGGCATTGCTTAATACTTAATACTCCAGTGCATTAAGAGTAAAAATTGATTGCTATTTTGAATTTTCTAACTTAATGTTTTTCCAATTACCAAATTTTTTATAAACTACTATTACCTAATAGAAAACATAACCCAGGGTTAGTTTTTTTTTTTTTTTTTTTTTTTGTGTGTGTGTGTGTGTCCCAAAATTATCCTTTTCTGACACCAAATTACACCAATCTTGCTTTTTTCTCTCGAAAATATAGCTTGAGCTGGTACATCCCCAATCATTTTTATTTTAATTAATATGGTTTTTTTTTTTTATTTATTTATTATTCTTGTTCTTGTTGAAAACTAGTTTCCCGATTTTTAAAATAAAAGTTCCTGATTTTTGCCTTTGCCAAGTTGCCAACTCTGCCGATATCTGTTGCATCCGTAAACCATACATCTCTTGTCATCAACACTTAAGCTTGATAGTGTGAGAATAAGAAGTTATTTTATTTTCTAATCCATTTGTGTTATTAAATAGCCCCCCACCCCCAGCTTTTTAAGGATGTGGAGATGGGACAAACTTTTTTTTTTCTCTAAAAATTGCTGATGAAAATTTCAATAATTAAATTGCTATAGACTTTTTTAAACAATAATTTAACTGTATGGAATTCTCTTTTTCTATTTTAGTCAGAGGAAGATAAAGCACTCCAAGATGAACTAAATGTGTACATACAAGTTTTAAGTGTAAGTATATGTCTTTAGTGTAAATATTTACCTTTATTGAGTTTTAACTCTAAGTTTTTATTACCTTCCTACTTGTATAGTTTACCTGCACAATGTATGGATAAACTCAGGAAAAATTCCGAAATGTATTCTTACCCATAACATTGTAGAGGTCTAAAGCCTCCATCCTAACTCCCTTCTTATCTCCTCTGCTATGCAAATGAATTGTATGTTATAATGTTAGGTTATAATTTACTAGAAGTTTGCCATTGTTGTAAATGTTATTTTATAGTTACAGGAAGTAATCCACTGTCAACTAGAGGTTGAAAATTTAAAAAAAAAAAAGAGATTGAATACTTTGAACTATAGAAATTTTCGTATGAAATATTCCTATGATTTTTTTTTTTAGTTAAAATCAAGCACGGAGATACCTTAGTTATATAGTTAAATTCATTAAAAGCCAATTAAAATCTCTGTAAAAGCTTAAACACAAATCATTTCGTTCGCATTAAACTTTTATGGAGATTTTAATTGGCTTTTAATGATTTTAACTATATATTCCTATGATTTTCTTTTAACACTATCCTCAACAGAATCTCAGGGGATCAGAACAGTTTTCTGCTTTAGAATGGAGATAAATATGTAGTTAAGAGACGAGCATTTCCATTGAAGTTAAATTTCCCCTGAATAATGGATTTTCTGTATGCAAAATTCTGACTTGAGTGGGAGAACAGCATACCTAGCAGACAAAAATAAATTGATGTTCCATATATGTCAGTGGACATATATTCTTAGATCAAGCATGCAGCAAAGAAAAAATGCTGACTCTTGCATTGAAAGGGTTTCATTTCATTATTTTATACTAATATGTGTAATTTTAAAAGGTGGCCATCAGAGTTTTTTTACATGCATTTTATTTCAAATATTTTTCTGGTACATAAAATGTCATTAGATTTTGAAAAGAGCGTAAAGGTCATTCCATATCAAATCAACCAATATATATATATATTATTTATTTTGGACCTTGACATCTCAGATTTCGATGATTTTTGGTTTATAGTTTGTACCTACTTAATGCAGTATATGAAAAACCCAATTTTTTGGAATGCTATTTTTTTCCCTTCTAATTTTTCTAAAAATTGACACTGTTTCCATTCACAAAATCATCCATAATTCTGTAACTAATTATGCCAGAGTGCTAAATGATATATCCTTTAAAGCTCTTTTTACGTGCTTTAATATGATATGCAGCACAATGTATTTTAAATAAAATTTAATTTTCATGAAAATTTTTTTCCAAAAAAAAATTTATTTATTGTCTAGAGGTATGCAAACTTTCAGGATGGAGAAATGATGGGTTTTTTAAGAAATTAATTTTTGAATTAGTGCAGCATTTTCAAAAAAAAATTCTATTTTCTTTTCAATGCTGTTTGCTTTGTTTTAGCATGACTCTGCTACAAGAGAAAAAAGTTATAAATTTCAGAAGGAGATAAATCAGAATGATCTTTTCTTTAGTTTTGGTTTTTATTCAGGTTAAGGCACAAGTTTTAGTTTTCATTGACTGGTCTAATCAGAATCCTCTTTCATGTCTGGGTTTGAAGTTTGTGCCAAAGTCTTTTGATGGTTTTTAGTTCCATCTTCTCAAGTTTTTAGCCAATTGACCAATCTATCAAAGGAAGAGTTGTTTTATGTTATGCTTAGATTTGTTGCAGCATTTTCACTAGTGCATCCAGTGATTTATTAAATACTCTTCATTTAATTTATATGTAAAGTGTTTCATAATTTTCTTTTTAGAGTCATTTAAAAAGCTCTAACGTAACTGTTTTGAACAACATTTTGAATATTATTAGTTTAAAATGGCTGAAATTAATAAAAACTGGAGAAAATTTTCTGTTGGATGCTGTAATCCTTATGTTCACTCTAAATCAAGCAAACTTAGAAATGTAACATCTTGGATGTACAATTTAAGATCCAGTATAACAAGGGGCATGAAAATATGTGATGGCTGTAGAATTAAATTTTCAAACGATAAGTAATAGTCAAAAGATGAAATTGAAGAAGTATTGCCTAGTACTAACACTTCTTAAAACTTCTCTGATCCTGATGCAGCACTAGATTACTTAAATAAATCTTAAACTTGTTGAGGAATCACCAGTTAAGAAAAAGTGACTTGAAAATTAATCTTATGCAAGGATAAATAAAAAATAAAAGTAAAAACAACTTTTGAGAAAAAATTTGTTTTAGACTCTAGTTCAGATGCTTCCAAAAATAAATGAATAAATAATAATAGTAGTAGCACGCTGTGAATCAGAAATGCTAGAACAACTGAAAGAAAATTTTTCAAACAAGTAAAAGTGAAAAGATCTTAATTCTAAATCTCTTACCTCCTATTTGAGTAAAAAGAAAATTCAAAATGAATTCGAAGTAGGTGATTATATGGTCAGAATAGTTAGAAAATCAGTTAATGAGAAAGGAATAATTTCAACTCCAAACCCACCAGGAAAAGCATTAAATGAGAAAACTGTCAAGGCTGTAATTGACTGTTATAACAATGATGAAGTTAATAGAATAATGCCTGTTACAGAGCTCATTCTAGGTAGAAAAACGGCAGGGTGCAAAGGTTTTAAAAAAGGGCATTGTGTTTCTTAAAAAGGGCAGTACATATCATATCCTGATTAAAAACACTTCTAATTCAGAAAAAAAATTGCTTTAAAAAATTGAGTAAAACAATGCTTTATTGATTAATAAATTAATAATTAATTAGAAATCTTCATTAATAAATTAATTACTAGTCTTTATTAAAAATTAGATAACGTTAAGTTGATAAAGCTAGATATGTAAGAGTTAATTGCTTTTAATAAAAGATTTATTTGACCACTTTGTTAAGAATCATCAATAAAAGTTTAACTAAATTAAGAAACACTTAATAAAGTTATTCTAAACCTAAATTTTCATTTTTATTAATTTTTTTAAGTTTTTAAATTATTACACCTACAAAAATAATTCATTCAGTTTTTTATCATTCACTTGTCTTTGCAAGAATTAATTCAATAGTACAAACAATTAAAATATTATAGTTAATACATGAAAATATTAATAACACTTCTGTTAAAAATAACCATATAATGGTATAAATATATATTCCAGTTGTTCAATATATATATTCCACTACAAATTCCAGTTATTTACTAATTTTTTTAAAAATGGACAACAATAGCTAAAAATTCTTTCAGGATTATCATGCAGCCATTATAAGTATTCTTCTGTTGATTTTAACAATCAGCTGGTTACCTATATAAGTGACAATATTGAAATAGCCCGAAAAGAGATAAGAACCTCAACCTCATCTTTCTCCCCCTTTCCCTGCCCGTCTAGCTCAGAAAGAAAACCACAAAGTAAAAAGTTTTGACAGTAAATTTCTAACTTTTGAACAAATTAAGATGTCTTTAAAATTTGTACTCTGAATCAATTTTTGCATTTAAAAGTGGTCCCCAAAATTTCAAACAGATCGGTCCATTAATAAAAAAAAATTATAGATGAATGAATTTTTACAGAGTTGATTTCCATCCCCCTTCTCATCACAGAAACAAGCCATCAATCTTTAACGAGGTAATTCTACTATCCTGAATGGGCCTCCCGTGCGCTTCCAGGAAAGTGAGAGAGGGCAGGAGTTCTGTTACCATAAAAGACGCTCAAGCTAATTATTATTTTCAAATTTATATGTTCTAAGTTGTCTCCTTTATTTATTTATTTATTTTTTTAAATAACAATTGTTTTCTGTATATATCAAGTGGTTCACCAGAAAAACGTTGTTATAACTCCCTGATGAATTTTTCTGCTGTGGGGTAGGATGGAAATACTTTCAAAGACAGGTGCAATAAGAAGGCATGTTATATTGACTTTTTGCATTGCATCGGCGAATTTCTCCCTTTCATTTGTCAAGTATCATTAGCATGTTATGTGTGAGCAACCCAAATAAGAGTTGAACAAATAAAAGACTAAAGAAACTTCCTTAAAAAAAAATAAAAAAAAAAAAAACTTTGCAGGCAAAAGAGGGGGCCAAGTTTCACACAGTTCACGTTTGCATTAATCATCAGAATGTGAATCAAAAGGCAACAGTGCAGATTTTTTCTTCTTTTTTTTTTTTTTTAAGAGCACGGTGCCCCACTGACCCCGCCTAGAATGAGCTCTGGCCTGATAAAAAAGATTTTGTACCAATTATTACAGATGATGGCACAAAAATCCGTGTAGAAAAAAGGTTTAATTTTGGCAAACTTAAAAGAAATTTAGCAATTATTTTAAAAGGAACATCCAACTCAAAAGTTGGTTTTTCTAAGTTTTGTGATGAGACCTAAAAACTGTATTTTAGCAGAAAAAAGTGGGACTCACACAGTTCGCATTTGCATTAATCATCAGAATGTGAAGCTTATGCTATATGGATCAAGAATCAACAAATTTTCATTAGTTACAATTAGTATCAAGAAATTTTCTTACTATATTCACTTTTTGGGCAACTTATATGTTACGTTAGGTGACTAATTTGAAAATCAGATTTCAATTTTTGTCCCTTCCTTTCTTTTCTACATGCATTGTCGTTCATCAACATTCTTTTTTCTTTCTTTCTTTCTCTTTTTTTTTTTTTTTTTTTTTTTAAATATCGTATTATAAAAAAAAAAAAATGTTCTACATTGTCTGTTATATAACTCACGGACCTTTTTAATTTATCATTCCTTTTAAAATGGAGCTACATGACGTATGTTTATTTCTTAACTACAAAATCATGCAAAAATGTAGCTATTTTGGCTACTGAAATTAAAATGGCCTCAAAATTGGTGACTTTTCTTTTTATCTCTGAAAGGCTACTAATGATAGTATTTTTGCCTCCTTACATTGGTGGACACCCTGTACATGTTGTTTTCTTTGGTAAGTTTCCAACTGTATACTTCATATCATTCAAATTTAGGCTTATTACAGTTCAAAAGGATCTCTCCTCCCTGAAAATTTTTATGATTTGTTTTTATAATAGTCTTTTATTAAACTTTTTTTTAACTAAATGGCAAAATTTATTCTTTCTTCAAACTGTTTTTATTAAGTAAACCGACTTAAGAATAAATTTTTAGAGATTTGAAATAAAAAAGTGTTTCAAATATCTAGTTTTAATTATTTTCATCCTTAATGTTTAATAGTCTTACTACCTGTTTGTTATGTGTGAAAGCTAAGTAAAAAGTTTTGCTTTGCTGATTTAATAATTTTTTTACAGGAAGATAAACAGGAATTATATCTTCCTACACTCAATCAACTGAGAGTAAAAATTCGAGCCTCAACTACATCAATGACATCTGTACCTAAACCTCTGAAGTTTCTCAGACCACATTTTCCCACCCTGAAAACATTATATGAAAAGTTTCCTGAGGGTGAATCTAAGGTATCTCTCTTTTTGTAATTTTCTGTAAGAATGTATACATGTTTTATCTCAATGTCTCCTGAGCCAGTATGCTCACTTTTTAAGTGATCCCTCCCCCAAGAATATTGCACTGTCAAAAAGTTTTTAAAAAATGGGTTATACTTCCCAATATAACGTTAGAATTAAGGTTTAAAAATTAATCAAAGCTCACCATGCAATATTATAAAATGAAAAAAGTTGCAGGTATAGTATGTCTATGCATTTAGTTTTAAGACAAAGTCAAATTTGGATAAGTATAAGGTTCATTCAAATAAAACCTGGTCGGTGCATCTAACTTTGCATTACACATAAGGTGGCACCACGGAACTGCGTATATGGTGGCACCATCTATTGGTAAAGAGACTGATGCATGTGCAATGTTTGACGCTGCATAGCGACAGTGTGGTTTGACGCCGAAGAGAAGGTGCTCACACAAGTTATCGTCCACTGCGGAACATGAAGGCAAGTAAGCAGGAACAATGAGGAGTGATTAAATTTTTAGCACCGGTGGGAGTTGGAGGCCGTGAAATGTATCAACGGATGACGGCTGTGCACAGTGAGAACAGTCAGTCTGCGCCGTTCAAGTGTTGTGGACTGGCGCAAAAGATTCCCCTCCACTTTACAGAACCATAGACGAGCCACCGTGCAGTCCTGATTTTCACCATTTGTTTCAACGGATGACGAAGTGTGTGACTGGGTCCAAGCCTGGATCCGACAGCAACCTACTAGCTTCTTCAAGGATGGAATCGACCAGCTAGTGTCACAATGAGATAAATGTGCCAACAGTTTTGGCAACTATTTTTGAGTGTGTGTACTGTGTTTAACTACATTTTTGAGTTTATAAAATCATTACCATTACTTTACACTAGTAACCAGCTTTCAATTGAATGCTCCTTATATTATATTCATCCACTTTGGTAGTTTGGTTTCTAGATGAATTCTAATTTATTGTATAAAGTATTCATAATGTGCACTATTATTACGTTTAATCATAAAATTTCTTTAGAAATCCTTATTACATACTAGCCGCCTCTGGTGACCAGTTAGTTCGCCGGCTTAATAAATCTTGGTACTTACATATTATCCCGGCGGTCCGCCAAGACGAACAATTTTTTGCCAAGAGAGATGCCAGGCATATGAAATTATTAATGGTTTTGTAGCATTAGCAGGGGGTGACACTTAAAGCAGAAGCGGCCCTGCTTTAAGTGTCACCCCCTGCTAATGTAAAAAAGACACCCCTTTTTATGCTCTACTTAGTTTTTGAGTTCGAAATGACGCCCCTTTGAAGCCGGTGCCCGGATGCGATGCTTACCGTGTCGGGCCACCCCTGTTTACAAAAATAATATGCTTAAATGATAAAAACGAGCAAAAAGGTACAAATTATTTATTCTGATGAGCTTCTGGATATATCGGCTGTTAACAAAAAACAGAAAGAAAAAAAAAGTAAGAAAATCTGAAACACTTTCAGATTTTAAATACACACTAAAGTGTTATATATTAAGAACATATTATAATCCATGGGTCTTCCCTATTTTCTTTCTTTTTTTATATATGGGAAAAATTTTACTCATCAATTAACTATCAAAATAGAGGTTTTTACCCCTATTTTTATACAACCCAGTTAAGTATAGTTGTCTATATGGAATATCTCACAAACTTTGTGTTATATTAGCACTCGATTTTCAGTGAAGACAACATCTCAAGGAATTTTAAATAGCTTTATTCATTTGCATCCCATTGCAAGGTTTCTACATATTAATAGTTAAGTGGTATAGAATTTTAATCTACAGTCACATATTATAGTTTGCAGTCTTTAAAAGTGAATGTTAATTTCTCATAATTTGTTTCAAATAAAAATAAAATGTTTGTATATGAACAATATCATTTGTTCTGGTTTAAAAAAGTCTTTTTTCTTTTTCTAGAGATTTTGTGCTGACATCATAAGCATTCTTGCAATGACAATTAGTGAAGACAGAGAGTGTCTTAAGTATCGTCTTCGAGGATCTCAAGAAGAAATAGGATCTTGGGGTCATGAGTATGTAAGGTATGTGAGTAATTTTTAATGCAGTGGCTACGTTTGCATCACTTGTCAAACATTATTTTTACAGCAGCAGACAGAGTGACAACAGTACATCACGAATCCCGTGGTTTTGCAGTGAACGTTGTATTGTTCTGGAGATCACTACATGCACTGTCCATTTTGGTTTTGATGAAGTTGTTTCTTCTTGCATATTATTTGTTTAGGGCAGAAACTCTTAATTAATTGTCCATATGTGAAAGAAATATTTTACAAGTATTAGCTCGATAATTTTAGCTTTGAAATACAAAGTTTTATAGAAGTAAATTTTATTTGATATCAATTAGTTCTGAAAATTAATTAATAATAATTAGTTTAAAATAGTTCAGCTATTTAGTATTAGTTGAAAGTAATTTATAATTTATTTAATAATTAAAATATTTTCCTATTTTTGCTTATCTACAGAAGTAAAAAAGTTGGTAAACACAGTTATAGGTCATTATATAAAGACAACCTAAAAATCTTTAGCAGCACTGTCTCTTTTCAGATTCTGATGTATTCTTACACTTGTAGTCATTGCTATTAATCCATATATTATTTTTATAAGCTGTTTCTTACTGTTTAGACTATTTTTTTCTTTAGACATCTGTCTGGAGAAATTGCTCAAGAATGGTCATCTTTGAGTGAAGAGGATGCTGCTTACAGAAAGCAGTTGACAGATTTAGCAGAGCAAATTGTCCCTTACCATATGGCTCATAATGCAGAAGCTGAAGCTTGTGATCTTGTTATGGAAATTGAAAGGCTAGATTTACTGGATCAGTATGTTGATGAAGATGCTTTTCCACGTGTAGCCTTATACTTGACAAGGTACAGTAATTCTGTGAAATTAATGAGAAATTGTGTAATAATTGCACTTGCTAAAGTTTGAAAAATAACCACCAATATTTCACAAAAAAATAAAAGTAAAGTAATTACTGTACAATATTGTAATGAATTGTTATAATTTATCTGTAGTTGTGTTCCATATGTCTCTGAACCAGAAAATACAAACCTTCTCAAGTGTGCATTGCAGTTATTCCGAAAGTTCAATCGTTATCCTGAAGCTCTTCGTGTGGCTATGCAGCTGAATGATATTGATCTCATCAAAGAGATATTTTTATCATGTACTGATAGGTATTACTTTTTTTAATTGGTATTTAAAAAATTGTATGTGTATGTTTTATTTGTTAAATCTAATTTTTTCACTTTTTGCTGGATGCTTAAAAATGTTTTCAGCTAAGCTTGGTTTAAAAAAAAATATTACTTTATCGTAGGATTTCTTATATTTTCTAAAGGTTATTTTGTCTCATTACTACTTTTTTGTGTAGTGATTTCTTTTATACACTTTTAGAGCTAAAAATAGCTATATCGTTATTTAATAGTTTTGAAAGTTACAGGCATATGTTACATACATTTTAATAACTGTTAGGGTATTATTTGCATTCCTCCCATGCAGATTCTCAGCAGAGTTCTCACAGTAAGTTTTTCTCTCTGTCTTAGAAACAAAATGGTTCATTATTTCTCTTTTAAAAGATAAAGTGACTCAAAGATAAAATAAAAGTCATGAATTTCAAGAACAGCTTTAGTATCACCCACCTGCCATTTTTGGCAGGGTTTTCAATTTTCCGGAAAGGCAGCGCTGTAATCAGCACTCACTAATTGGCCATTGATCTTTGGTCCTGCCACCTGGTGGCATAAGGTAAAACTCATAAAACAGTTTGGGTTACCACGTTTGGCAACTTAACCCCAGGCTTGGCAATGTTTTTTGGCAAGAAATTTGGGTGGGCGATACTTAAGGCTAGCCGAGTTTTATTATGTAGAATCCTAATGCTAATTCAAAAGTTAAAAAATGAAAGGGCAATCCAAGAATTTTTTGTAGGGTCCAATTTCAGTGAAAAATGACTAGTTAAGTGAATTTTTCAACATCTATTTTTGAGAATTTTCATAACCAATTTTTGTAAGAGTCTCTTTAAAGAACATATTAAAATGTAGGCCCATTTTATTTTTGTGAAGGGGGGCTGCAAAACAGGTCCAGATTTCATCTGTATAAATAAATGATTATAGAATGCTATGAAAGCTTCAAGTGTAAGAAGATAGAGGTTGGAATATGTAGATGGTATTTTACTGTTATACAACAACACTTGAGAAAAATTGCCAACACTGCATGTAAGTAATATATGTTGCACTGAGGAACATTCTTTCAACCCTTGTGGATCATAACATATTTTGGTCGTCTTGGATTTTTTATATTCATTTATTCATCAGCCTGAATTTAATGTATTCCTATGCAGATGTTACAATGTATTCATGCACAATGATCGTTAGTCATTTTGAATACATCTGAGAACTACGTATTAATGTATGGGCTATTTTAAATAGAGTAAGTTCTGATATTGTCAGTTTAGTTTTCAATTTGACTTGTTTATGTTGCATTTTGTATTGGTATTGCACTGCCTTTTTACCTTTTTTTTTCTGTATTTTGATGATTTTAAACATTGTTTATTTAGTGCAATGAATATTTATGTGCTGCAAAATAACTGTGATTTTATTGTATTGTTACGTAAGTGTAATGTTTTACCTGCAAACAGATTGTGTATATCTTAACAGATTGTGTATCTGTATGCTACACAAAAATAAGTAGCATGTATTAAAGATGAGTTTGGGCTCATATTTTAAAGCCTGAGCCTGAAGATTTTTAATTCCAGTCCTGCCCAAGCCCGAAATTTCAGCTAATAGATAAATAAAAGTGAATTAAGTGAACTAAGTGAAAAATTCCAGATCTGGGGATTGAACCCAGGACTGTCGCTTAACATGTGAATGCTATACCACTGAGCTACTCTGGCACAATTCCCAGACAAAACCTCACATCTGGGAACCGTCCCAGAGTAGCTCAGTTGTAGAGCACGCAAACATTAAGCGACAGTCCTGGGTTCAATCCCCAGCTCTGGAATTTTTCGTTTAGTTTTGGTAAAAAAAAAATCTGTTTACAAAGAATATGTTCTATAAAGGAGAAATTTCTCACAAGCCTGAGCCCTTCTCATCTCTAGTAAGTATGCAAAATTGCAATTTTTGAAAATGCAGTAAGGAATGTTTAAGAGATCTCTTTGTGTTCAAGTAAGTTCAATTCTAAAATAGTTGTATCAAATATACAACTGCAGTTTGTTTTATACATTTTTCATGCATTAATATGTTGTATTTTCTTTTTAATGGCTAGATTAATTTTGCAGTACAATAACAATACAAAAGGAAATGGTAACGAATTAGTATGTTAGTTTTTTATTTATTTTATTTATTTATTTTTCCTTTCTTCGTTGCATACAAAACTATGCAGTATAGTGCAGACAGTATTTATTTTCCTTAGGTGGCATACTGAATCTGACTGTTATCTTTTATGTTTGTTTTAATATTCGTAACAGTTTCTAAATTTTGGAGTGAGTGGGGGAGGCCCATAGAGGGAAGGCATTAGTGTTGGTGACAGTTATCAGAGCTTGTCGACTGCCATCTTGAAAAATTGCCATGCGTTGTTGTATAACAGAAAACTACCGATTAGATTTTGGGAAGACTTAGTATGATTTTTTTAAATTTAATCAGAAATGCAAATGTCCTGATCTGTTAAAAACATGCTCTATACCCAGGCGTGATAACAGGAATATTTACATTGAAAAAGCCAGTGTACTTTAAAAAAAAAAAAAAAAATGAAGTTCTGAACACCATGTTAAAAATAAAGGGCATGTGAAAGCAATGAAAGAATATAATTCAGTGCACGTGTAAACAAAGTGTTTTTTCTTCTCTTCAATGTGTCATTCATTCAATTGTTTAAAAACTATTTAAAGTTATTAAAGGAACTTTGTTTTACCATGACTTAAATAGAGTTTATTGTCGGTTCAAAATCTTATTTTGAACTGTAGTTTGCATCAAAGCTGTGAAGGTACTTAACCCTCTTGCTGCATTTTTTTTTTTTTTTTTTAATATCAAAGTAGGTTCAAAAAGTTTTTTTTTTTTTTTTTTTTTTTTTTTATTATTATTATTATTACATATTTCATATCTACATAATATTTAGATTTAAAATACTTTCAAAAAAATTGTAAAAGTTTTTTTTTTTTTTTAAACATGTGGAATCAGGTCATAGAAAAAGTTGTTAAATAATATTATACTCCACTTTCAGTGTTCTAGAAAAAGAAAAAATGAAATTCTGAAAATTTTTAAATTACAATTTAGTAAATATATGAATGAAAATTCTGCAGAATATTTCAAAATTTTACTAGAAATGAAGTTCAGTATGATAAATTTCCAATCTTCAGATTCATCACTATCCAGAGAGGAAATTCGGGAAAACATCGTACAGTGCACTTTAAATTAGATTCACGACTCCTGTCAGTGTCGAAAATGTCAGCAGGAACTACAAAACAAGCTCATAAACTAGTGTGGAAATACGGAAAACTATTACAATCTGTTAACCCGCACCTGAATTAGCAATTAAACATCGCAGAAAAAATGAAATGAACTGCTGAACAGGAAAAATGTGGTTTGTGTTTTTGGAATAGATGAAAAAACTTAGTACCTGTGGAAATTAGGAGTTGTGCAAAATTTGCTATATTTATATTGCCCGTGGAAATAGTGGGATGTGCAGTGAAAAAGTTAAATTGGCAGGACCCCAGTTAAAGTGGGCAAAGAGATAGTGTTGTATTATCCTACATCAATATCTATATTACCTGTTATTTATATTCATATATTACTAATTTCAGTTAGCAAAAATAAATACTTTGTATCAGAAATATTGTGTAATTAAAATAATATGTTAGTGTTTTTATGTTAATTTAAAAGCAATTATAAATATATGGGTGTATATTTACTTTTTTTTTTTTTTTTCTTTTAGTTCTATACAAAAACAGATGGCATTTATGTTGAATCGGCAACAAATTTATTTAGAACTGGATGGAGATGAAAATTCTGAATTAACAGACATCATGACAAATGCTCATCTTAATAATCACTTTTTAGCTTTAGCAAGAGAGGTACTTTATTAGATAACATGGAAAGACAAATATTTTTAATGCTTTATTTATGTGTGTGTAATGAATGGTTCTTTTTTAGCTTGATATTGTGGAACCTAAAACTCCAGATGATATCTATAAAACTCATTTGGATAATACAAGTATGTTTTCTTATATATAACTAATTTCATTACTAATTATGTATCTTAATATACATTTGTTTCTTATAAAATAAACGTCTATTGAAATGTTTGTTATTATAGATTGTTATATGTAAGGTTTTCATTATACAGTTGATGTTCAGTTTTACAAACTCTGCTAGTCCCAACGAACCTTACAGATACAAAATGTTTTTAAGTTCTCATTTGCAAACAAAAACTACTTAGAAAAATCTCTCTTAGGCAATCTGTGGTTTCCTTAAATTAACATTTGCTTTTTTTTTTTTAATAGAAGCAATTTAGCAAAGAATAATGCTTATTATAGACAATGAAAAAAATTGAGACAAACAACATAATTGTGTGTGCACTAATCATAGCCTATATCTAATTTATTCAATACCAATATTTTTTTAATGGCTTCATCCTTAATTTTTCAAGTTTTTCTGTTTTAACGGTATTGATTTTATTATTTTGTGTGTGTGTGGCTCCTGTGATTTTTTAAAAACGAGCATCAACTGTGTGTAAAATAGACTTAATGTTAATTAGACTTCATCTTAATTTTGTGATTTATGAATCTGGTCTTTTTCTTTACATCCCTAAGATGTAAGTTGAGTAAATTAGAATATAATTAGAAGTAATAACATTATGTGTGTATAAGTTTGGTTACTTGTAATCTAATCATATTATTATTTAATTTAGGACCTACTTTTGGACCTAGTGGAAGTGTAGACTCAGCTAAGCAGAATTTGGCTTCGAGCTTTGTGAATGGATTTGTAAATGCTGCATTTGGTCAGGATAAGCTGCTGATGGAGGATGGACAGAAATGGTTATATAAAAACAGAGAGCATGGTAATGCTTTTGCATTTTTCTTATCATGAACTTAAATTTTGAGTTAGCAATATTTTCTTTTTATTATTAAAAAAAAAAAACGGGAATTCTAGGAACTAGGCATTGTAAATTGTTTTTATTTGTGCATCTTTTATCTCTTTATCGTTATCACAGCAGCACAAGTTTGATTAGTGCAGTT
The DNA here is from genome assembly GCA_038373885.1 of Cheiracanthium punctorium. NCBI lineage: Eukaryota > Metazoa > Arthropoda > Arachnida > Araneae > Cheiracanthiidae > Cheiracanthium > Cheiracanthium punctorium. The sequence continues at coordinate 5,851 of JAWZYV010015073.1, read as the reverse complement.
TTAAATATTGTAATTTATTTTAAGGATCCATGAACCACACTGGTTAAAGAACATCAATAAATATCGCAATAGATTTACAAACATGAATTTATGTTTTTGCACAGTTTTGGAATAGGAGTTTTATGTATATATAGGCAGTTTTAGTTTTTAAAATAAATTTTTTAGCCTCTAATTAATTTTTTCTTTTTTACTTATTAAAAATGTGATGAACTAAATTGAATTAATGGAGAACTATCAGCTTCCGTTTATTTAAATAATTGTGGAAGAGGTGCTTTGAGTGATCTGCTGGAGTCCAGCATTTCACTTGGGCAATCGCTGACCCTTGCAGAGCGTGTGTAGACCCATCCTGGGAACCAATACCAATCTATTGGAACTCTTTTCCATTGTACTGTTTAATTGTAAGAATGAATAGATTGAACCTTTGTTCAAATAATTTGTTAAACTGTCTAACTCAGAAGATTTGTAGGTTCAAGGGCAAGGGCAATCATCCCTAATCTTGCAACCCCTCTCCTGGATCCATCACTATTATAGTTAATAAACTTTCTATATGTAATAAATTTTATCTACTGAGTTTAAGAGTAATAATGATCAAATTTAATTTACTCTTGCTAATAGATTTTACATTACAGAGGGGATCATACTTAAGTCTGATAAAAGTGTGTCACAAAGTGTATTACTTAGATAAATATATGTTGATGTTTTATTTATTAAAAACTGCATATTCTATGAGTTTGCGCCATCGGTTGGCAGCTTTATAAAATAAGAGCTCAATTGTATTCTCTTTATTATTATTATTATTATTAAAGGACCAGTGTTGTTGTTTTTTTTTTTTTTGTTTGTTTGTTTGTTTGTTTATTTGTTGTTGTTTTTGTTTTTTCGCTATAAAAAGTAACTTATTTGTTAATCCAGGACTTTAACTGTCTTTATTCCAAATTTCATCCAAATCTGTCAAACTGTTTCAGCATGAAAAAGTAGCAAACATACATACAAACATTGACATTTATATATTAGTAGGATTTTTTGCATGTATTATACAATCACATAAAATTTATCCATAAATTTAACTTGATTTGGGGCTACACACACATATGACTTGTGTTGCTTAAGCTAATGCTTTTGTCTACTTGTATTTTTGTTTTATTTGTGAATACATCTATCCATATTATAACACAAAGTCCCCTCGCCTCATCTGTCTGTCTAAATGTGCAAATTCTTTTTGCAATAAATAGGCCATTTAATGAGGAAGGTTTTAAGCTATATAACAGCATAATACGACAATAATATGTAGATGTATCGAAGACTATGGCAATTCTTCACAAAAATGTTTTCAGCTTAAACTACATGAATTTGTATAATTGTAAATTAGCAATTTCATTTTATGTGATCAGATTATCAAATCCTTGTATCTTAAAGAGTCACATGACTCACCATCTGCATATGTATGTGTTTATGTGTGATAAAAGTAGATGAGCAAAAACCTTGAAATCAACTTCTTTCCTTTCAATAATTTAAGTTAGATTCCACGAGCGAAACTGATGTCATTTAATGTCACAACTTTAAAAATGCATTAAAAATCAATTTTGGTTAACAGTCTTCATAAAATTACCTCCACAAGCGGAATAATAAACTTCCACAATATCCAATAAAAGTAGATCAGTGAACGTGAGATTTTTTTTCTTTCAACAATTCAAGTTAGATATTGCCAGTGAAATTGACATCATTTTGGTGTCACAAATGTGAAAATGCATTAAAACATAAAAACCCGATTAAGTTAAAAGGCTTTGATGTAAAAGTTATGCAATTAAATAGTCCCTTTTTTTTTTTTTTTTTTCTTAAAGAGATGATCCATTTCCCCACTTTTTTTGGTAGAAAATTTGGTGGGAGCCCTGTTACTGAATAGTGAGTACTCAGTACTAAGTAGTAGTCCTAAGTAACAGCATACATTGCAATACTTCATGACCCAGATCCTTCTCCCTGACCCGTTGAATATGATCAGCAACCCCACTTAAAGTAGTAAGATTTTTTTGTTTATTAATTGCGTTGTGTATGTGTACTTGAACTAGTACTACCATATGGCTATGTTAAGAAGACATGATTTTCCCTGTGTTTTTATCTGTGGCTGTGGTATGTCAGCGACTATGCTTCCTGCAAAAACTTAAAAAGGGACGTATGTTGACGTTAAAAAGAGAAACGCAGAGACAGTATCTACATCTAGACTTTCGTCCTCATGTGAAGAAGTTGCAAATGTCACACGAGAACTGGAAACAAGCTTCAGTCCCAATAACTGACCACTTCAGCATTTTGAGGGGGGGGAAAATCATATCAAGAGAAATATGCTCTTGAAAGAAAGCAAATACTTTATGTAATATATATCGACAGGCAAGTCGTTTGTAGTTGCCTCTGTAAGAAAAATGAAAAGTACCAATGAACGAGGAGAATTTCTATTAGACCAGCAAACTGAAAAAAATTAGGTTTCTTTCAGTTCAATGGATTTGAATAATGAATGTAAACTGAAGCGGCGTATATGCGAGCATACTGACTTTTCACTAACACCAAGTATCATTGAAAGCAGAGCCCTAAACGTTGATGACGTCATATTTGCAGTGAAAAAATTTACAGCTGTAGTAAGTTCGTTGGATTGATTTGGCATTTGTGACCGGGTACACTCTGCAGTTGTGTCAGCTGCCCTTCAAGATGTAGGCATTATCTCACAAAGTAATGTGTCAAATGTTGTTGACATAAATAAAATTCGGCATCAGATAACAAAGACAAGAATCACTATCGTCTCAGTCAGTTGTAACATAAAACAAATACCAGTTTGGTTCATACTTTAATGAACACAAAGAGAGGACTCTAACACTGAAAAACTGTAGAAGAAAATCAATAAAGGAACGCATAAGCTTTAAAAGAACCTGGCCCTGCCCCTGAGTACATCAGTACATGTCTATAAATTTCGGAAGGAGCATAAACTATTGGTATGATTTTATTTTTCTCAAAATGCTGGAGTGATCAGTTATTGGGATTGAAGCTTATTTCCATTTCTTGTGTGACTTATTTGTAACTTCTTTACGCGAGAATGAAAGTCTAGATGTAGATACTGTCCCTTTACTTCGTTTCTCTTTTGAATGCCAACATACGTATCTGTTTTAAGTTTTCGTAGGAAGCATATTCATTGGCTTAACATAGCCATAGTTCAAGTACACATACACAACGCAGTTAATAAACAAAAAAATTTTACTACTCTAAATGGGATTGCCGATCGTATTCAACGGTGCAAGGAGAGAGGTCTGGGTCATGATGTATTGCAATGTACACTGTAGTTCTTAGGACTGCTGTGTAGTGCTGAGTACTCACTATTCAGTAATCATCACTTTTGTAAATTTATATTCCAGAAAAACAATAATTTTGAGTCTGAAATCATCTAACTAAAGTTAAATCTTTTTCCTTTAAATATAAAAATAAATAAATAAATAATAATTAAAAAAACTCGTCTTGCCACAGTATTACCTTTTAAATTAAATTTTAAAACTACTTTTGCCTTGATCTCCATACTGTAGAACATCTTTTCCGCATAGGTAGGTTCTGATTAACATTATTTTTGCTTTCTCCATATAAAAGCAATTTTTTTTTTAATTCAACCCTTTTGTGGTAGTATTAAATATTAAATTAATTTTTTTTTAGTTATATTTCCCTTTATCTCCATACTATAGAACATCTTTTCCGTATAGGTAGGTTTTGAAATTCTGAAAAAAGTTTTTTTCGGTGCACCCTAATACACATGTCCTTATTTAAAAAGCATTAACTATTGTCATTTTTTTTTTCTAAATTTGCAGGAATGCTGAGTGCTACAGCTTCTCTTGGACTCATTTTATTGTGGGACATTGATGGTGGTTTAGGCCAAATCGATAAATATTTATATTCATCTGAAGAATACATTAAGGTAAATTTATTTTCACATTGTTTTTGTATAAATTTTAATTTATGGGAAATTTGATTAGCATTGAATTGTGCAAGCTGTGTGGCCAGTTGTTTACCTAAAGAATGTTGTTAAATTAAACACAGAGTAATTCAGATTGAAATATTTTTGGGATCACCTTGTGAGAGCAATCAGGGATGAGAATCATCAGCAGAAGTCTTGTTTCGGTTATTTCTGCATTTCCTATTTTAAGACATTATACTTTAATCTTTGTGTTTCAAGCTGCAAACTGAACTTCAATATCTTATATTCTTTTAATGCAATTACAAAGTACAGAAATGCCTTCTTTTTTTCTGGATTTTTAAATGCATTTGAAAATTTATATGAAAAACTAAAAAATCACATCACACTAATTCTATGATTTGAAAAGGATATGCATTCCATTAGACTGATTTTGCATGGCTAAATAAAAAAATATCTGCCCTTATTTTATTTCTTCAAGTTTAAAAATAAGATAACTGTTTTTAAAAACAATTAAAATAAGCTGTTTGTGTTAGTTTAAGCCTAACAAAAAAATATTTTTTCTGATTTATTTATTAGAGTATCTTTTTCCCTGAACAATTTTACAATTATTTGTAAAAATAGGAGAAAAATTGATACATCTATATTTTACATTTCACTAAAATAATGATTTTGTGAGTTGTGTACCTATTTTAATTTCCTAGCAGTTTGCACCTAAAATATAGGAGTATATGTTGCTGGTATGGCTTCACATCTATTATCAAGAGAGCTGTAAGATTAGGACAGAAAACAGGAAGAAAACATTTTTCATACTCTTATTCCAACCATTTGAATGCTAATTTTTGCATTTATATATTAAAAAAAAGAATGTCATTTGTCTGTCTTCACAACCTCTCTGTAACTTAGACAGGAGTTTTTGTGGTGTGGGGTATACCTGGAATTCTGGGAATTTTGATAAAGTCATTCCCAGAATTCTAGAAAATATGCTCAAGTATTCCAGTTTCAATCTCTTCTCATCCTTTTTTGTGAATGAATATTTTTTCTTGAGCATTCCTCTGTTTAAACTCCAATTTTCTAGGATTAAACATTGACCTTCATTTTATATTAAAATTAATTTTTTACAAATTTATGGTAATCAAATACATCTGTGATTTTTGACACAGTTTGTATTTGATTTTTAAGGTCAAACTGTCCTGAAAGATCTGCATAAGAAATGTGTTTGTGTAATATTTATTGGCAATGAAAGTTCTAACATAATATTTCTCAGATATAAAATGGCATTGTTTGACGATTTGTTTTAATAATTTAAATATTATTGTTTAAAATATGGTTATTAGTTTGTTCACTTATTATTGCAAGCAAAAGGAAAAAACAGTGCTATTCTTGCCATCCACTTTTCAGGATTTTTGAAGAATTCCTGTTATCAACCCTGTTAGACATTTTTAAAGTTTTTGGGAAGTCATGTTGACATCACAATGCTTTATGGGTTAATATTGATGGTTGAAATTAAATCATAAAAGTTGTGTGGCCTGTTAAAAAAAATTGTTAATGGTTAAATTTAAGCCTCACACATCCCCCCTCAACGAAATCTTTGCATTTTCATCTCTGACCTGTGGACCTAACGTCTTTATATTTAGAGGATATATGTATCAGACCATGGAAAATTGATGCCGTGCAATTAACAGGGATGTTAATTCTGCGCCGAGCTGCTCCAAAACGCAAATCTTGCGCTGAAACTGTGCTTTTAGCCGATTTTTGCGCCGAGCTGCTCCAAAACGCAAATCTTGCGTCGAAACTGCGCTTTTAGCCGATTTTTGCGCCGAGCTGCGCTGAATATGTCATTTTGACTCTTTATTAATTTCTTGCCACGCTTGCAAATTTTGCTTTTCTTATCTGCATTTATTGTAAGTGTTG
>JAWZYV010015072.1:1800000-2044016 GCA_038373885.1 Cheiracanthium punctorium | reverse complement strand
TTGAATTGTTAATGGATATTCAAAGTTAATGAATATTCAAATTTATTCAAAGAATCACATCGAGTTTAACTAAGCAAAAGAATTATTAACTATAATCTTTTACCTAGTATAATAAAATTATATAAAATAACTGAATATTTATATAATATATTTATATAAATATTAAATTATATTATAGTACTACAAAGTTGGTAAGATACAAATATGTGTGACAAAGTTAAAACAGATATAGTTAAGTTCAAAATCTTACTACAGTATAAGCTAGAATATCCGGCATTTAATCGGAAAATTTCAGCTTCTTTTTTCATATTTTTTTAGGGGGTCTTCTTAAAAGATTAATTAACTCTTACTGTGAACAACAACTAAACTTAGAACGGAAGGGGAGGGGGTCCAAATTTCAAACTGCCAGAGGTTATCAATAATTCCATGAATAGTGATGGTATATAAAAAAACAAACAGATGAAATGCTCTCAAAACTCATATACGATGGACACACATACAAAAACAAAACATTTAACAGCTGGCAAGCAGGAGGAGAAAAATCAACACGTCAGCTCAACAACGATAGAATTAATTAATATTCCCCCTCTGCATTCTGATGATTTAACCGTGTTATCTCTGAACAGAAACTCGAGAGAGGAAGGGGGGGGCGCTTCATTGCGGCCGCGGCACGCTCGTTATCCGACAGTAGTAGAGTAAAAACAAATTTTTGTATTTATAAACTGGCATTTTTAAACTTTCAAACAGCATGCGAGAATCTCGCGCAGGTGGCGAATATTTTGCAGTGCGAGAATACCTCGCGCTGTAATAATTCTTGCACGAGATTTAAGAAATTTATGCGAGATTCTCGCGGTCTCGCACTCTAGCGGGAACCCTGCTTGCTGAAAAACTTTATTGTGCATTATAATTTCAAATGTCTTAGAAAAAGGACTTAAAATAGCAATAGGTCGATAATTTTTTCAGTCATTTATATCACCCTTTTTAAAGACTGGAATAATTTTAGTATGCTTCCAAGCATCCGGAAAAGTATAAGTTTTTAAAGAAAGATTAAATAAAACAAGAAGAGGATTAATCAACCCATCAGCACAACCTTTAGCAATAAAGGAAGGTACATTGTCAATACCAATAACTGAAGAAGACTTCAACTTCTTAAATGCCAAAAGAACACCCTCAAAAGTAATATTATCAATTTTAATGTAATCATACAAGGAGCTGTCAAATAAGGGAGAATTTCTGTCATAATCCGAACTAGATTTGTACACAGAGCTAAAGTAGGTGGCAAAAGCATTAGCGATATCACTATTGTCATTAAAGCAGACATTTTTATAACAAATATAGTTAGGCAACGATAAAGTAAGACCAGAACTTTTTAGGGTCAGAGATCAGTTTATTTTCTGTATTCTGCAAATAAGAAGCATAATCCTTAGCAATGCTGATCTTTAATTTAGATCTAAAATACTTAAATTCATCGGAAATGATCGGATCCCCACTTTTTAATAAAAGCCTACGAGCTTTACTTTTACATTTAATTAATTTAATAGTTTCAGTGGAATACCAAAAGGGGAATTTTTTTTCTTGAAGATTTCGCAGGAATCGTATGGTTTAAAACATCATAAAGATACACATAAAAACAATGCACAGCTTCATCTACATTATTAAAAGCATTTAGAAAATTCCAGTCAGTCTCAGAAAATAAATGCCACATAGTAAAAAAATCAGCTTTTTTAAAATCATAACCACCAATGCCACTACTTTTTTTAACAGCCTGTAAAAATACTATTTTATTTTGCTCTCAGTAATTTGCGCCAAGCCCAAAATTGTGCAAATCGGTAGAACCTACTACTTTCTCAAAATCGCCATATCAGCCATTTTATTTTTCGCCAAACTACAAAAATTATACATATTAGTCTCAGAAATCTCCAAGTCCTTATTCTTTTGCGTATAAAAAATATTGCATTCCTGCTCTGATTCCCCACGCATACGATATTTTAAAAAATAATCTAGCAAATGTTCTAACCCCCCTCCCCCCCAAAAAAAAATCATAATTCTTTTTTTATTTTACTTCAAGAGCCTAAATCATTTAATAAATTCGCCTAACATGGCCACCTGGATACTTATTTCTGTTTTTTACTACAGGGGTTACAATTGCGGAATTCTTGAGAGAAAAAATTAATGTTTTTGACAGGTTTTTTTTATCAATATCTCCTAAACTAATTCGAATTTCGAAATCTAAATTAGCGGAAGACCTTCCTCGGAATTTTCCGAATCCGTGGACACCTCGATCAAAACTGAGCTCCGAGCCCTTTCAGAGGAGATGATGCTACACGCAGACAGACGCGCACAGATTTTAATAGTATAGACTAGCTGCGTACCCGTTCTCCGCACGGTGGGAAACGCATATTTTCCTTAAGCATATATAATTCGAATTAAACCCAGTAATTCGAAATCTCAAAACGTGAAAAAATACTTGAATCGTGACTAGAAGTTTACGTCATGAGTGCAAATTTTAGACGATTGCAACATGACACAAAAACTACGTCAATGTGACTGGCGATCAAAAAAGAAAGAACTTTATGGTATGCAGACAAAACTTTTCTCTTTCGAAAAATGCCCGATTTCTACATCATATAATTCTCTTTGTGAGTTTTACTTTATAGCATTTATATGTAGTATATACCACATAAATAACATTACATGATGTTGACAATAATTTTATCTTGCATTTTTCAAAGCGTGGACAATGCATTAGGGCAGTTTTGTTACACACGACTTTATTAAATTTTACCTAAATTAAAAAACCTATTTGAAACAATGGATTTCAATGGTTTCACTTAATTGTAAAATTTAACAACTTAAGTGGCAACAATGGATTCCGTTGCTACGGAAACTATAGCAATGTTAAAAATAGAACATGAAATGAGTTATTCATGTTTACTTTGCTAGAACTGCCATATTGGCGAAATTAACACCGCCATTCGATGGCAAATTCAAATTAAACTTGACACTAAAGGCAATACGCAATACTCTGTTTGGCGGAATTTAAAAAAAATATCTATGCATACGCTAGTGACATCGGCATCTCACCTCAATTGTGGAATGGAATTAATAATATGTACAGAGTTGCACTACATTTGAATATTTTTCGCCAACTTTGCTAAGAAATGTACTAAAGTAGGAATCAACAAACATTTCAATTCGTAAAACAAAAAATATATTAGACAGTATTAATTACGCCTTTCTAACAGCTTCTAGTAAAAGAAACTTCCGTAGCGCTACTTTAACAAATAAGAATCAATTATTTATTACACAGTACTTCGATCGCCAAATGCCAACATACACCATTTTGCGAGATTTTTTTGTTTTCAGCGATTCATTCGAAGCATTGATTTAACAGAAATCAAAATGGGAAATAGTTATCTATCATTTATATGGTTCGATCGCCAAAAATCAATGCAGCGATATTATTGATAAGTAACAGTTATTTAAATTATTATTAACTATAACGGGTTTTAATCACCGTTAACTACCATGTAAAAAATGCGAGAATTTCAATTTTCTGAAATTTGGCGGAATTCCTCTAACTTAAATCAGTTTACTTAATTTTTGGTGAAAATTCTGTAGATCGTTTAAAATCGCCTTAATAACTGCATTATTTCTGTATGAAATATCGAAATATAGCGCCGTAAAACTTATACTTGTTATTAAAAATACTATTTCGTTACGCTTTCAGTAATTTGTGCCAAGCCTAAAACTGTGCAAATCAGTAGAACCTACTACTTTCCCAAAATCGCCAAATGGGCCAATTTTTTTCCGCCAAACTAAAAAATATACATATTAGTCTCGGAAATCTCTCAATCCCTTATTCTTTTACACATAAAAAACATTGAATTCCTGCTCTGATTTCACATAAACGCAATATTTTAATTAAAAAATAACTTTGTAAATAATCTAAACAGAAAAAAAATCATTAATCGTTTATTTTTACTGCAGGAGTCTAAATAATTTAATAAAATAGCTAAACATGTCATCTTTGATGCTTATTTCTCACTTTTTTGACTACAGGGGTTACAATCACGGAATTGCGGAGAGCAAAAATTAGCGTTTTTGATGGGGTTTTTTATCAATAGCTTCTAAACTAATGCGAATTTCGAAATTTAAATTAGCGAAGGTTCTTTCTCGAAATTTTCCGAATTCGTGGATACCTCGTTCGAAACTCAACTCCCAGCCGTTTAGGAGGAGATGATGTTACACACAGGCACACAGACACACAGACAGACGCGCACAGATTTTAATAGTATAGATAGCTGCTTGCCCGTTCTCCGCACGGTAGGAAACGAATATTTTCTTAATACATATAAGTCAAATTAAACACAGTAATGCGGAATCTCTAACAGTGAAAAAATGCTGGAATTCTGACGAAAAGCTGACTCCATGAGTGGAAATTTGAGACGATTGCAACATGATGACACAAAAACTACGTCATTGTCACTGGCGATCAGAAAAGTAAGAACTTTACGGTATGCAGACGAAACGTTTCTCTTTCGAAAAATGCCTTATTTCTACATCATATAATTCTCTTTTTTTTTGGTTTAATTTATAGCATTCATACATACCATATGAATAACATTGCATGATGTTGAATACTATTTTATCTTATCTTGCATTTCGTAAAGCGTGGACAATGCATTAACACAGTTATGTTGCAGATGACTTTATTAAATTTTACCCAAATTTAAAAAACCTATACGAAACAATCGATGCACATTGTACGTTCAGAAACCAAAAATGCATCCTGTTTCCGTGAAGATCTTGTCGCTTTCGTAAATGAAAAAATTTGTGACGTAACTTAAGCGGAAAAGCTTATTACCCTTACTGAACTCTTAATACAGTAGCACACTTGTTACATAAAACGAACGTTGATCTCACTGCCAATTCACACTAAATAAATAACTAATTTCATATTTTATTTTTAACATGGATAAATTGCATAGTGTCAAATTCAATATTAAACAAAATCTGAAATCGTTTCTAGAGCTCTAGGTCTTGTAACTGGAGTAACTAGAATATATATGAAAAAATAAATAGAACTTTAACATATAAGTAATTTATATGAAATATTCTAAGCACATTGGATCCCGTTATTCGGAAAGATTCCACAAACGCCATGGGAAGAAAGAGCAATTAATTTCATATTATATTTTGTATTCCTTGCAACCGCCTTTGTTATGTACATGATTGCAATATCATTCTCGTACACGATGCTTATTCTATAGTCTCTGGTGATTTATTTTGGATTTTCATTTCATATTCCTGTGTTTTCATACTTTTGAAATTTTGTTGCTTTGCGCATGTGAATAATCGATTATCATTTCGCATTACGGCTACCAATTAAACAGTTTTCCATATCGCTTCTTCCACGTTAACGACGTTAATCTGCCTTTTTCTAGTTTAAAAAAAAACGCCTACAAAGTTTCATTGTTTCAATTTAGACACACAGAGGGGTTATGTAAATACGCACCCGACAAATTGCTTCCTTAAGTACGCCGAAGCAGCACATACGTTAGCGTGTAATGTGCTTCTGCGGATAATCTGACAGCAAAACAGAAGACAATGACGTGAAATGACGTCACACGCGAAGGAAATAAAATGAAAAGTATGCAGAATTGCCTGAAAAAACTTCGATTATTTTTAATGCGCAAATATGTTAAAATTCTATTTATTTCATATTTAATGCGTTTTCACTTTTTTGGGTCTTACGAGATGTAGAAATGAGTGGTTTCACTTAATTATTAAATTGAACAACTTGGCAACAACGGAATCCAATTGGCAACAATGGATTCCGTTGCTACGGAAACTGTAGCAGTTTAAAAGATAGAATATGAAATGATTTATTTATGTTTACTTTGCTAGAACTGCAATTTTGGCGTAATTAACGTCGGCAGTCGATGGCAAATAGCCAAAATGAATCACACATTAAACTTGACAATAAATGCAATAATTTAAGGCATTACCAGCTAGTCTAACTGGGTTTAAAAAATATTCTCATTCATCTCTAACAGCATTCGTATTTATAAAGACTTCCTATTTTATTACACCTTGTTGGCGGGATTAGAAAATATTATCTATTCATACGCTCGTAACACCAACTCATATCAATCGGGGCATAGAATTAGCAATACAAATGAAAAAGTTTAATTTTCTGAAATTTGGCGGGGTTTCCCTAACTTAAATCAATTTATTTAACTTGATGAAAATCATTTAAAATCGCCTTAATAACTGCAATATTTCTGAACAGAAAATTAAAATTTCAGGCTAAATTCTAGTAAAACCTACACTTGTTTTTAAAAATACTATTTCTTTACGCTCTCAGTAAATTGCGCCAAGCCTAAAATTGTGCAAACCACTAGAATCCATTTTCTGAAAATCGCCATATAAGCCATTTTTTTCGCCAAATTATAAGGTTATACACTTTAGCCTCTGAAATTTACAAATCCTTTTTCTTTTGCGTATAAAAAATATTGAATTCCTGCTCTGATTTCCCACGCAGACGATATTTTAATTAAAAAATAACCTAGCAAATATACGAAACAGAAAAAAAAGTATTATTCCTTTATTTTTAATGCAAGAGTATAAATCATTTAATAAATTCGCCAAACATGGCAACCTCGATGCTTATTTCTTACATTTTCACTACAGGGGTTACAATCGCGGAGATGCGGAGAGCAAAAATTAGTGTTTTTGACGGGGTTTTTTATCAATCTCCTAAACTAATTCGAATTTCGAAATTTAAATTAGCGGAAGACCTTCCTCGGAATTTTTCGAATAAGTGGACACCTCGATCGAAACTCAACTCCCAACGGTTTCGGAGGAGGTGATGCTACACACAGACAGACAGACGCGCACAGATTTTAATAGTATAGAAGATAGATTCTGAAATTTAATGTTGCCACACTTGTAAAGTTAGATTACAGCTTTTATTTAGAAGGATGTACAAATCAAATTAAGATATTCCCTTATGTTTTCTGTAACAATAGACAGAAACATAAATTTTCTGCATAAATGTTTAAAATTGACGATTGACGTACAAGGAAGTCATGTGGTGTCCACATTCCACATGAGATATTTTATGAAATAATCATACATCGCTGTAAGAACTTTTAACAATATTTTACTGGCTACGTCACTATAGGTATAGCATACTATTGTTACAGTTCTAAATTTTAGAGGGGGTTACTGAAATTTAACTAGTACTATGTAAAGATAATTCAGATTATTATGTTTAATACATAAAACTCTATGAAGAGGAAGTATCTTTTTACTGTACATAAGTTGAGTCATGTTAGTGGGTTATAAGGTAATTCCGGTAGAGTCGCCGCACCCCCTGTATTTCTTGTAATTGTCGATAGATAGCAGTCAAATGCACAATATAGGTTTGGAATAAGATTTCCTTAACTAATATATAGCTTGAATCAATTTTAATGTTCTACCTGTAATTATACAGTTTTTATTTTGAGATAAAGCGCGTGATTTCACTATAAAAACTTAAACACGTTATGCTCAAGTACTTTTTTGCACTAATTACTGAATCCATGTATGATTTCGATGTCAAAACTAAGTGTAGAACCTGTAAAGAGTACCTGTATAGAATAGTTACGCTATTTTCAGTTGCGAGGACAAGCAACTGTGATTTGTTAAGTCAGAACCGTACAAAAGGGAATAGATGCCGCACTGCCATTTCGGTATGCATGCCGCAGTTCCTCTTGTACGGTACGCTGTATTTAACAAAGTTTTAATATCTCTACTTGTCTTATTCTTTATATTACTGAATTTATGTTAATGGAGTATATTTGCTGCATTTGATTAAGTGTTGTTTGCTTTATTTTTCTTTTCATTTTACACAAACTGACGAAGTTGGACATGTTATTAGTCGTTAATTGTAATCATAATATTTCCGCATTTAAACGCTCTGGCTTAATTGGAATATTTTTTTTAAAAACCGGATTAATTGTTAATTTGCTTAAAGATTTTGTTAGAAATGTTCTCATTAAAAAAATAAAACTAATATTGATTTAAACCTACCAGTACGCCTCTTTATACTAACTTAGCATCTTTTTGTTATTAAATAGGTAATTGTAGTCTAGATATGAATATTTTTTCAAGTACTATTTTATTTATTATTTCATTCTCTTACGACAGGCACGGCATAACTCCCGCACAAGAGCGGCGTCTCACCCGCAGTGCAATGTTTTAGAAAAAAAAAAGTTAAAAAATATTAATTATTATTATTATTATTATTATTTGTCGCAGTACACATGTTCTATATTCTACTGTAAATAGCACAGCATGATTTATTTTACTGTACGTGCAGCCTGGAATTTTTTACACAATTTCAAAAAAATTTGCGGCGTATGTCCCGGAATTACCCTGCATGAGATTATTTGTAATATTAGAAGCTAGAGTGATATATAATTTCTTACATGTCATTGCATAATTGTTTGATGGTTTGTCAACATAGGTAATAACAAGTTCTTTTTACATCTATTATTTGTTTATTTTAGTTTTTGCTGTTGTTATTAAATGTTTTAGGAGACAAAGATTTTTGTATAGTTATCAGAATATTATGCTTCCAGATACAGAAAGCCTCAATAGATGTACTATGTTTTAACAAAGTATTATATCTATTATATAAATGTGAAAGTTTGTCTGTTTGTTTGTTTATCCAGGAACTCCTTCCAGTCCGCAAGCTGGCAAGCAAGCTATATGCAAGCCTTTTTATGAGAAAAACTGAAACTTTCTACATCACCTCATTAATGTATAGAGGCATATTTTAGTTATTGGGAATTTTTGTAAAAGGGCTTTATAAAAATTAGAAGTTTGTATTTGTTTACATTTAATCTCCTGAAAGTTTTAATTCGCCAAAATAAAATAACTTTATAATTAATTCTATATGTATAAGGTCAATATATAAAGAAGAATATCCTAGATCAGTGTTTTTTAGGGACCCTCTATAATAGGGATTAAAAGTGATTATGATTTTTATTTAATATTAAAAATATTAAAATTTTTACTTCCAATGTAAATTATCAAGAAAGTTTTTTTTGTTTTGTGGTTAAGGCAGATCTACACGAAGGATGTCTGCTTAATTTGGGTATGCCTTGGGCAGAGGACTTTTTGAGGGGTTCTGACGCGTCTGGAGAAAACAGCCGCGCGGTAGGCAGGAAACCTAGAGCTATACACTTCAGCAGTTTACCAAATTGTCATGAAATTAGTAAAAAGTATTTATACTATAATGCAAAAGGTCAAAATACTTTTTTTTAAGCTTTATAAGTTAAATTTATATCTTCTAAAACTCTTTCTCTGCTTTACAAAACTCATTAAACTTTTAAGATAAACTTAAAAAAAAAAACTTGCTGAAATAAGCAAGAATGACGATATACAGAAAATTAAATGGATAAATTATCGAATATTGAACTTCATATATGAAAAAAATACAGCAAGAAGAAAAAAATATCTGTTATTATAACTTGATGTAAAACTGTGAGAACAACTCAATTAAGAAAAGGGGAAATGTTATTAACTTTTGTTCACCAAATAAAACGTTTTTTTTTTTTTTTTCATAAAATATCTTGTATTGCATTGAAAAAAACATGAATAAATAAATATTTTAAAGAAACCCTAATATTTAGAAATAATGCAAAAACTATGCAATTGGCAAAAAATGTTAGATTGAAGCATCTTTCACGAGTTTTATGATTCGCTTTCAAAGCCAATTTAACTTAATTACCTCTCAGGTAAAAATTACATCTCGCGCAAAATAATTTCGTAACTTTATGATTTAAGTTAGCTGTAAAAATCTCGTGGAAGTGAACAAGATTTAATCCCATTTTCCGCGGGGACAGGGTGGTTATTCGCAGCAAATCGGAATCCGATTGTATGCGGAAATCTGTTGATATTGCGGCTAGGTTAATTTATTTCCTTCAGTCATGTTTGCGGAATCTTATTGGATTACGAATTGCGATTTGCTGAGAATGCACACTCTCGGAGGTCTTAGAATCATCAAAATAAAATAAATAGAACATTAATTTGATGGTGCTTCAAAACGGTGCTTCAAATAGGATTTTTGTTTCTATTCTATTTTGCAATTTATTTCCTTCACATGTGTGATAACATTTTTACGAAGTCCCTTAAAAAACGTTGGTAAATCCAAAATATTCGGAGGAGCACATGGGTTTGAGCCCTTTCAGGGATAGCGATTGAGGGTAGGTTATTATCGGAAATATTCGAACCGCGCGTTCCAAGAGTTATGGTTTCATAGATGATGCTTATCGTTCAATATTTACCCATGATTAAAAATAATTTACTTTTAAATTTCAAACAAAAGTTCTTTATCGGTGCAAAAAAACTTCAAAAATACTTATTTCCTCAGAAGTTCAATAGAGAACACTAAAATATCATCTGCAGGATATCAAATGCTGAAAATGTGATGTTTCATTTTCCTCTTGTTGGGTGTAATGTGGTAATCAATGAAATTGTTTTCGTTCATTATTGACACTTTATCACATAGTTTTCGGTAAAAAATAAAGATAAATAGTCGACGAGCTAGTACTTAAATAATTTCCTTTGTTGTGGGTAGAACTCTAAACGTTAAAGAAACAAACTACATTACAAATTTCCACGAAGTAAAGTAGTTTTTTTTCCAATTATCGTAATGCCAGGTTACGAGTGAAACAATTCCATAGTTTTGCTCTGATTGAATAAATTTTAATCAGGTGTATTAGAAAAATATCTGCTTCCTCCCGTTTGAAGGGCTGGTACACAGCTAGTTTGAATTATAAATAGATCATTCATTAGAAATAAACAGGATTACTATTCATTACAACGTAAGTACATAATTATTGATAACTAATAAATTCGCGTACATAATTATTGATTAAATCGAACAAAATCCAACACGTGGAGAAAAATGTGTATCGCTGATGTATACTGTACGCATACACCAGCTGTGTCACGCTGTGGCCTGTGCGCGCACTACTTTTTGAATTTTAAATGTGCACACAAATCGAGCGCGGAATTCGAAAAGTCACTAAAATTAAAATGCTAACCAATTTCCAATGCTAACCCAGTGAAAAGTGCGTTAAAATGTATACGGACGTATAAAAATATGTGAAATTGTGTGAATTTCATAAATAAATGTGCGATACCCTTACAGCCTTAAAAAACATTATTTTTTTTTTTACAAAGAATTTTAAATGTATAAAAATGTGAATAAACGTTCATAAATGTTTATTAAAAGATAATGTGCTTTGTAAATGATAGCTTTCGTTAATTTTTTTTACCGAGTTCGCCAGCTATCTATCTAATTTTGTTTAAAATATAATTGTGCGAGTGTCTGTGTAATATAGGGGGTTCCTCCCCTTGAGCAAGGGCCCTGCTTGTAGTAAGGAAATTATAAAGTTGAAAATGGCTCCGGAGTTGTCAATCGGCTGCTAACAGCAAGTAATAATGGGGTCCTGAGTTCCTGAATGCCTCATTTCTGGCCGAAGAGATTATATTTTCTTTCAATATTAACATCGTAATTCAGATCTAAGTCGCACATCGTCATTCAGAGACTAAGCTCTTTCAGAGCGATTGCATGAGTCAGTCTCTTAATAATTTCTTAATTTGAATGTGGGGAAAAAATACCGGTCGTCAGATATATTTTTCGTGATCTTAAATTACCTAATTTAGTGGCGAACCAGGTTTTTAAATAGTTTTTTATCCACTAAATGAGTAATTTGTCACTACCATCCAATAAGAAAAATGGCAATATAAATAAAACCAATTTACCGGGTGTCCCTAAAAATGACTGATGGTTTTTGAAAATCATTAAAAGAAAGACGGATTAGGATGGATATGTATCGTTTGCGGGCTTATGCTTAGGAAATCAGGGACTTTTATCCCACCAAACTTCGGTTTAGTTAACATTTTCACCCTCAGTGGCGCTGGAAACTAAGAAAAAATAAAAACAGGTATTAAAATTTTGCAAGGACTGTTGCAAAAAACTAAACATAGACATTTTCAATGTAACCCCCATTTGCTGCAACAACGTGGCGTAGTTTGAGGCAAAAATTGCCAGACATCCGTTCAAACATGTCACTTGCAATTGTTTCACATGGAGTACAGATGTGCTGCTTCAGTTCCGGATTGTTTGTGGATTTTGGCGGCATACAAAATCTTTCAGGTACCCCCAAAGAAAAAAGTCGCAGGGCCTGAAGTCTGGCGAATAAGGACGCCATGCCATGCCACCTCCTGTATGCATGTCGTAATCCAAGGCAATTACCCGCTCACAGAAATGTTCGTTCAAGAAATCAAATATTGCAGACGTTCGATGCGGACGAGCAGCATCTTGCATGAACCAGGAGTCATTCGAACAGTCCTCCAAAGCAGTATGAATCTCCACAAATTTTTCCAGAATCCCAAGATATCATACAGCATTTATCGGTTGCTCACGAAAAAATGGCCCTATTATTTTTTGGGGGGAAAACGCAGCCCATACGATTATATTTGATGAATGCAGGGATGAAGGTTCAGCAATGAGAGAAGTTTTGCTTCCCCAAATTCACGAGTTCTGCCTGTTGATATAGCCATCGAGGTGAAAATACGCTTCGTCTGAGAACCATATGTTGCCAACATCGAGTTCACCGTCATCCACAAGTTGCAGCATGGCGTTCGCACAATTATAGCGTGCATTAATTGCATTTGGACTGAGGGGTTGGTGAGTCTGGATTTTGTACGGGAACATGTGAAGGCTCTAGCTTCACATGTTCACTGTGTGTTTGAAAATTTTTTGTAAAGAATTGATAATTAAATATTCATTGCTGCAATTAGTGTTTCAATGCTCTTAATATCAATAACATGTTACAAAGATCTAAAGAGTTTTTTCCTAAAAAAAATTGCAATGTTATTCCTACTTTTAAGTATAATAAAACTTTGGCAGTTTTCTTTTTAATTATAAAAGTATTTTCAGATGGTAATAATTTAAAATGTCTTTGTGATGATTTTAAAAACACAGAACTTTTTGACACTAATTTTAATCATGTAATTACAAGTAATTTAAACATTATCAAACATTCTAATTTGAGAAATATTATGAGTTTTGGCAGTAAACACAGGGTTAATACTATTACGGAAATAACTTTTTCAGAAAAAACTTTTAATGAAAATTTAAACAACTTTATTTTAAAATTAAGTTATAAA
This sequence comes from Cheiracanthium punctorium, assembly GCA_038373885.1. Classification (NCBI taxonomy): domain Eukaryota; kingdom Metazoa; phylum Arthropoda; class Arachnida; order Araneae; family Cheiracanthiidae; genus Cheiracanthium; species Cheiracanthium punctorium. The sequence goes on along the minus strand of JAWZYV010015072.1, from coordinate 2,030,780 downwards.
TACAGCATACCTCCACAAACCTTCAGTGAGTGTAAATGTTTACTATATAATCTTTTTAAATCAGAATTCATAAGTACTCATGCTAATACTAAAACTGATGACTATGTTAAGTTCAATAAGTTTTTTTTTTACATAATAAATGATTATAAGAAGAAATTTGTATTTTGTCCTGTGGATAAGGCCTCTAATAACTTAGCCATCATTTGTAAGCTTTTCTATTTAATATAGTTCATAAAGAACTTAATACTAGTAATGTTTATTTAAAGGTCAATCACAATTTTTCCACTATTCTAAAAAAGTTTTCTGCATTTTCAAGAAAGATCAATTTTAATATCAATAAACACAATTATCTTGCTTATGTATATGCCATGTCCAAATTTCCTAAAAATCCTGTCAGTTTTAGATTTATTTGCAACACAAGAGGTTGTGTGGTATATGTTACCAACAATATTTTTCAAGAAAACGATATGTAAAGTATATAATTTCTTTGATTCTAACTTTTCTTCTTACACTGGTTTTTGGTCAATAAACAACTGCTATTCTCTATTACACTCGTTACAAAACATGAAAATCTTTAAATTACAAGTGTTTGACTTTGAAAATTAATTTACCAGCATTCCGATTGATGATTTATATAAAACTTTATTGAATATTTTTGATAATTTTAATATTGAACTTGAATTGAATACTAATAGAGAATTTTTCGTCACAATAACTAATTTTTGTCTTTACAACAATTTTATCATGTTTAATTCTGTCATTTACAGACAAAGTAAAGGAATAGGTATGGGCACAAATTACTCCAGCACTGCAGCTAATCTTTATTTATTTTTTTATGAATATAATTTTTTTTTGCAATAATCCACTAAATTTTGCTGTTTTCCGTTACATAGATGACGTTCTTGTCATCAATGGAGACTTTAATGAAATAAAACATTTTAATTTATCCCGACGCTCTTAATCTCAAGCCGACTCATTCAGATTCTAATACTGTTACCTCTTTGGATTTAAATTTAACTTTATTCAACAATATTTTACATATTAATATATTTGATAAAAGAAAAAATTTCAATTTTAATGCAGTGTCTTTACCTCATTGGTCTTCAAATATTCATGAAAAAGTCTTTACTAACATTTTAATTAGCCAGCTTATTAGATATTTCCGTTTATGTAGTAATAGGGGGAGTATAAGTCGTTGAAGTTTGGCAACAGACACATTGCACGCTGCTTGGAAAGAAGTCTGGCTATGAGTCTTGGGATTCTTGAGATATCGTTACCTTGTTATTTTTTTACTGTATTCCACGTTTGCAAGCTGTTGCTTTTTCGAGTTGTAATTTGTAAGTAAAAATTTCATTTCGTTTCCCCATAGGTCAGGGAGAATCACACCTCTGGGATTTGCCGTAAGAGGAGTGAATGTTTATTTGCCTCGTAGAAATTTAAATATCCTTGTAGCAATTTAAATACATTCATAGTAATGTCTGCTAGACCAACGCCGCCTACATGTAGAAGGCCTGAGAACAGAGGCCTTTACGTCATCATTAGGTCTTCTAAGATGACGTCATCACAGGTTTAATTTTACAAAGTAAAACTATTTAAAATTTCTGGTGAGTGATACGAATTTTAGGAAATACCTTAAGTTGAAGATAAAAACTAAAATACTTCTCTGATAAAAAATAATTTAATATGATCTATTTCTCTATCATATTATATAATTAGTGATAGTTAAATTTTCCTATTTGTCGTAAAATTAAATTTTTTATCTTAAATCATTAAAATGTTTTATGCGGGAGAAAATTCACCACAAACTTTGAATACTTTTACTTTGTGAAAACAAGTGTGTGATGACGTCATTTTAGTGGACCTAATGATGACGTAAAAGTTTCTGTTCTCAGGCATTGTATATCTAGGAGGTGTTGGCTAGACACGGTTTATAACATATTTCCTTGGCAAAACCGCAGGCTGTGAGTCAGAAACCTATGGTTTTGGTGATTTGCAATTCTCCCTCTATTGAGAAGTTGCATTTTATGCATTATTTCTATAATAACAATGGCTGGCCTCGGGGCGTTTTTCTAATACATACTAAACTATTAAACACATGTTTCTATTAAGCGGCTTGTATAAGCACTATGTAGCGTGTGTAATTGCTAAATTTTTTAGTACTTCTAAATGAGTTTTCATTATATATATATATATATATATATATATATGTATATATATACAGGGTGTCCAGTGCTAACGCCGTTAGTCAGAGACACATAGTTCCAGTTGCAAAAATGCTTTAAATTGTATAATCTATTATATGAGAAACAATCAAAGTCAATAAATCAATTTCTATAAAAATTAAGAAATTTAAATTTTTATACGGTCCCCCGGTCCTATCGGTTATATTTAGAAAGATTTTCTTTATGCAATTTCATGCACAATAAAAAAAAATTCGTCCTTCTACGACCAAAATTCATCGATTTACGAAGCAGCAAACATTGTGACTTAAGTCACTTTTCCACGTTTAAAAATGTCCCGTTATGGTAAACCGTTAAGGGACCATATAAATACTGAAATTTTAAATTATAGGTTTTAATTTCATTTTCTGGCGTAATGCGGAAAAAGAAGCAAAACTAATTTTAGAGTACTGATCTTCAAGCAGACAGGGCCTTATTATCGCATGGGCAAATCGGGACTTTGCCCAGGGCCCCCCAATTTCAAATGTTGTTCTGAAATATTCTTTTTTACATCAAAATTTTATAAAAAATGAAACAAATTTCATAGATCAGGGGCCCCTAAATCTATCAATGCCCGGGGGCCCCTGTTGGTCATAATCGAGCCCTGCAAGCAGAGGGTTATAGTCAAGCTCTATTAAAATCTATCTGAGGTCAGACTTACTAAATCGTATATAGTGTTACGAATTTTCGGGCAACCCGCTGTTCTGGGGCTTAAAATAGTTCAAAATTCGTATTCTACGCTTCAAATAGATAAATTTTGCTTTTTGTTGCATCAAAATCCGTCAACTAGAACCGGAGATACGCATGTTTCTATTTCCCATTAAAATATATGGGGTTTCTAGAAATCTCGAGATATATTGGTCCTAGGGCTTCGATCTCTTCACTTTTGGTGACTTATTTTTAGCGCCAAATTTGGTGACATTTCGCCAAAAGTCGCCAAGCTTGGCGACATTTTGGTCATTTGGCGCGATTTTCCCTATGGGGCCTGTAAAGTTGCTTTTGCTGCATTAAAAACGCATAATAATCTATCATTTCTCTTCTATGACGTAATCAAAATTACCGCTTTATGTGGAATCCTCGAGAAATAGACTTTTCTGGAAGCTTCTTGTACCTTCTGCGTCGGCTATAAATTGAAGCGCTTCGGAAGCCCCAGTTCAGTGCGAGTTGAACGCCCAGTGTGTGAAGAGCTCTCTCAGTGTGAGTACGCTTGATAGAAGCGGTGTTTCGCGCTTCTTTTCGAAGCTGTTTTTAAAGTGCTGTGTGTAAATTCTTCACTGTTGAGTCTTGAGGGATTATTAGTGTTATCCTTCGTATATTTCCACTGAATTTTACCTGTGGAAGTGTTTTATTTTGTGTGAGAATTACAGCCTTTGTGAGAGCTTCTGATCTAAGCGGACTGTTAATAGCACATTACTGATTAAGTGTGCTTGTGAATTTTGTACAGCTGATTGTTCAACTAAGTTCTAGAAGCAATAAAGTTTGTGTTCCATCCTGACAAGTGACTTTTTACTAGAACTTTCTACACCAACTGGACTTTAGAACGACGAACCCAGGAAACAAGCAGAAGATAGGTAGCATGTGCCAAAGGTAGCATGAAGATGTGTAACATAAGAGTGTGCTACGAAAAGTACAGGAAGAGTTTTCTGTACGAGTGCATATTCAGATTGCAGTCGAAGGAAGTTATTTAATGCCAGTTCATTTAAAAAACCTGTTTAAAAAATTCTACTTTCAGCATAAGCTATATTTTTATGTTACTTTATTGGATACACATTGTTACACGTCAATCTTCTTCATTGCAATCTATATTCATAAAATAGTTAATGAAATTGCTAATAAATATTACAAAGCTCAAACCATGTACATTAATTTTTCTCAAATTCATTTTGTATACAACCCCTATTTCACAGCTCGAAAAGTGCTCTAACTTTAAGCAGCTGTAACTCGGTGAATTTTGGTCGTAGAAGGACGAATTTTTTTTTTATTGTGCATGAAATTGCATAAAGAAAAATTTTCTAAATATAACCGATAGGACCGGGGGACCGTATAAAAATTTAAATTTCTTAATTTTTATAGAAATTGATTTATTGACTTTGATTATTTCTGATATAATAGATTATACTATTTAAAGCATTTTTGAAATTGGAACTATGTGTCTCTGACTAACGGTTTAGGAAATAGCCATTGGACAGCGTTAGCACTAGACACCCTGTATCATGTAGAACGACAGTTCTACTAGTGACGCAGCCAGCCCCAACCAACCAACCTTAAAATTTCGCGGCACTTATATTTACAGATAGCTTTTCAATTTTTAAAAGTGTCTCTTCTGGATCTCGGAATCCGCTCTAACGAATTTTTTACAATTAATGTATGATTTTAATCGGTGCAAAATTCGATGAGTGACGTCGCCGGTTAAGCTATGAAAACTCGTTTTTTTTATTTAATCGAGTTCAAAGTGGGAACTATTTAACCCGCGTAAGGAAATACGGAAAATGATCTTGTTTCAGAGGCTGTAAACAAGGCAGGGAGTATGAATACAGTGCCGTTGCCGGACGCGAAAAGAAAATATTTTTTAAGGATAAGTAGGCTCTTAATATTTTTTTTCGGGTAGGGGGGGGGGTTCAATTAATCATCAATTTTCATCACAGTTTTCCAAATTGTTATAAATATGCTCTGGACAAAATTGATGCAAAGAATTGACCTAAAAAATCTAAAGGGAAATGCCTCGGCGCTCAATCTCAATCCATGATTTCATACACACATAATAATTCCGTTCATTCTTCCTTTTGAATATGTTATCCTTTATATTTTAAATTAGTCACTCTTTTAATAATATTTCTGTTTCCTTTTGCTTTTCGCTGTCAACTATCCCAGATGTCAGTAGATCCGTGACAAGATTTGTAGAAGTTAACTTATATCGTAAACCAGTTTGGTCTTAGACAGCTACTCCGTTTCGCTTCCGATTTCTGACCCGTTGACTTCAGTTCTGTCCCCGACGTCGCATTTTTGCTAGATGAGCTTTGTGTTACTGTCGTTTTTGTTTTATTTCATTTTAAAAAATAATAAGATTATTATATACTTTACTTATTTTTTCTGTAATTTATTTTGCTATAATTAATAATTAAAAATAGTTAAGACTTTGAATTAAAAAATAATCAATTTAAGTATTTTTTAGTAAAACTCCATCCTAACTTTTTCTATAAGTATTTCGTTTCTCTAGTATTTTGATAGCTATTTCTAATTAAATTAAGTCTTTATTTTTCTAATATTATTAACTCTATTTGGAAAATTCAACATGTAATTAATATTTCAATGAATTTTTTTTTTCTCTTCAGAAACCTCACATAATTAATTAATAATAATTATTTAGTATACAAAGGAAAATAAATAGTAGTTTTACATACTTTAATAATAATTCTTTTACTCTTCATGTATATATGTAATTTATTGAAATTATTGAATTATAATTTTAAAACCAATATTTTTTCCAAATCTTAGGTTTTTCTCACTTTTATTTTGTATTCCTTTAAATACCAGATTTAAAATTTTGTTCAATACTTTTCAGATAGAAATTTGATTAATTAATCTAAATTTATACATGCACTATATTTTGTATTAGACATTTAAAGGCCGGAGAGGGCATCTGAAACAAGATGTTGTGCCCACCCGAGCCGAGTTGATAAGATACTGAAGATGGTAAATAACTGAAGTATAATGGTCCAGGGTTCTTGTCTACCGGATGGCTGATAATCTAAAAATTCAGAGTTTTGGATGGTTTTTCACACGATGTAACGTAAATACGCTTCCGAAGCACTAAGGAAGTCAACCGCGCAAGCCCCCCCCTTACATAAGCAATACGAAATACTCCTCGTGTAGGTTTACCATAACACAATACAATACATCCTTTTCAGAAATAGTTATATGCTTTTAGTGTATGTTAGAAAAAACTGAAATTAAATTAATAACATAATGTATTTCTTAAATTTATAAAACACACAAAAAGCAGATATCAATATTCTATTAATTACTTACTTGGTGAAAGACAACATGCAGTACGTAAATTTATCAGAAATGTGGCTGCCTTTTAAATCTATCCAAAAAGCTCAATTAACTTAGTATTTTCAAGCCTCTAATTTATGGGAATCATTGACACCAAGTTTTTTTTTTTTTTTTTTTTTTTTTTAAATCAGGATGGGTGAGGGTGAACCTTTACTAAATTAGTTTATTTTGGTTTCTACTCAAGGAAGGTGAAGTAGGTTTCGATTTTTAGACCGACAGCCTTAAAGAAATTTTATTTTAAACTTCTTTTTGTTACCATTTTAAACCAGGGAAAACTCCGAACGATTAGGTCGGCGGACGCAACCTGTTTCGAACAAGGCACCTTCCGTCTCCCAGTTCAGAGCGCTATGCGCTCGGCCACTGATGGGGCCCAATAGTTATATAATTATAATAAAAAGTTAACTTACGTTTAGCATTAAACTGAATGCCAATTTATGAAATAAAATCAAAGATGGCGGCAGGGATACTAATCTGTACTCGACCCAAATTATAAATAGAAAATTACTCAAAAAATTATTGATTATAATCAGTATTATGCCTCTTATTATAAAATTCTAACAAAAATATGTCAATATTCTGTTACATGTTACAAAAGAACTTGCTGTGACTTTTTTAATCAAATAATCTGATACTGCATGAAAACAGGTTTGTATATTTATTTACATAAATTAATGTCAAGCAAACTTCTGAAATTCGCTTGTGAAACTAATTTATTATCTTCTGACCATACCCCTAAAAATTAATGATATCCCCATGCAAAAACCCTTAACTGGTTAAAAATTTGTGACGCAGCATTTTACTTTATAGCTCTATGAATTTTAAATATGGGTCTTAAAAATAATGATATCAAATTTTGAGTGACGCCTTGCTGAGATTTTTAAAGATTTGTTTTTAAATTCCATTACAGTTACTTTCGTTTTATTTTCTAAAGAAGATTTACGCATTTAAGCAATGCTTTTAATTATGAAATACACTGTCAAATATATCACACTTTAACTGAGTCTATATAATGTATTCAAATGAATTTATTTCAATAATTTAATTTATCTTTTGCTTCACGCTATCCAAAAGGGCAAGTAAAATTTACGTAAATATTTAGTTAGCGTCATAGTAACCAAATTAAGTGAAATGTATATGCAAATTTTGCTTGCCCTTTTGGATAGCGTGACGCAAAAGATAAATTAAATTATTGAAATAAATTCATTTGAATACATTATATAGACTCAGTGAAAATGTGATATATTCGACAGTGTATTTCATAATTAAAAGCATTGCTTAAATGCGTAAATCTTCTTTAGAAAATAAAACGAAAGTAACTGTAATGGAATTTAAAAACAAATCTTTAAAAATCCCAGCAAGGCGTCACTCAAAATTTGATATCATTATTTCTAAGACCCATATTTAAAATTCATAGAGCTGCGTCACAAATTTTTAACCAGTTACGGGTTTTGGCATGGGGATATATATTATTGGTTAATAATCTTCTTATTATGACTCTTTTGCATAAATACACTCCTTCAAGCTCTTTTCTACTCTTATATGGGAGCCTTGGCAGATAATAATTGCAAGATTATCCTTATTCAGGAAACTCCTCAAAGTCTTTTAGAATAACAGAATTCTAGCCGTCAAAAATTCTATGCTGGAATTCTAGCCTTCAAGAGAGAATTCTAGCCTAAGAAATTCAGCCTTCTGAATCGAAGTTTTTTTTTTCCCTTGCTTTTTGACCTATGGAACAAAATGATGATGATGGGAGACAGACCTAGACATTTGGGTCGTCGATCAACACTCTAATGTTTATGGTGCATTTGAATAAGTTAAACATCGAAAATCTTCCATTTTCAGAAAACTAATACACACATTTTACTGCAAATTGTCACATATTACTTAATACTACATTTGACTTTAAACGTAAATAAAATGCATTTAAGGAAAATATTTCTACGTTACAATATTTTCGGAAGACTATCCAAAGCTTTTTCTTCTCTCTCCACTTCACTAAACAAATAATAAATTTTAAAGCAAAATAAAACCGCTTGAAAGTTGTGGGGAATAATCTTTCTATAAAATCGTAAAAGTTGACAACACCTGCTGTGGCTCGTACATCACATACATTTAAAAAATATGAAATTAAGTCATTTTTGTCGAGCTGAGAAACCAAATATTTTTAATTTTCTCATTTACTTAAGGAACTTACCTCTGAGTTTTTTCTTTTACTTCAAGATCACTGCCGAAATAAAAGATAAATAAAATTATTTTTTAGCCTTATTTTAAATATATTTCTTTACAGTTATTCTTTTAATTCAAAGTACTGTTGTTGGTTTAAATAGAAATAAGTAAATTTAGCTTTAAGGTACAAATGTTCAAAAAACTTGAAAGTAAATGTTTTATACTTGGGAATCGAACATCCTTGTGGCAGTACTAGAGGATATAATACGAAAATCAAACATAATTTAAAATAATCATGTATTTATTGTTTAAATATAAACTCCCTATAAAACTTAAGAAACTGGAGGTCATGCAGTAAGATTAAGCTTAAATAAATAATTCAATATCGAAGTTATTTGATTTCCTAGTTATTTCTTGTTTATTATTTTGGTTACTCGCAATATAAAACATTGGTTATAAAGTTTATTACCTTTCTGAAAACACTTGAATACAATCTGTAAGGAATAAGTGGAGTTTCCAGAGAAATTTATTATTTATCGATCGACTAATGTGTAGACATATGAATCCTTTATTGTTTAAACGTGCTCAATATTTTAAGTAATTTAGATTTAACCTTTATTTGAATGGAAGTTGAACTTTCGAAATTTTACGATTTGAAACATTTACACTCATGTCCATAAATTAAGGATAATGAAGTTCAGGCAAAGAAAGAGAAAGAAGCAAAACAAATTTGACTTATTTGTAAAGTCTATTTATTAAACAAAAAGTAAAGAGCAAAAAAGATGCTATATGTTTGACATAATTAATAAAAATTGCAAGTTTTACTCCCTTGACCAAATTTCAAAAAAGAACCTATTTACAAAAAACAGTATAACGTGGTTAGTAGGATGGTTAATACGGAGTATGTCTCCCGGACGATGCAATACAGGCCTGACAACGCCTAGGCATGCTGAGTATCAAATGATTAATCTGATCTTGGGGAATATTACACCACTCATCAAGCAATGCACTCCAAAGTTCCGGTAGACAGGTGGGAGGGGTTGACGGGCTGCAATTCGTCGGCCAAGCATATCCCACACATGCTCTATTGGATTCAAGTCCGGTGAGTATGCTGGCCAATGCATACGGGTGATATCCTCCGATTGAAGGCATTCGTCTACAATGTTTGCACGGTGAGGACGGGCGTTGTCATCCATAAACACAAATTCAGCACCCATGGTGCCCCGAAACAAACGTACATGTTGTTCCAGAATGACATCCCGATAGATGTGGCCTGTCATCGTTACACTCTGAGCATGCAGGTCAGTTCTGGAACCAAGAATAATTCCTCCCCAAACGAGCCATCCTGCACCACCGTAACGGTGTCTTTCAATGGTGTTCTCTTGGTGGTAACGGGTATCTGGCGCTCTCCAGATGAATGTCCGGCGAGAATCAGACTCCAAACTAAACCTGGACTCGTCGGAAAACATCACACAAGACCACTGTTGCGGTGTCCACAATGCATGCTCTCTACTCCAGATTAATCTCAGGCGACAGTGAGTTGCGGTAAGTGGAACACATCTGACAGGCCTACGAGCATATAGACCAATGTGCCCTAAGCGTCTGTACACGGTCTGCCTTGAAACTGTCGTACCGGTAGCTGAAGAGAGCTGACGAGACAGGTCTGATGCTGTACTCCGTCTGTTTCTTTTGGCAGTAACTGCCAAATAGCGGTCCTCATTCGGCGTTGTAAGTCGGGGGCGACCTGTGCTGTAACGTCTACTCACATTACCATCATCTTGGAATCGTTGCCAAAGCCTGGAGATGACACTCTGGGCGATTCCAAGTTCCTCGGATACTTCCAGCTGGGTACGTCCACATTCCAGTCGTCCGATAATTCTGCCACGTAAAACATCATCCAAATGCCTCCTTTGTGCCATAACTATGCGGTTTTTGCACTGAAAGGCTTTCACAGCGCTTGTGAACAATTTTACTTCTTTGCCACCATTCCTTATATACCCCTCTCTTACACTCTCGTCATTGTGACGTACCATCCACGCCATCTGGTGGTTTCCTGTAATTTGCATATTCTTCTTCAAGATGTGTGTGATCATTCCACAGGTGAAATTTTTATTTTAGAGATCAATTTCTGTGGGATTCTGAATTATCCTTAATTTATGGACATGAGTGTAGTTTGTTAGTAGTTTATTTAAGGTAAGTTTTTTAAGCTTAATTTTTTCCAATATTTTTATTTTGAGATTAGTGTTGTTTTCTTTTCAGTATACTTATTTGATTTTAAATTTATATATTTGAACATATATACTTTTTATCACACAAATGTTTTTAGATAGTTTAAACAAGGGATGAAACTTAGTAATTGTCACGTTGACACAACGTGCATATCTTTTATAAAAAATTATTAATACAAATCTTAATTAATATTGTCTAAATTTAAACTAATAGTCTATTCTAAATTTAATTAATTATAAGTTTTTAACAGTAACTCTTTTTAAAGCTTTCAAATTTCCTTTCAGCCATTTTATTTGTAAGGCAATAACGCACTTTCAATCATTTCGATTTCCTGCCTTCTGCTATGCTAATCAAATTTACAGCTGCAATCTGTTTTATGTATATTTTTTCTTCCAATCCTCTTTTCACACTTATTCATATGAAAGCCTAACTTGCAGTATTGCACTGCTCCCAAACCGCAGTGTTTTGTTTTTCTTTTTTGCTTCTCTGTGTGCAGCTGCATGCATCGAATGTTCTAGTAAAGTCTTTCGTGTTCCTTTTTTCTTTCTTACATATGTAATAGCTTAACGGCAAAAGTTGACCTCGTGACATACCCCCCTGTACATCTTTGAATATGGGCATTCAGTTGTAAGTTAGCGACCAGAGTAGAGCTGCGTTGGAGGTTTGGACAAGCACTTGCCCTTCGGGCCGTGCCTCTGTCCGCGCCCATAATATATTCTAATTTTATGTGAAAATATGTTGTTGATCCTTACTTCAATATTAATCGTGTGCAATTTAACCTAGAAGCCTATATTGTGATATTGTGATCCTGAAAATAAAAAATTGTCGTTATCGTCAATAATCTGTTTTCTTCAATTACGGTGATTTAAGAAATAGTGCATTTTCATTCGTCTTCATCTATAGAGTTCGGAAGTGATGTTTTATTTAGTGTAAGGAATTATTCACACCTTGCATGTTGATGATCGTTTTCTTTTCCTTCGATAAGGATGTTTACTGCATGCTCAAGTATTCTAGATGTGTGTGTGTTTGTAAAGAAGTTAGAAGGAAAATACGTAAATCAGGGAAAAACCCTGTGTTCAACTAATTCATCAAATACTAACCACTAACATCGATCACACACACATGCGCCACAATTTTTAATTCTCTACAATTATGCTTCTATATTTATTTTACAAATACTACCATCATCACCAATAATATTAAAATTCATTTCACAATAAAATTTCTTCCATACAGTAATAATTCAATTATTCTTTTAAATTTATTTTCATTGTTTCATTCACAATATTTTATGTAGCTAAATAATAAAACATTCATAATATTTTATTTTTTAAATCTTATATTCAGTTATACAATTGTAGAAACAGTTCTAAATCCATGATCAGAAATGCACTTCAAGTTACATTTGGAAGCTTCTGAGGGGTGTCAATATTTAGAGGTTCCTACTTCCACAAGACACCTCACAGCGGAAATCACCGAAGTGGGAATAAGTTCCTCTAAACGAAACAAATGGGGCTGTAAACTGCCCCCTTTTGACAGTAAAACATCTTGTCGTTTATTCATTCTGAAATAAGACTTTCTTGTCATTGCTTGGACTATTTTCTAAACTGTTCCTTTCATGCGTCGAGGAAACTAAAGCAATCTGCAAAGAATTATATGTATATTTTTTAATAAATGGAAGTGAGTATCCAAGATATGCTCGTTCCAAAATATCATTCAAACTTAAATGGCGCCTCCCAAAATCCTTGCTCCTCCTAGAAAAAACGTATTCATTATCGAATTATAGGTATCGAATGCTGAGTTAAGTCACAAAAAAATTCTCAAAGAAAAAATTATTTTCATGAAAGGAAGAGGGCAAGCTTTCAGTATGTAATTTCCATATTATCGGTTTTCAACCTGTGGTGAGCCCCAAAGGATTCGCCACAAGGTGCTTAAGGGCACTCACAAAAATAATATACTAAAATGCAACGATTACATAAGGGGTTCACCAAATTCTTTCGGATATCAGAAAAGGTTCGCACGGAGTAAAAAATTTGGGAACCATTTTGCTAGATGATTTTTTTTTATATATATGATGGAACTGACGGAGCTCATTACATTATAGACGTCAATAATTACATTAAACAATTTAAACTCAAACAAATGTTTTTTCCTTTTCAATGTTCGGGTTACTATGTGTATCCCGGTGTTTTAGAAAGCACAGACGGGACCCCAAAGGTGTTAATCAGGTCTTGTTTTCTGTTCTAGGTTAGCAAGACTGAAGATTCCTCTTTCTTTCTTGTCTTTCACACACATAAGTTTTCCCAGAATTCGATAAGGGCATCTGTCCATAACCGATTCTTTAAAGAAAGTTTGTTATATAGAGGTGTGTTGTATAAAGAGGTGAGGGGTGTTTGAGAGGGATGTATATATTTATCCATTCTGTTACCGACAGTTTTCTTTTCTCCCCTCTTACGATGACAGATGAGAGAGATAAATGGCATTTGAATCCAAATTGTCTACTGCCAAGTAGTAGTAAAAGCCTTTATAAAAGATGTTTTGGTTCTTGATGCTGCAGAATAGCAATGCTATCAGTAAACTTATATACTAAGTTATATATATTTTTTAATTTTCCCAATTTATTAGATACAATAAAATATATACAGGCGTTTTTGAATTGGGGCTCCTATGAAGCTGGAGCCCGGGTGCTTTGTATCCGAATGATTGTCTCCAATCACTCCCAAAAGTGTGGCCGCCCTGTATGACGGAAATTATCGCAGTTATCAAGATATCGCTAGAAGGTGTCAATTTCCGTTCGAATGTTTTGTCAGAAAAAGTGTCTTATTGTGAAAGCCCGATAATTTGTATTCACTCTAAATTTGTGATAATTTGTATTCACAATTTGTTTGTTATAACAAAAAAAAGCTGCACCAAGACGAAATTGTCCGATTGCGATAAAAATTTGTGGATGTAAACACAACCGATGTAAACACAACGGTAACACAACCGATCGTAGGATGTCGTCAACGAACCGCTGTGCTGTCAATGTGCCAGAAATGACTATCAAAGGGGTCCGGCTATCAAAAGCGATGGCACCCCAGACCATAACACCTTGTTGTGGGACAGTGGGGCGTGCGACAGTCAGGTCAGGATCCACCCTCTGCCCGGGAAGTCTCCAGACACGCCTGCGGTTGTCTTCAGGACACAGTTGGAAACGGCACTCGACACTAAAGACTATACGCGCTCACTCAGCGCAGTTCCATGTTGATCGAGCCCGGCACCACAGTAATCAGACTTGACGGTGTACAGGCAGGCGTGAGAGGCAACCGGCGTAACGGTCTGAGCGAGCGTAGATTCTGCTCTCTCAATCGTCTGCCCAGCAAACACACACAGGTTCTCTGAACGTCCATTAACGTTCAGAAGACGTTTTCTGAACGTTAGTAGACGTTGCGAATACCGTTGCGTTGTTGACCGGTTGCGAATACTAGTGAATACCGGAGACGTGTAGAATCGCTTGGGGAATCCTCGGGATATCGTCCGAGACGCGCAGAATCCCTCCGAAGGGAACAGTCCAGGGACCGTTTCCCAACCTCACATCCCCAACCTACAACGGAGATCCCGCGCCGAGGTCGGGCGGGTGAAATAGGGGTCGCGTGAAGACAGTTGGCCGATGCGGCCGGGGATTTCTTGCAGCTTGGGCCATCTCTTGCCAGCATCGTCTAATAGCCACGACGCTTCGTCCACGACGTCTAATAGCTTCGACGAATGTGTCAAGCGATTCTCCGATTCGTCCAACCAGCGTCTTTCAGTCCGATCGCACGACTTCTTTCAAACTCCGACATCTGCTCGTAATGCGCACGAAGCTTTCGGCGAGGCATTGCTACAGTGGACGTAAGATATCGCAGTCGAAATGCAACAGACATTTTAACTAGCAGATTGAAAATTGCTCCTTACATGCACCTGTCGAATACAAATTTCCGATGCGCTGGCACTTCCGCTATTCATTCATTGTACTTCATATTTTAATCATCTGCATGTTCAGTCCGAATGTCTTTGCTTACAAAACTTCATTATAATCGGGCGACTCCTTCTTGGGGCGTCAATTTTTTTGTTATAGAGTGTATATGAAATTTTTTAAAAAATATCTGTTAACCACCAGAAAATTGCTACATTCTTATTCCGAATAACATTTCACTTGTACAAAACGTTGAATTATGTATTAACACATGGCAAGAGTTCAAGGGATACAACCAGCAGTCTTGGCTGCTTGGTGTTAGCTGTAAGAAAGATGACAGAAGAAAAAGTTAGCCAGTGGTTACTGAATCTCTTGCAGCAAGCGTGTGACGATGGAGTAACGGACGAGAATAAAGGACGATGACCGAAGTGCTGTAATAAAGCTAAATGAAACATGCCTATGTCGAGAACGTCCGTATTAAAATTCTACTTTCAGGACGTGAAGCTGCATAAAATTTCTGTAGGTTCACTCGCGTACACTATTATTCTGATAATTTGAGGTAGGAAATTAAATTTTAAGACAAATGGGGATTTTTACCCCCATTGGTCATTACCAATGGGGGTCAATAGATCAAAATGAATTGGTTGATATCAGAAAGTTATTTTAATTATCTTTAACTTAATACCTTTTTTTTCATATTTATAGCATCTACCAAAAATACCAAGCGGTTTTATCTTACGAAAATAAAACGTTAGAATGCATTACGATATGTCACAAGATTGAGCTCAGAAAGTTATTTTAATCATGTTTAACTTTATATATATATATATATATATATATATATATATATATATATATATATATATATATATATATATATATATATATATATATATATATATATATATAAGCAAATTTATCTTATGAAAATAAAACGTTAGAATGCATTACGATGTCTCCCTGGATTGCGCTTAACCCCGTACGTACTATGAAACCACTAGTGAATAAATATTAGGTAACGGGCAATGTCCGTTTGTAAACTCATGTGAAAGCATGGCTTATTTTGTGTACAACTTGTGTAACAAGCGCAGAAAACATTATATGGTAGATCTTTTTTATTGGGATTGTATAAAATTATCAAAATAAGTTTAAAAATGGGGTACAAGAATTTGGAAAAATAGAATGAAAATTACAAATCTTTGTGAATTTGCTCGAAATGTTTATTGGAACAAAAAGCTTTTCTACATGCGTTACACAAGTGCATTGTCATTTTGTTTTCTATTTTCAACATTGCAGCACACCCAATATTTATTCCGCTTTCTTCTGGAACCTTCTATGAAATTGTTCACAGGCTTATTTCCGGGCGGTCGTTTTTTTTATTTTATTTTTTTGTTGTTCTTATCATTTACACATTTTGGACAGATTTTAGCATAGATGCCAACTACTACGGAATATAATTAACTAGTTTTTGCGAATAGAATTTTTTTGTGTCTTTCTCGAATAGTAAAGAGCTTGCGCTCGTAGTGCAAATATTTTGCTGTATTTTAAGATGAAAATTATTTTTTTAAAAAGTGGTTGTTAATAATCCGTAGTAGTTGGCAGCTATGGATTTTATAATAATTTGCAAGAATTTCATCCCATAACGTTATGGTGAATGGATGTTTCCGATTTCTGTTGAATGAGATATGTTGTAAAATACGTTGGCATTCAGCATTCCTTGAATCATATGGAATCCCAATTTTTTGAATCATGAATAACTTTTTTGTAGCACAATTATAAGGTTTTAAAAGCTCGGACTATTACACAGACTGCACCCATCTTTCTGTAAATGTGCTTCGTACATTAGCTAACGTTTTTCAACTGCAATGAGAGTACAAGTATTTTACCAATACCACCCAGTAGTGAAAATCAGAAAAACAAATTTCTTAAGTATGGGATACGTATGGAACTTACTCTTGTGAGTAAGTACTTTTCATAACTCCAGGACAGAAATATTACGGGTACGGGAATCAGCGTGTACAGCCTAAGCCGATGATTTATATATATATATATATGTTCACTAGGACAAAAGCCTAAAATTATAAATTTCAGACGTTTTTATAGATTCTTTTGAATCAGTTAAAAAATCGACAAACATCCATTTCCAGAAAACTGATATCCATTACTCCTTTTTTTATTAAAAATTGTCGTATATTATTCAGCTCCGGCTTTGCATTTAAACACAAACTAAAAACATTTAATAAAAATATTTCTACGTTGATATTTGCATTGACATCAAACAGAAAATGTGGTCCAATAAGTGATTTTATGCCCAATAAAAGAGTATTATTATCCACAATATACTCTTTAGTAGTAGTGTGAAATGAAAAACATGAATCTAGAAACTAAAAAGGAAGCCTGCGGCATTAATTAGTTCTAATTTACGTTGATAACGATAAGATTCTTATATACTCAACTAAGTAAGCAAACTGTAGTCCCTACGGTCCTAAGTAAGCTAACTGTAGTTATGAAAGTAAATTTATTCAAGATATATGTATTATGAGTTTCCAGTACTGTGCAAATATGACTTTCCTGCATGAATGAACTTTTTCCAGCTCTTTTCTGCTCTTTATACACTGGTGAAATAAATTATGAGATTCAGCATATTTTATCGAATTTCATAAAAAGAATTGAACTGAATTTTAAACCACTGCTTCTAGACAAAAATGCAAATCCTGTACGTCAAATACGTAAGCGTACACATGGGTGTAGGCGGAACCAGTAGCATAGCTGCCAACTCTTCCGGTTTTTCCGGAAGATTTTCCACCACTAATTTTTAATTAAGAATTTAAGCTTAAAATAAGTCCAATATTTTATTGTGAAATAGAACTGTTTGAAGATAGTGGTGAAAAATCTTCCGGAAAAACCGGAAGAGTTGGCAGCTATGCAGTAGAGAAACAGGCTTCATAAGCGTGCGTAAGTTGAGACGCATTTCGTTCGCTAGTACACTTCGGCAAATTTCTTGGTGTTACTTTGCAGCAATCGGTTGATTTCAAATTGTAACAGTAAAAATTCGTAACCGCTAACGTTTAGATGATGGAATAAGGTGGCGAATTGTGGGGAGACTAGAAGCAGACCAATATCAAGTCCAGATTTTAGAGAGTTCAACTTAACGCCCAGCTTCGTGTGTAACTTATGGCAATAAATCCAGGATACCGGATCCATCGAGAGAAAGCCTGGGTGAGGTCACCCAAGAGCCACGACGGGCAGAGAAGATCGCCATTTGTCCATTATAGCGAGGAGTAACAGGAGTGCTACAGCTTTCTAGCTCTCTCGTGACTGGTATGCAACCACAGGAACCCGTGTATAAAGGGTGACTGTTTCCGAAAGACTTCATGAGAGAGGTTTGTTTGCAAGAAGACCTGATATTTGCGTCCCGTTCACTTCTACGACAGGAGAATCCGTTTAGCATGGTGCAGAGAGCATAGAGATTGGAATATGGATCAATGGGCGACCCTTCTCTTCACTGATGAGTCCCGGTTCAGCCTAAACACCGATTCTCGCCGTACGTTCATATGGAGAGAACCAGGGACCCGCTACCTACACTCCAATGTCCGCGAAATCGACCACTATGGCAGAGGAGGTTTAAAGGTTTGAGCAGACATCATGTTGGATGGCCGCAGACCTCTCCATGTCTTTGAAAGAGGCACTGTGACTGGTGTGAGGTATGGGGATGTAACTTGGTCTATGTTCTTAAGTCACAGTTATAATTAAGTCTTGGAGCCCTATGTTCGCCTTTTCAGGGGTGCAGTTGGCCCTGAGTTCATTTTAATGGACGATAACTGGAGGCCACATAGAGATCTACTGGTAAAGGAATTTCTAGAGAGTGAGGATATTCGCCGCATAGATTGGCAATCCAAATCTCCAGATCTTAACCCTATAGAGCATGTCTGGGACGCTCAATTGCAACTCGCAACCCCCCCTCCGAGAACCATCCAGAGAATGAAACCAGCATAGCTGAAAGGGGGGGGGGGCAATTGCCACAGGAAGTGATAAACTGCCTTATTTAAAGTATGAAATCACGCTGCGAGATCTGTATATCTGTAAGAGGGGACCGGTACTTTTCCGTTATCTCGACGCCAGCCAAATTTGGCGATTTTTTTCCGCCAAGTACCTACCAACGTAATTTTTTGTGGCGATTTTTTTTTCGCCTGAAAAACACAACATTAGCACATCTTAAAAATAAACAAAATTTAACATACACTTACCAATGAAAATGT
Organism: Cheiracanthium punctorium; assembly: GCA_038373885.1. Taxonomy (NCBI): domain Eukaryota; kingdom Metazoa; phylum Arthropoda; class Arachnida; order Araneae; family Cheiracanthiidae; genus Cheiracanthium; species Cheiracanthium punctorium. The sequence continues at coordinate 2,011,917 of JAWZYV010015072.1, read as the reverse complement.
CTCCGCAAACTTTAAACCATACAAAATATTCAAAAATGACGGATATTTAAGAAAAAAAAAAACATTGGTTCCTCCTTAGAATAAGAGCAAAAATTCAAACACATGACATCATCAACAACATCAAAAATTCAAAAAGTTAAATCCACCCCCCATTCCCCAAAGAAACAAATACACCCTCAAATGATTAATTTAAGATTTTAATTTATGTTCTGCAGGAAAAATAGTAGTGATAGATGTTATTAAACTACAATCCACAACTGTGTTGTGGTTCATATTGAGATGCTTTTCGCAAAACTTTACCGATGTTAATTCTTCACACCAACAGTAAATAAAACGTAAAACTACTTTAAAACTTAACCTAGAAGTTTCAAACCAGTCTCAAGTCCGTATACTAACACTGTTTCTGCAAGACCTCAGATTACATTTCTAGTAAAAACGTCCATTGTTTCCGTACAATTTCATTTCATGCTGCAAATTGCAATGCATAACAGACAGTAAAACTTCAAACTTTTGGAAATATTTAATAGCGTCTTCATCAGACGTTGGCAAATCCCAGATATTCATATTACAATACAATCCAAACAAAGGACAATTCAAATACACTAACAAAACGTTCAAAACACAATTCAGATACACTAACAAAACATTCAACTACAGCAAAATCAATTCCTTTAACATAAAATATTAAACTTTCATTAAAATACTTATCAAAATTAAGATATCCAGCAGTACAGCTACATAAGAAACTTCTAAAAAAACGCCCTAATTCCGCTCTTATTGTAAGGAGGAACGACCGTCACACTAGACGAAAAATTCGAAACTAAAATGAAAATGGCTCGCACACTACTACGCAGAAGAAACTACACGTTTGCGTACTAATACATAACACAGTCGCGGATTAGTACAATGAGTGCGCCGTATAATACATTTTGCTTTCCTTTTGAAACAGTAGCGCTTGTACTACGCATTAAGAATCCGGGTTACTAAAAAAATGAAGATCGCTGCGCTAACGAGGACGGGTTACCAGAAAATATTGTCGCCAAGCTTCGCCCTCACCTACCGAAAAAAAATCGCCAAATTCGGCTGGTGTCGAGATAACGGAAAAGAACCATGGGACCATTCCCCCTTTCAACCCATTTTTTGTTTATTCTGAAAACCGCTGTTTCATACTTTCCAACTCCAACTCGTGTTATGCACGATGATGCGTGTGTATTACAATTATTGAATTATTATTTGTTTTCTATTGTATCAATGTACCGGGTGTCCAGAAAAGGACTCCCTGATTTCAAAATTAAATATCTCGAAAACAAAGATCGATAGAGGAATGCAGTAAACGGTATGTTTATTGTGACAGCTGAAAGAATTTTATACAGCAGTTTGAAATAATAGTTACAAAAGCTGCTAAGAGATGGCGCTGTACGCTGTACAGCTCATTATCAGCATACATAAATGAAATAATCATATGAAAACATTCTTTGCAAAAAATCACATCACAATGTTTTCAAAATGTTCACCATTGGCACTACAGAGGTGGCGCAAAAAGAAGAATGAAATTTGCCATCACATTTCGTAGTGTCTCAACAGAAATGGATTCACATGCCACACAGATCGCCGATACAAGCTCGTCCAGCGTGCACGGGATGCTTCGGGTAGACAATGTCTTTCAATGTGTCCCACAAAAAATAGTTACAGGGAGTCAAATCCGGCGAATATGGAGGCCAATCCATGCCAGCACCAGTAAATTTGGGATAGTCTAAAGCAATGACTCGATTCCCGAAGTATTCATCAAGAAAGCGAAACCCTTGTTCGGTACGATGTGGTCGGGCTCCATGTTGCATAAACCATTCAGTACGTGGTCGATCCTCTAACACTTGCTGTGTGGAGACAAACTGTTCCAAAATTGCAACGTAACGTTCACTAGTGACCGTTTCTCGAATGAAAAAAGGGCCAATAATGCCTCTGCTGCATACTGCAGCCCACACAGTAACTTTAGGAGAATACAGGGGTTTCGCTTCACACCAATATGGATTTTCGGAACCCCAAAATCGCCAGTTCCGTTTATTTACGAATCCATTCAGGTGGAAGTGTGCTTCATCTGTAAACCAGATGCAGCCAACATCAAATCCTTCACTATCAATCATTGTGAACATCTCATTAGCAAAGTCAACCCTTTGTTGCACAGCTCGTACGGGTATGGCCTGGTGAGTTTGAATTGTGAATGGAAACATGAGTATGCTCTTTCTCAGTATTTTATGCGTGCCTGAAGGCTTCAAACCAGTCTCAGATGCAATTCTACGGACGGATGACATTGGATTTTGCTGAATAATTCCAGAAACTGTGGCGACATTTGCAGGCGTAACTACAGTTTGCTTGCGGCCAACATTCCCCACTAGATCATCAGTTACGCTGCCTGTTCGTAGAAATTTGGCGAAGAACGTACGAATGGTTTTCGCATCGGGTCCTTTGGAACATTAAATCTTGCTTGAAAACTTGCCCTTGTTGCCGTAGGACTCTCTTTTAACCTGTGGTACTCTAGCACGAGAAAAACGCGTTGTTCAATATAGTACATGGTTTTAATCTCTTCCTTCGGTACGCTAACCTCCTTTCACGCTTCAATAGTGGAACTGATCGCTCTGGGCTTCGGATCACTATTTATACTAGGCATTACGTATGGCGATTACAGCGCCATCTGTTAGCAGCTTTTGTAACTATTATTTCAAACTGCTGTATAAAAATCTTACAGCTTTCACAATAAACGTACCGTTTGCTGCATTCCTCTATCGATCTTTGTTTTCGAGATATTTAATTTTGAAATCAGGGAGTCCTTTTCTGGACACCCGGTATGTACATATCAAATTTCATTAAAATCAGTGCAGTAGTTCTAGAGATAATCGACCAAGTCTGCAAATTCTCTTAATTTCTTACACCAGTATATTTACATCGTAACCCTGGAAGACAATAATCGCGAGACTATTCAAATTGAGACACCCCATCGATGACTTTTAAATCGATTCAGCTGTCCGAGTCGATGTTTTTTTTCCTTGCTTTTTATCAGTTAGACAATTAACCAGTTAGACGAGTATGGAACAAATTGATGCTGGTGGGAGAATGATCTAGACTGTAGGGTCGTCGAATGACTTTGTGGTGTTATGTTTCGACAGCACCTACCTGTGATACATACAGCATATACATTTATAAAAGATCGAATTAACTCATTCTTGTCAAGAAAAGAAAGAATATTTATATATGTTTTTTTATTTACTCAAAATCACTGCCAAAATATACGATAGAAAAATAGCTACTTGCGATATTTGAAATACGTTTCTTAGCAATTATTCTTTTAATTCCAGCCCGACCAGTGGCATAGGGCTAGCGCTTTGAACTGGGGGACGGAAGGTGCCTGGTTCGAAACCAGGTCGCGTCCGCCGACCTAGTTTTCCATGGTTTTCTCCAAATCTTCGCGTAAATACGGGTTAGGACCCCTTAGAAAGCCCCCCACGGATGGCAATCCAACCCCCGGCCTAGACCCCTAGCGCAGATAACACTAGTCAACAAATTTAAACTTTTTTTCTGCCTCTGGTTTATAAATGAGTGGATTTACCTAATTTCGGGATGCTGAATTCACTGGTAAAATCAATTTATGTCTATCACGTCACATTTTCAAGAGGCACAGGAAAATCAGAAGCAATATGGCAAAATTTGATAGAATTGAAACTAACTAGAAGTTCCTATTAAGAACTTAATAATTCAATATTATTTTATATGTATACATGGGTATTTACATGTATACACATGACAACGTAGATATCATCTTTTTTCCTGTCCAAAATGCCCTTCCCACTTGGTTTGAATGAGAACCAAGGCGCTAACTTGATATTTGCCAGTCTGATTTCAAACGAACAATTTTTCTATTTGTGGTCCAATCAATATAATTTCTTTTAACTTTGCTTCACTCAGTTTGAGAAACTTTTCTTTCAAATGATTGAAGACCTGACCTCAATATCCAGAGCTTTAACAAAGTTCTTCATAAACCCCAACTTGACATGAATCGAAGGCAAACTGATTTTATTGGGCTCAACCATTGGGCCAACATTTTCCATTACATGCGATTTCCTTTTAAGCCACTTTACTGTATAGTGGCCAAAGTTTCATAAGTTTCTTTCACGTCTACTGCATGAGCCAAAGGCACAGATGGAAAAGTATAGCCATTATGCAGTAGTACTGCTTTCAATCTGGTTTTCCTAGAGTCAATAAAGAGGGACTATTCCTGATGGTTATGTTGTACACCTAGCTGCATCAGCAGACCATTGACATCTCTACATACACACATTGAATTCTGCATGTCGAAATATTGAGCGAATGATAGTACCTTTTGATGTGAAACAGGAAATTTTTGTACCTGGAGCTAGAAGGTTTCGTTGTTGCAGTCTTGAGCCCAAAAGTTCAGCTTTCAATTTTGAAAGTGTTAGATCGCAAACCAAATTGTTCAACTCCTTTTGATTAAAGGACTCAGGCGAAAAATCTTGAGAATGAGTGGAAGATCTTCCACAGGGTCTTGATCAGCGTCTACAGATTTACTTGACATTGTTTCTGGTTCTATGTTTTTCAGATGACAGGCAGGAACAGGCAACCTTTAATTATGTCACCGGCAAATGCACTGAAGATACATTTTATAGTTTATTTTATGTCTAGTTTTGATGGATAATGTCCTGCAATATTTGTGATAGAGAAGTTATAGGCTGGAAAATGATCCTTAGGCTAACTCCACACTGTAAGAATTGAGAATCGTATAGCTTGGCATTTTCCTTTGAGTCACTTGGTTAAAGTAGTAGTATATGTTATGCACGAATACGAGGCGCAAAAGTTTTATCTTGATCACCAAGAAGACAATCAAAATATAATTTATAGGCCTTCTTAATCAAATCAGTAATTTTTTTTTTGGGGGGGGGGGCTTTTGGGGTGAATTTCTCAGAGACATAAGAAAAGTTGTCGGTGTGGTTAAGACAACAACTATGTTTACTAGTTGTTATTTTTAGTAAATGTAAGTTTCAAATATATGTATAAAGCAATTTTAAGATAAAAATACCTCTCAATAGAAACACTCACTTATTAAAAAAAAACTCTCAATACATTCTTAGGCTGAGATAAATACGATAGTAATTGCACCATGCATGTTTCAACATTCACTAGATCATAATGTTTATTTCGCACTACTGGATTATCTGTCCATCCAATGAATAACACTTGCTTGTGTAACATCTGACATCAAGTGACAATTTGTTGATCTTATAGCACTGTTGTACCAAACTTTAGAAAAAAAAAATTAAATATTAAATATTAAAATAAAGGAACAGAAAGTAGTGAAATTACGAAAAAAATAAATAAAAATCCTTAAAAACTCAAAAATCTTACGTGCTAGAGCATTTTGAAAGGTAGATTCGGATTCTACACACCAAAATACATACTAATTGATGTATCACATCCCAGAGGTAAAATGGCTGTTGAGTAGTGTAATTAGCCGTAACCCACACTTCCATTTCCTAATAATTTGCCTTTATCAGGTATTTGTATTTTGAAAAAAAATATCTGTAAACCTACGGAAGATTACTAGTCTATTTCAAATAATTTTTCATTGCGTCGTGTCTACCTACGTCTTGGGTGCAGTAAGATAAGTTTGAAGGGAAAATTCTTTCTGAATTTCGCAGTTTACCGACCGAGTTGTATGGTGGGTAAAGCACCGTACTCAGTTTTCGGGTTCAACTCCCGGCGGCCGGGGTTCGATCCCCGACTGGGCGTGGTTGTCATGCCCGTTCTTTAATAGGGGCGACGTTGGCCCACCTACTAGGTACCCCTATAATAAAGAGACCAACAATTCCGGCCTGTTGTGGCCAAAGCCTTCAAGGCAGAGGCCCGCCATTTGGAAAAAAAAAATCTCAGTTTGCAAATGACGGCAACTAATAATGCATAGGTGCCAAGTATGACGGAATATAATTAACCACTTTTTGTGAACGGCAATTTTCTGCTTAAAATATAGCAAAATTATTACGCTGGAGGCGTGGGTTCGAAATTATCTCGGAAAATTATCCAAAAAACTTACGGCTTGAAAAAAGTGGTTAATTATATTCCTTAATACTTGGCACCTATGAATAATGGGATCTCGGTTGTTTGGTTCCTGAAATTGGTTTCAGGCGGAAGAGTCTGTATTGGCTTCCAATTTCCACATCGAAATTCAGTTTTAGGCTAATCTCTTTCAGATTGCGTAAGTCAGTCTCTTAATATTTTCACAATTCTAATGTTAAAAGAAACACTGTCTGTTAAGTATATATTTCTTGCTCTGAAATCTCCTAATTTAGTGGTGAATCAGATTTAATATAAACTAACTTTTTCAGCAACATTATACATATTTCGTCATTACCATTCAGTATGAAAAATAAGACAAACAACAGTTTGCCAAAATATAGGATGCGGATTGAATTTAATCTTTAGGATAAGACTTGGGCTGATTTTCAGTGGAAATAAAGTGGAAAATTGTAAATTAATTACGCTGATATCTGACTCACTGACTTTGGAACGATGCCGGTTCAACCACTCCAAGATCAAATTTTACCACTATTACTTCAAAGAGATTAAACGTTTAAGCACAAAAAATGCAATAAAATCCACAAAGTTTACACGATTGGTTTGAAAATCTCATAATTATGTAAAAAAAAAATATAGAAAATAATCTGCGCTGATTTAATATGTATAAACCATCGGAAAATTATTACAGTTTTATCTCAAATAGTAATTCTTTGCTATGCATCACCCTCGAGCTATACGAAATATAGAAAAAACTGAAATGGAAGAACCCGCAGTGTTGGCTACGGGGTGTTTGCTTCGGAAGCAAAAGCTTGAAGTGAACATTGCTCTTAACTTCTGCTAACACAAGTAATAATGCAGTCTTGTTTGATCAGTGCTGGCTTTAGTAAAAATCGGTTCTTGAATTTCTGAATCTCTGATTTTAGTCTGAAGAGCCTGTATTGACTTTCAATTTCCACATCGTAAATCAGTGTTAAACTAAGCTCTTTATGATTGCACGAGTTAGTCTTTTTGTAATTTCATGATTTTCTTGGAAAAGAAACTGTTCGTTAGGTATACATTTTTCGGGGTCTGTAATTACCTAATTTAGTGATGAATCATGTTTAAAATAAACTAACTTTTTCAACTACAATATAAATATTTCGTCACAAGCATACACTATGAACAATAAGAACAACAATTTGCCAAATTATAGGATGAGGATTGAATTTACTCTTTTGGGTAAGATTTGGGCAGATTTACAGTCGGAAAAAAAGTTTTAAATTATAAATTCTACTATCTATTTACGCGGATCCCTGACTCATTGACTTTGGAACAATTCCGGTTCAAGTTCTCCAAACTCGAACTTTTCTACCATTACTCCAAAAAGGTTGAAAGGTTTCGCACAAAAAACGTAATAAAATCCTCATCGTTTGCACGATCGGATTAAGAATTTTCATAATTATTTTTTTTTAAATATAGAAAACAATTTGCGCTACTTTAAAAATCTGAAATTCCAATAGTTCCCGAATTTTTAAGCGATTTTTCGCTATTTTCAGCTCCATTTTATTTATGAGAAAAAAATTACTCATTTGTGTGACAAAATTAAGTGTCGCAATCGATATTGATGCCATGTTTAAGTCACGTTTATCAGGTTTTGCAAAATAAATTTCCATTCCGAGACGTTTAAAACAGTTTTCCAGATTACCAAGTTTATTTATTTATTTATTTATTTTCGAAAAATAAGATTTCGTAAGCATGAAGCATTGACACAACAGGGGCCGTTCCCACCGGAAAATGAAATTATTTATTTTGAGCGGACGAAAATTAAATATAATGCGGCTAGGCTTTTTTTTTTGTTGTTGTTTGTCAAGCGGTTTTTCTTGCGCCCATTGTAATATTCTCCACAATGAGTTTTACCTTCTGATTTCAAATATTTTTAAAGATTCTTTTGAACAAGTTAAGTCATCGACATTTAAAAATAAAATGATGTGAACATATTCTTTTTTTACTGCAAATTGTTGCGTATTGTATAGCCCTGCCATTGAATTTAAACACAAATTAAAAGCAATCGATGAAAATATTTCTATCTTTGATATTGACATTAACTTCCTACTGAGAATCAGTACAATAAAAGAATAATATTATCAACAAAATATCTTTTTGTATTGGTGTGAAGTAATATTATGAGTCTAGAAAATAAGGACAGGCCACCTTGGACATTAGTCAGTTTTAAATCCCTTTCATAACTGTAGTAACATTCTTGTATATCCACAATTGCCCAATAAATATTTGAATTGTAATCATGAAATTAAATTGAATATTTATGTGTGTCGTGAGTTAATAATTTTCTTAAAGATTATTTCATGAATTGTATACAGTGCTTCCAGCTGTTTTCTGCTATTTTAATTTATATAGGAACAATGACAGACAGTAATCGCAAGGCTATCTTCATTCAGTCACCTCGTCAAAGCCTCTTAAACCGTAATAGCGGTTCCTAATTAATGCTTTTTCCTCTACGCTCTTTGAGCTATGGAACAAAAAGACGCTGGTGGAACACAAATCTAGATTGTAAGGTCATCGAACAACTCCGTGAATATTACGTTTCGACAGGATCTACGTGTGACAAATCAACATGTACATTTAAATAAGATCGAATTGGCTATTTTTTGCCAAGTAGAGAAACTAAATATTTATAATTTTCTTATTTACTTAAGATCACCGCCAAAATATAAAACAAAAAATAAAATATCTCTATATTTTAAGTACGTTTCTTCGCAATTAAAATTTTATTTCGAAGCACTGTCGTTGGTTTAAATATAAATAAGTAAAGTTAGCATTTAGGAATAAATGTCAAGAAAAATTGAAATCAAATACATGATTCATGAGACATCCAATCAAACATATGAAAATCAAATATCGTTGAAAATAATGACGTAATTACTGTTTGACTATAAAATCCTTGTACAAATTAGGAAATAGAGAACATGCAGTGAAATTAAGCTTGAATAAATAGTTTAATATCGAAGCTATTTGATTTCAGTGTTATTTATTACTGATTATTTCCTGTAAATCGCTGTACAAAAATTGGTTATGTAAAATTTATTACCTTTCTGTAAACACTATGCAAGGAATCAGCGGACTTTTCATTGAACTATATTATTTATCGATCAACTGATGTGTACATAGCTGAATCCTTTATTATTTAAACATGCTCAACATTTTACGTAAGTTAGATTTAACCATTATTTGAGTGGAAATTGAGCTTTCGAAATCTTAAGATTTGAAATAGTTTGTTTAGTAGTTCATTTAAAGCAAACTTTTAAAGCTATACTTTGCTCATAGCTGCCAACTATTCCGGAATATCATCAACCACTTTTTCTGAACAGTACGATTGGGCTGAAAATATAGCAGATTTTTAATTCGGCTGAAGAGCTGGTTATGTTTTTGAAAAATACTTATAGAAATTTACTGTTCGCAAAAAGTGGTTAGTGATATTCCGGAATAGTTGGCAGCTACGTTTTACATAGATTCCAACTACTACATAATATAACTAACCACTTTTTGTAAACAGTATATATTTTTAGTATTTTTTTCAAAATTGTGGTAACGTCTCGCGCGTCAGCGAAAAAAGTTCGCTACATTGTAAACCGAAAGTTATTGTTTGAAAAAAAAAGTGGTTAATTGTATTCTATGGTAGTTGGAAGGTATGGATTTTGGCTCCTTTTTTATAGAGATTAGTTCTATTTTCATTTCAGTATTCTTATTTGACTTTAAGGTTATATACTGAAAATATACATTTTTTCACACAAATATTTTGGATAATACAGTCAAGGGATAAAACTTAGTAATTATTCAGTTATTCTTTTAAATATTATTTGCATTTTTTTCATTCCCACTATTTTATGCAGCTAGCGTTTGTATTAAACAAACTGTTTCATTTTTAATGGTTCATTCTATAAACAAACCGAGGGTCTTGCTATTGGTAATTCTCTCTCACCTCTCTTATGTGATATTTATATGCATTATTTTGAAGAGAAGCTCTTCAAGGTCTTTAATTTTCCGTGTTGGGTCAGAAATGTTGAGGATACTTCCGTTCTAGTGGATTCCAATTATGATATTTCTAATTTACTTTCGATTGTTAATTATGTTGATCCATGTATCCAGTTTACTCTAGAAGAAGAGTGCAACAATTCTTCACCTTTTTTTGGATGTTCTCGTTTCTAGGAATCCTGATGGTTTCTCTACTTCTGTTTTCCGAAAACCCTTTTCTATCTCTTTACCTCCTCATGCCTAAGCTAATCATCCTTACCAGCAAAAACTTTTTGCTTTTTACACCTATGTGTTTCGTGCTTTCAAGATTTGCTTCATCTCTTAATGATGAGATTAATTACTGAAAACCATTGGCTGCCTCTCATGGTTTTAGCCCCTCTGTTATTGATAAAGCTCTTTCTAAATTCAATAAGCCCAATACTTCTACTATTAATTTTCATATTGAATTAGTTGTACTACCTTTCTTTTCACCTTTATGCTAAAGAATTTCTAAAATTCTCAAAATTTTCGGTTTCAAAGTCATTTTTAAACCTGTTAATAAATTTAAATTTTCTTCCCTTAAAGAGACTATTCCTACTGAGAACCGCTGGGGTGTTTATTATATTCCTCGTGGATCTTGTGATTTCGACTATATAGGTCAGACCGGAAGAGCTTTCAAATTTAGGCTCAAAGAGCATGAGAGATATGTTTCTAAGCATGAGCTTTCCAAATCTTCTATTGCCTCCCATGGTTGGAATTCGAATCATTGTTTTCAGTTTCTAAATCTAAGATATTGTGCACTCCTCAATCTTTGTTCATTCTTGATTTTTTGGTTTGGTTTGGTTTGTGGGATTACGGCCGATTAGCTACGCGTGGGCTCTAGGCCGATCTTGATTTTTTGGAAGGTTTTTTCCATTACCCAGTATTTGGAACGTCTTGTGAACGGTGGTTCTTCCATTCCTTTCGTTCATTCCGCTTGGAAACTGTTGTTGTAAGGTTCTATTCGCTTTCCCCTTTCTCTTCTGCTACCATTTTCCTCCCCCCTCTTTTTTTTGCCTTCCTAATCTATTTTTTTTCTGTTTGCCCTTTTTAGTTTTGTCTTGGTTTTTAAGTGTGCGTTTCTGTCTTTCCTTTATGTTTTTACTAGTTTATTCTTTTATAATAAAAAAATTATCTTATGTGCTGTCCATATGTTGTATAAAAAATATTGTGTTTTTATGTTGTTTTTGTTTTATGTTCTTTTGCTTCTTCTGTTTTCGTTTGTTTTTCTTTTTTGTGTATGTTTGTGTGTTCTTTTTTGCTTTTTATTCTGTTATTATTTTTTATCCATGTATTTTTGTTTGTCCTCATTTTCTTTTCTTTTTATCCCTTGCCCTTTTTTCCCTCTCCATGGTTTAGTTCGCCTTTTCTTGTTTCCTTGTGGCAACATATATGTTTGTTTATCTTTTTCAGTTCCCTCTGCTCTGCGAGTCGAAGGGCTTGTCTGTTGAAGACCGAAAGAATTTTGGCATCTATGTGCTATTGGAATACATTTCTCACAGCATGATAATATTATGAAAAAAAAAGTTTGAAAACGAAAGTTTTTCCAGTAGTTAATGAAACTGCCGGTACATATAAACAAAATTATGAAACTTATCTAGTTACAGTATTCAGGTGTGGATTTTCATTCGATTGTTTTGCCAGAAAATTTATCTTACTCAGAAGACCTAATAAGTAACGTTTTTCCAGTAATTTGTATTTAAAAAAATACCTATAAACCACCAGGAAATTACTACAGTTTTACTTTAAATAAATTTGCATCCCGGTGTATCAACCTTTGTTGGAAATTCAAGCAAAAGAACGTCGGGCGGAAACATAGCTACCAACCTTCCCGAATTTTTCGGGAGATTCCCCACCCGTAATTTCACCCCAACAGCTCATGCTTACGCTAACGCCAAAAATTTAAAGCAAATAAAACTATTTAAAAATTGTGGTGGGAAATCTCCCCAAAACAAAACGTGAAGGTTGGCAGCTATGACTGGAACAGCCGGCAGTGTTTGCCGGGTGTTGGTTGTAGTAAAGAAGTAAAGTTAGCTCTCAATTTGCTGCTAACGGGAAATAATAATGGGGTCTTGGTTGCTAGGTTCCTGAATTTCTGAATCTCTCATTTCAGGAGGAAGAGCCTGCATTTTCTTTCAATTTCCACATCGGACCTCACTTCTTATTTTGAATTAATGTTCATTGCTGCGTAAAAGCTGTATATATAAATATTAGAATCCAAACTTCAAGTGAACATTCAACAGTCTTGTCTACCGTATGTTGGTTGTTTTAAGAAAAGTAGATGCCCCCTCCTAAAAATTCTTGTTCAAGAAAATCTTATACATTATGGAATTACAGGGAGTATTATGAACTAACTCATATGAAAGTGAATTCATTTGTAAGGAAACTGACTTTTACGGAAGCGACAGGGAAAGTTTATTATGCACTTTCTAGAACATCCGTTCAAAGCTTGTAGATTTCCTACCCCAAAGGGTTCGAAGATGTATGTAAATGATTGCAAAAGTAATATACTAGTATACAACGACTAAATAAGGGGCCGCCAATATCTTTCTAATTTTAGAAGAGATTGGCCAGGAGGAATATGTTTTAGAACCACTTTTCTAGATAAAAAGACTTTTCATACTTTCATTCAAGAAGTAAATATAGACGAGAGAAAATAGGTCTTCTCGTCTCACTAAACAACTGAAAATGTTGTCTTCCCGCAAAATCCTTACAGTATACTAATTAAAACAACCGTCCCGTCTCGTCTCGTCTCTAATCCATCCCTAGGAAAAAAAAGAGTACGAAAATAATAATACAAGAGAATTAAAAGTAATTAACATAACCGCAGAAAGTCGTTGAAAATTTGTTCAGGCAAACTTTTCAATACGACCTAATATATAAACGTAATTTGCATCTCGAAACATGAGATCTCATTTAATGATCAAACTATACAGTTATATGCCGTGAAAAGAAAGCTATTCATAAAATTATTATTAACTTTATTCAATAGTTATTGTAAAATGTTCAAGTTTTTTTTCTTCCATCGACCACTACCTTGTTACAGAGTGATTTATATTACTTATGAAGCTCTGCTGCAGTTTTGTGGAATTTATATTTTAAGAGATGACTATGATACTTTTGAAATAATTACTCTAGGATGATATCAAAAAGTGCAGTTGTAATATATTTATTACAGCGTGTTTATATTATTAAAAAAAAGATGAAACACGAATGTTGTTCCCTCAGTTAGTGAAGGTGCAGGTACATATGACGAAAATTATCTCATTTATCCAGTTATATCTATAAGGTATCGATTTCCATTCGAATGTTTTGCCAGAAATATTGCCCTCAATATCTTATTGAGAATACCTAGACTTAATAATTTACACTTCTCCAGTATTTTGTTCTTTTTAAAAAATATCTGTAAACTACCGGGAAATTACTACAGTTTTATATCAAATAAGTTTTCATTGCGGTGCAATAACTGCTAGAATGAGAGCTGACATTGCAGAACTTCAAGTGGAACAGCCAGCATGTTTGCTGGCTCTTGGTGGTAGTAAAGAAGTAAAAATTGGGCTTAAATTTACTGCTGACGGCAAGTTATGATAGGTTCTTGGTTGCTCGGTTCCTGAATTTCTGAATCTATCATTCCAGGCTGAAGAGCCTGTATTTTCTTTCAATATCACTCTTTCAGATAGCATCATTCAGTCTCTTTACATGGGCGTAGCCAAGGGGGGGGGCGGGATAGGGGGGTTACAACCCCCCATGAGGATTTTTTTGCCATGCAAAATGTATATTCTTCACTTCCTCATCACACACACGTTTACATATATGTGAGTTGCAGAAGTTGTAACTACCCCCCATGAAAAATTTCTGGCTACGCCACTGTCTCTTAATAGGTTTACATTGCGACGAAATAGCTGTCGAAGAGAATACAAAATTAAAAGAACTTCAAGTGGAGGAGCCTGCAGAGTTTGCCGGATGTTGTCTGTGAAGTAAAATATCTCTATTTGATGATAACGACAAGTAAAGATAGGGTCTCGGTTGATTGGTTCCTGAATTTCTGAATCTGTTATTTCAGGCGGAAGAGCCTGTAATATCTTTCAATTTCACCTTTAAAGCAAGCTCTTTCGGATTGCATGATTCGGTCTCTTAATAATTTCATAATTTTATTTGTAAGAAAAGTTCTTCGTTAGGCATATTTTTCGGGGTATGAAATTACCTAATTCAGTGGTGAATCTAGTTATTTTTTTCCCCATCGAGAATATAAATAATTTGTCACTGCCATCCAGTATGAAAAATAAGAAAAACAAGAATTTGCCAAAGTACAGAATGAGGATTTTATTTACTCTTTCGTGTAAGATTTGGGCTAATTTTCAGTGGCAAAAAAGTGAAATTATAATTTCTTCTTAGTTTAACTGATCCCTTACTCATTGACTTTATAACGATCCCGATTCAACCAATACAAGATGAGACTCTTAGCAACATTACTCCAAAAAGATTAAAAAGCTATGCACAAAAAACGTAATAAAATTCACACCGTTTGTAAAATTCTGATTATGTAGAAAAATATAGAAAATAATCTGCTTTTTAAAAATCTGAAGATCCACCCATTCCCTAATTTTTAGCGATTTTTCACCATTTTCAGCTCTATTTTATTTTAATAGATAGTTAGAGAAAAAAGTTAATCACTTGCGTTACAAAATTAGACGTCGTAATTGATATTGCCGTCATGCTTAAATCACGGTTATCAGACCTCGAAGAGATAATTTCGATTCCAATTTATTTAAAATAGTTTTTCCCGATTACCAAGTTTAAGTTTTTTTCACAAATAAAAAAGCATTACTGATGAAGCATTACTATAAAAGGGGCTGTTCCCAAAAAACGAAATGGTACGAATGCGAAAAGTTTCCGCAAGTTTCCATTAGAGAATAAAATTCAATTTCGGTCTATAATAAAAGTTGAATATAAAGTTATCTATTTTAAGTAGACGAAGATTAAATATATTGAGTGTAGAGATATTTTTGTCAAATGTTTTTTCCAGTGCCCGTTGTTCTACAACGGGTTTTAACATGTAACATAACTGCAGAAAATTTTGAAAAGTCGTTCAGGTGAACTTTTCCAGATTTCCTAGTTTATAAAGGAAATTTGCATTTATAAATATAAGTTCTCATTTTCCGATCAGACTATACATTTTAATGCGGTAAAAAGAGATATTGATAATAGTGTTATTATTAGTGATGTCAATACGCTGTTGTATTAGATTAATTATGACATCTTATTAATATTTTTTTTAAACGCTATCCAAAAGGGCAAGTAAAATTTTAGTAAAAATTTACTTAGTGTCATAGTATCCAAACTAAGTCAAATGTATAGGAAAATTTTGCTTGCCCTTTTGGATAGCTTGAGGCAATTAAATTATTGAAATAAATTCATTTGAATACATTATATAGACTCAGTGAAAGTGTGATATATTTCACAGTGTATTTCATAATTAAAAGCATTGCTTAAATGCGTAAAGCTTCTTTAGAAAATAAAGCGGAAGTAACTGTAATGGAATTGCAAAACAAATCTTATAAAGTCACAGAAGGGCGTCACTCAAAATTTGATATCATTATTTTTAAGACCCATACTTAAAAATCATATAGCTCTAAACTAAAATACTGCGTCACAAATTTTTAACCCTTTAAGGGTTTTTGCATGGGGATATCATTGCTTTTTAGGGGTAAGGTCAGAAGATAATAAATTAGTTTTACGGATGAATTTCAGAATTTTGCTTGACACTAAATTATGTAAATAAATATACAAATCTGCTTTCATGCAGTATCATAGTATTTGATTAAAAAAAGTCACAATAAGCTCTTTGCAACATGTAACAGAAAATTAACATGCTTTTGTTATAATTTTATAATAAGAAGCATAATACTAATTATAATCAATAATTTTTTGAGTAATTTTCTAGGGTCGAGTGCAGATTAGTATCCCGGCTGCCATCTTCGATTTTATTTCATTAATTTGCATTCAGTGTAATGCTAAACGTAAGTTAACTTTTACTAAAATTATATAACTATTGGGTCCCACTAGTGGCCGAGTGCATAGCGCTCTGAACAGTTAGACGGAAGGTGCTTGGCTCGAAACCAGGTTGCGACCTAATCGTTTGGATTTTTTCGTGGTTTCCTCCGAAACTTAGCGTAAATACATGTTAGATCCCGTTAGAAAGACCCCGACGGACGGCACCCCACCCCTCGACTCAGAGCCTACGTGTAGCTAATCGGCCGTTATTCCCGAACAACAACAACAATATATAACTATTGGTTCTAATTTTTTAATGAATTATAATTCATTAATTTGCATTCAGTTTAACGCTAACCGTAAGTTAAGTTGTGTTAAAATTGTTAATTAAATAATCACGTTCTTAATTAATGATAATCTGATCATTCGTTCTATTGTTTTAGTGCAGTGTAATCTATTAATTTGCTTTCAGTTTAAAGCTATCTGTAAGTTAAATTTTTAAGTATATTATGATATATCTATAAGTTTTTAACTAAGTTAATGATACATCTCAAAGTTGTTAACTGAATTAAATAATGATTATAATCATTAATAAAATAGAAAATTACTCAAATTATTGTTTATAATCGGTTTTATGTTGTTTTTTTTTTTCTAATGGGCAGGCACTGGCCACAAGCCTCGGTTTTATGTTGCTTTTTATAAAACTAACTTCATATATGTTTGTTTTTTCATCAGTTGATAAAATCATTTTTTAAAGAACGTTTAAATAAACTGCCAGTTTAAGAATTTGCGCAAAAACTTATTTAATTTTAAAAAAAGTTTTGTAATATGAATTAAAACAGAAGTACTCTCGAACCCCGCTGAAAAAAAAGAAGTTTAAAAGAAAATTTCCTGAAGGCTGTCGGTCTAAAAATTGAAACCTACTTCACATCCCTTGGGCAGAAACCAAAATAAACTAATTTAGTAAAGGGTCACACACACCCTCCCCCGAAAAAAAAAGATCAGTGTCAGAAGAAAGGAGTTGTAACTAATACAACTGTAACTAATATACTTATTCGCCCCACCATGGCACAGTGGTTATGCCACTGGAAATGGTAGACGGCCGAAGTGTGAAGGTCCCGGGTTCGGGTCCCATCGCGCGGCTGTCGATCTAACGGTCTGGAGTTTTGGTAGGTTTTCTCCAGATGTAACGTGAATACGCGTTAGAACCACTTAGGAAGTCCTCCTGCCAAGGCACCCCACCCTTGGCAGATCGCCCTTGTGTAGCGTTGCCACAATCATACACTCATATACTTATTCTTCAGCATCAGAAGAATTTTTGAATATCCGCGAGATCGGCAATGTGCATGCTGTAGGCGGAAAAGAGACTCGGCGTGCTGACCTAAGCCCGTTGTATAGCTCTTCCGCCGAACAGGTTCGCCAAGCGGTAGCGGAATCACAACTAAAATGAAGATGCCTTCAGTATCATTACGCGGGAGTTAAATAGTCCCCTCTTTAAGCTGGATTAAATAAAAAAAACGAGTTTTCCTAAATAAACGGGCAACGTTAGTCATCGAATTTAGCACCGATTAAAATCATACATTAATTTTAAAAAAGTCGTTAGAGCGGATTCCGAGATAAAGATGGCACAAGATAAAATCCTAAAAGTTGTAAATCTAGTGTCGCAGTAATTTGGACGGTTGGTTCGTTGGTGAAGGCTGCGTCACTCGTAGAACTGTCGTTCTCCATGATTAAACTATAATTAGTAATTTTTTTAATAATTTCCTTTCATAGCGAAAGGTGTTTCAAATTACATTTATGAATGTTAGAATCACGAGCATTTTTTTTTTTTTTTTTTTTTTTTTTTTTTTTGTGGAGAACGGAAAATTAGTAAAGGTGTAATTTTCAGATATTTTAAGCAGCCAATGTATTTCTGTTCCCATTTTCAATGTTTGCCAGCATTTATCAAAAGAAATCTAAACCGGTATATCAAATAGCTAAAGTGTGAATGTCGTTATTACTTACATATACTTGCGAAAATTGAAATTAATTTTTTACCAATCCAATAATTTGAATATGTGAATAATAACTGTACAATACTTTGTCACGAATTTCAAAATCTCCCCCACTGCTTTCACCCAAATCCTATTCTAAGACTAAAATAGCCCATACTTCAAACTTTTTTCAGCCTGCAGTACGACAAGGTGGTCCAGTGGGTAGGATCGTCAGTCTGTCACTCTGTTGGTTGAGCATTCTATTCCAGGGATGTCAGAGTAAGTTACTTTATTCAAGAGCCTTGCATAGAAACGGAAAGTTACCTCCCGGAAAACAGAAAAGTAAAAAGACACATTATTTGTACTTTACTGATCATAAAATGAACTCGTTATAGATGAAAAATTAAAAATCTCCTGAACCATTTAAAGCGTCGTATCAGTGAAAGAAGAATTATATAAGGGAGAGAAGTTCAGTGTTATTTCCCTTAAAGAGTGAAAGAGACCATGTGAATTCGGCATATCTCGTATCCGAACGAGCCGTATAAGTGAGGTGTCACTGTAATTATGCAGTTATTGTGCAAATCTTACATTTTGTGATTTCAGTATGATACTATTGAAATTATTTCTCTTCAACGTCAAAATGCTGTTGTATTAGATTAATAATGAGATCTTATTAATATATTTAAAAAAAGCACGACGGAAAACGGATGTTATTCCCGTTGTTAGTGAAGGTTTATGAATATATGAGATGACGAAAATTATTGGATTTATGCAGTTATCGCAATAACGTGTCAATTTCCATTCGAATGTAAAAGCTGCCAGAAAAAAACATTCTTTCCAGAAGAGTTAATTTTTATTTATTCACTATTCTTTTTTTTTAAGATCCGCAAACCACCGGAAAATTATTGGTCATTCTTCAAATAACTTTTCATTTCTGTGCTACACTACGCGGTGGTTCTCTACCTCCTATGAGTTTCAAGCGACAACAACAAGCAACCTTACCTGCGAGTGTTGGCTGCAGTAATATACAGGCCCGTAGCTAGGGTTAGTTCAGTGAGTGGGCCCGATTTTTGAATCTGCAAACTAAACAAAGCAAAACTATTTAACGGCTAAAGCAGTACTTCATTGGCAATAATCTCTATATTTAATTATCAAGGCAGCCTAAGAAAATGCGCGCTAAGGAAAGTTAAAAAAAGAAAAAGAAAAAAAAAAACAGGGAACAGATTAAATGCGGAAATAAGAATAGTGTCTTGAAAATAAACAAACTTTGTAATTACTCACAAGACCTTTTAAAAATCTATAAGCGTTTCGGAAGCAACAAACGGGGGCTTTCTTCATTAGTACCTAATGCGCATCATCCAACAAACAGCAAAGCATAAAAACACAAAATTATTTTTTTTTTCACTTTCATGCTTTGCTGTCAATTGGATGGTACACATTTAGGTACTAATGAAGAAAGCACTCTTTTGCTGCTTTGGAAACGCGTATACCTTTTTTAAAGGTCCTGTGAGTAATAACAAAGTTTATTTATTGATTTTATCCAAACACTTTGATAGTTTTTTCCTTCAACTAGGGGCCAAGGCCCCTAGACTCGCTACGCTCGCTTTTCGTCTGAGGCATTCGGCCTCTAATAAGGCTTATTCGTAAAAAAAGCTATAATTTCAACAAACGAAACCCAATGTTTGGATCAGATAGAATGTTACCGAGCTACACATAGCTTGTTTCTTGCATGTTCCTTGGAACATAAAAATTTAAACTTCGCACTATTTTTAATTATGTGAAACCCATGGAACACCTTACGTATTAGCCAATTATGGCGATTTTTTATAATTCGGTGACTTGCATATATGTATAGTTAATAATTAGATCTACTAAGAAAACAGTACTTCACATGTTTTCTTTGATAAAAACTACGGAACAGCTAGGATAGCTTGCCACCAACGGCGACTTTTCATTATTTGGCAATTTACACAAGCTCACAACCTATTATTACTGCTCATTTAAGGTTTCAGGAAAGCCGTTATCCATATATACATAATCCTTTTGCAGATTGGCGTTCAGCACCACGAATTATATCATCTCGCCGCGCTGACAAATATCCTATTCGGTCCATTGAAACAGCAAATGGCTAAAATGAACTTTAGCCCAATACATGGTGACATTTTTTATGTGGGCGATGAATGCACCAAGTATTGTAAATTTGATATTTTAAAGCTGTGAAAAAGTCCGAAAAATCTTGCATTTTTGGTGTCCATTATTGTTATTTTGTAATCTAGCTACTGTGTGACATATGCTTTTTCTATGTGACGTCATTGAATTGTTAATTTACTTTTGCACATGCATTATTGTTATTGCTCTAATGTTTAGATTTTGCCATGGAAATATTGTCGATATTAGTGTGGAAATACGTTAGCGTATTATATAATTAGATAGTATTAGAGTAACTGGATTATTTCTTTCCAGTATTATTTATTTTCAGTTTCTTTATGCAGTGGCTCAGCGGAGGAACCCAGGAGTCCCGCAGCTCGAGGGGATCCCCGAAGAGTCAGGGGCCCGGAAAGCTCTAAAATAGTTAAATGTGGTTTTCAGGCACGTAACACTAATTTCCAAATATTACATAGTCTAATATTCTATTCAGGGCCCTATTGTCGCACGGGCAAATCGGGACTTTTCCCAGGGCCCCTGCTCGGAATGGCCCCCAATTTCAAATAATGTTCTGAAACATTCTTTTTTATAACAAAATTTTATGAAAAATAAAACAAATTTCATAGATGGGGCCCCCAAATTCTTCAATGAACAGAGCCCCTGTTGGTCATAATCAGGCCCTGATTCTATTCCCGTTAAATTCCTCAGTAAGGGTCCCCTTTTTAATCTCTAGCCGAGGGCTCCCAAAGCAGCCGGTCCGGGCCTGAATCGATTGGAACCACACATCTTCATTTTAGAGACGGAATCTCTTCAGCGTGCCCAGAAGATAGCAGTGTCATAGCCGATTTCTATGACAAAATATTCAACATTTCGATGCTTTTTATTTCTTCCACAACTCTGGCAACAATTTCACTCGCCCATAGCTTTAGACGGCAGTTCATTATAGCCTGGATCTAACAGCGATAGAAGGGAATGCCAAAGTGTTCCAAGTAATACAAACCGAGGAGTTTTAATCTGGGAAAACAGCCCATTTGCTTCCATTGAAATATCACTAGAGTCAGCACACTTCTGAATAATCTTGATAAGTTCTGAGTAATTATTTAGTACCGCTACTGTACAGCGATAATGCCCAGACCATCGTTGAGGCAATAGGCGATTCAGTGCTTGCCCCTTATACACATTTGCAACGTCATGTGATGCTTTCTAATGAATTTATAGAGTCCAGAGCAGATATCGAAGAAACTGCACAAATCTTTGTCCCCTGAAATAGCACTAATAACCACTAAGTGCAATTTAATGTTCTAGCAATGAATGTAAGGAATTTCTTTCTTGAGTTGACACTTGAGTTTAGCCTGCACGCCACCATTTGCTCCCGCCATGACGGTAGCACCATCGTAAGATTGAGAGATGATGTTCTTTGGATCCGGTCCCAGTTTATTAAACTCATCCAGAATTGTTGTACAGACCGCATCTGCATCCAGATAAAGTGTAATAGCAATGCTAACTAAATGTTCAAATGTAATTCCTTGTTTTACGGCACGGAAGACACATTTTCAGTCCCGTTTCTATCTTTCGTTCCATCCACATTGATAGTGAAGAATAGAACATCTGCTCCCTGAACTCTCCTCGCAATTTCTTCTTGAACCATTTTCGCCAATGTAGAAATAATTTCATTCTGCATTTCCGGAGATTTGTATGTAGCATTCTTTGGTATTCTGGTTATAAATCAGCTAGTTTGTTGTCCTTTCTAAGTTTATATTCAAAAAGCTGTCTAAATAAACCTGAAGAAGTTATCGTAAGAACAGTTATCGTAATGTATTTCGAGACAAACCTGATTTTGAACAACCAAAACGGTATTCAATTTATGTTCCGATTCAGATAGAGACCATGATACGGCCGCTTGTATAGCCCAGAAGCAGGGTGGGCACGGCCCTCGTAGGCCCACCCGTAGCTACGGGCCTGGTAATATAGATTGAAGAAAAGACAGGCTGATAATTTCTATATTTGCTGCAAAACGCAAATAACAATGGAATCGTGGATGTTCGGTGCTGGCTGTAGTAATTTTTTTTTTTTTTTCGGAATCTCATTTCAGGCAGGAGAGCCTGTAATGTCTTTCAGTTTCCACATCGTAACTCCGTTTTAAAGTAAATAACTCTTCCTGATTGCGTTAGTCAATCTCTTAAATAAAATAGGACGATTGTCTGTACATTACTTGGAATTAAAAAATTTTGCAATTTCTATCTGTTTCAAGTATGCGGGAATCCACTACGACCGTCAAAAAAAAGTTTGTTACTCTATCGTTCTGTCTGTGACGCTTTTTTGTTCGCGCATCACGTAGAAATGACGGAAGCGAATGAAATGAGAATTGATGAACTGATAGTTCGAAAGGTGGTCACTCAAACTATTGGTGTCGAATTTTTTTTTAATTTTGATTAAATTTTATTTTGCGAAATTTTTTTCATACTGCGTGCATGTATGTTCGTGCATCACGTTAAAGTGACTGAAGCGTATAAGTGGTCACTCACCTTAAACTTAGTCGTCAAATGTTTTTAAAAAAGTGATTAAATTTTCAGATTTTTCAAAAATTTATTCAAAATGTGAAAATATTACTTCATTACGAAGCCACTGAAGTGAATGAAATAAAATTTAGCATCGTAACAGGTGGTTAATTAAACTATAGGCTTCAAAGTACTTTAAATTTTTTATAAATTTTTAGCTTTTGTGAAAACTTAGTACATGTTTGTTCCATGCGCAAAAACGGCAATGGAATAGAATGAAATTTGGAATTATGTTAGATGCAAGTTAATTTAAACTCTAGATGCCAAACTGTTTTAAGTATTTCATAGATTTTGGGGTTTGTTAAAATCGTATAAATGTTTGTCCTCGCATCCCTTAAAAATGGATTAAGAGAATACAATGAAGTTTAGCAACATGGTCAGCAACGACTGAAAGACCAAATGTCGGATTTTTTTAAAATTTTGAATAAAATTTAAAACTCTTTTAAAATGTTTATTTGCTATTTTAGATTTTGTGAAAATTGTACAAAATTTTCTTTGGGCACAATGTTAAAATATCTACAGTGAATCAAACAAAATTCAGTAAAAGATTAGGAATGACCTACCTCTTGACTTGAAAAGGTCATTCAACCAGAATAAAACTTAAAATTTTAAAATAAAAAGAAATTATGGTCAGATTCAATTATTGCTTCGTTGTTCTCTGACCTGCAGTATTTTAACAATACACAAAAGTTTTAATTTAGCTTTCTCTTCTAATTCCGTTCTTGAATTCTTATACTGCTGAAGAATTTTCAGACTTTATGGAAATTTGCATTTTATACTAACCCCTTTATGGGCGGGTACTTCAGCTAGTAATTTCAGAATTTTGATGGAGAGAAAACTGCTCTTTAGGTACAGTTTACGGGGTCTTATTATTCTTATTTTAGTGGTGTGAATCAAGTTTAAAATAAATTAAAATTTCTCAACTACAATGTTTTGTCTCTACCATCCAGTTTGAAAAATGAGAAAAACTGTAGAAATATAGGTTGCGGATTGAATTTACTCTTTTGAGAACGTAATTTATGTCACTCCAGTACAGAAATATTGCGGGTACGTGGATTAGTAAGCAGAATCCAACTGCTGATTTTCACTTGGGAAAAAATTTGTTGTTATAAATTTCATATACTTCCCAAGATTCTTTTGAATCAATTAAAATATCGACAATCGTCCATTATCTGAAAAACCGATATTCATATTCTCCAGTTTTTACTGCAAATTGTGGCATGTTATTTATATCTGCCTTTGCGTTTGAGCAAAATTTAAAACCATTTAATCAAAATATTTCCTCCTTTCATATTGACATTAACTGCTAACTAAGAACGTCATCCAATAAAAGAATAATATTATCTACAAAATACAGTTTTGTATTAGTGTTAAGTTAAAAAATGAGTCTAGGAAGTAAATTTAAAAGACTAAAGACACCATTTAGTCCTAATTTACGTTCATAGCTGTAGCAAGATTCTTGAATATGCACAATTACCTACTAAGCAATCTAACTGTAGTCATGAAAGTAAATTTATTGAAGATCTATGTATCATGAGTGCATAATTTTCCTAATTAAGACTATTGCATCAATGCACTGCTTCCAATTCTTTTCTACTCTTTCTATTTATGTAAGAACACTGGCAAACAAAAATCGCCAAAGCCTCTTAAACTGCGTTAGTTATCCGAATCGATTTTTTTTATTGTTTTTTGGCTGATGGAACAAAATGTTGTTATTGGGAGACTGTGGGGTTAGCACTGTGATGTTATGTTCCAATAGCACTTACCTGTGACATGTACAACGTATGCATTTTAAACTTATCAAATTAACTCATTCTTGTCAAGCAGTTAAACTCAGCAGAGACGGCCCTGTCAAGCAAAGATGAACAGATATTTTCAAACAAGCAGATCTGTAGAAAGCAAATCAGGAAAAGAAACTCAAGTAAATACTTAATATCACATTGTGTGTTTTTAAATGACAGTATCTTCTTATAAGTATGTTGAGTATTTTGTATTCGTCTTATTTTCCTTAACATGTAATTTAAGAAAGATTTCCTTCATACCCTTTGAACGAACAAGAGGGTAAATCTGTAATTCGTTTTTCTGTTCTAAAATTTTATAAAAATTTATAAATACTGTTTTATAATATGTTCTGTCAACGAATAAATAAATATTTGAAATATCTAGGGATGCACAGGATATCCGGTTGATTTCTCAATTTCCGAAAAGTCATCTGTCATCCAAATGTCAATCAACGGATATCCGACTCACAACTACATAAGCTCTATCAACAGTCCACTAAGTCTGTATTATTTAAATAAAAATCACTCTTATTAATGTTTCCTATACTTAATATTTTTACTACCCACAGAGAAAAATTCTTTAAAATAGTCTAAAATGCTTTCCTTTGTAATTTTAAACCGCAACCAATGAGAACAGCCGGTTAGGTTTGAATTTAATCTGAAAAACCAGAGTTTAACACCTTTATTATCTCACTGTAAAATAAGATATTAAAGCCCAGTGATGTAATGGATAGCGCACCGCGCTGCCGTCCAACAGGTCTGAGGTTCGAATCACGGACTGCGCAAGGTCGACTCAGCCTTTCATCCCTTGAATGGGTCGATAAACTTTTTTTAAAGAGCCATCCAGACTTAAAGGATACTTATACAATGTACAACGAATATTTTTTATTCAAAAATTAATACTGAAATCAAAAACTAACGACTAAATTATTAGTTTATTTATAAAAGCGTGTAATGGTCAAACTCTACAATGAATTATTCAATTGTTCGGTAATTTAATAGTTTGTTTTTTTATGTATGTTCTTTGCATTCATCAATTTTTATCGCAATATGTCAATTCCTTCTTGGTGCGTCGTTTCTTCTTTTTTTTTTTTTTGGCTATAGAGTGTGTTTTTGTATATATATTATACATATACAAAATATATAAAAACTGCATCCAGAGTTTTAAAGAACTATTAATATTTGGAGTAAGTGTATTCCAGAGAATTATTATTTTAAAACAACTCGTAAAGATTTACAACAAAGTAATAATTTATAATTTAACATTTATCTTAAATGCAAGTGATTAGCTATACACGATACATGAAGAAACAAGAAAAGCATCAATTATCGAGAAATTTTCTAGAAAATATTTAGAATAGTTTCTTGAAACTAAAAAAAATTTTTCCTCGCAGCACATATTAAATTTTCCAGCGTACATAGAAAATTTATCTTCCACCTCATTAGTTAAGCAACAAAGTATTTAAATTAAAGTTTTTAGTTGATCCTCAGCTTATATATTTGATGAAGTGGATGACTTCAAAATTTCATGTTAGGAAAAGCTGTTTGAATTTCATTCGCGTTTCCTAGGCTTTTGTCTTGATGTTTGATTAGATAAGGTTAGGTTTATTTTTCAAAAGTGCATTACTTCACTTCTGCATATTTTTATCAGCTTAAAAAGTGAAAATTAGCTAAGAACTACATCTGTAAGCGCTGTAAATATCAAGCATAAAGTTCTAGCATGCTAAAATTGAATGTCCCTAAACTGGGAAAGAGGTATTTTATATACATATTTAGATGGCGAAAAACTAGATTATGCTTTGGGATTAAAAGAAAAGAAAAGTAAAAAGAAAGTACAGTTACCGTAAATGAAAAACGAATTACATAACATGTTAAACCCATTGATTATAAATATTTCTCAACACAAATCTGTAACTTTTGCATATGCTTCTCAATACAATACCACAGAGTAAATAACATTTAAGCAAAAAAAAAAAAAAATAAATAAAATAATAATAATAATAATAATAATAATAAATAACAGTATAAGCTTTTTATTGTGCAGTCCTAATAAAAATTTATTGTTCTAAAAATAAAAATTTATTGTTCTAAAGACATGCCATATAGAAATGATAGTTTTAACACTAAGTAATTTTAGAAAAATATATTGATATTTCTCTTTTGCAAGAGATGAAAATTTTAAATATTCAAAATATTTTTAAAAGGCTTTTTAAAACTGTGCTTTTTAAAATAGTTTGGCTTAACGAATGCTTTTATAAATAAACTAACAACTTAGTCATTAGTTTTTGATTTAAGTATTAATTTTTGAATTAAAAAATATTCGTTTCACATTGTATAAGTATCCTTTAAGTCTCTATGGATTTTTAAGATAAATTTATCGACCCATTCAAGGGATGAAAGGCTGAGTTGACCTTGCCCAGCCCGGAATCGAACCTTAGACCTGTTGGACGGCAGCGCGGTGCGCTATCCATTAGACCACTCGGCTTTAGTGTCTCATTTCACAGTGAGATAATAAAGGTATTAAACTCTGGTTTTTCACATTAAATTCAAACCTAACCGGCTGTTCTCATTGGTTGCGGTTTAAAATTACAAAGGAAAACATTTTAGAATTTTTTAAAGAATTTTTCACTGTGAGTAGTAAAAATATTAAGTAGGAAACATTAATGAGACAATAATGTAGACTTAGTGGATTGTTGATAGAGCTTATTTAAGTATTCAACTGTAAGTTGAATATTTAAAACTTTCATCTCTTGCAAAAATGGAATACCTCTATTTTTCGTTAAACTTTTTTCAGTGTTGAAGCTGTCATTGCTTTATAACATCTCTTTAAATAAATATTTATTTTATGCTTTCCAGGGCTCCACAATAAAAAGCTTTTACTTTTTTTTGTCCTGTTTATTTATACGAATAAAACAAATTCAATATCTTGAGTTCAAATTGTTGAAAAAATTAAAAGCTAATAAC
The DNA here is from genome assembly GCA_038373885.1 of Cheiracanthium punctorium. Lineage (NCBI taxonomy): Eukaryota > Metazoa > Arthropoda > Arachnida > Araneae > Cheiracanthiidae > Cheiracanthium > Cheiracanthium punctorium. The sequence continues at coordinate 1,984,374 of JAWZYV010015072.1, read as the reverse complement.
AATTCATACGGTTTAATGCTTCCTATCTTCTTATATAAATTTTGAGGTAACGGCTAGATATCTATATTTGACTTTTATATATTTAATACAAATAATTACTTTCTTTTGCCTAATCCTTCCGTTAAGCCTCGATTACTTTACACCACTTTCACTGCTCCGCGGCAAATGACGATTCCTTTAAGGTGAAAATTGATAACGATGAACTGCATCAATATTTAATTCCGTAATAGGACAATGAATATGTCAATACATATAATTTTTAAAAATTTAATATACGGTCCTTTAAGGTTCATTTTAACTGGTACATTAAATGATGTTTTCAAAACTATCGGTCGAAATGAAAAAGTTTATTTTCGAGATAGGATGAATTTACGAATACAAAATAATACCTTTATTTTCTCTGTAAGGCAAGAAGATCCCAAGACCCTTTTTTCATTCCGTTTTCATTTTTCATTTTCTCAGTTTCGTCGTACTGAAAAATATTATTTGTGCACCTGTAAAATAGTTTAATTGATTATTCATCCATTTGAATATAGAGCAACCGTGTTTACAATAAATATGAATTACATATTAAAATTCTGTGGCAATCTTAGATGTTTTACAAGCGTTTTAGCAAGAAAAGAAAGCACGTGAATCAGATTATAAACACTTCCCCCTCTCCAATTTGTGGAAAGTAACATCAAATTTTAAAAACTGGAACGAAACCGTAAACATTTGCTGATTTTTTAGAAAAATGTACTTTCCCTTCCACATGAGTTCCTGAACTTAAGAGATGGTGTTTCTCTTAAATCCTCAGTATAATGAACAAGTTCTTAGTAAAAACACATCAATATTTCATACTGGCCAAACTAAATCGTTTTATTCTTGGACGGAAAATATTTTGAACACAAGTGCTTCTCGGAGAGCAACTAATAAATTACTGAATGTCATTTTGATAATTTCCGTAAACTCGAGTAGTAAAAAAAAATTAAATTACCCTATCGCAGATGTGGGAAGCAAAGTTATTCCGAAAAAAAAAAAAAAAAGTAATCGTCCTTCCTCGGTTTATTCTACCGTTATTGTATCGCAAAAGCGAGGGGAGAGTTTTAAAATAACATATTTTGATTCCACGTTCACTCTTGTTGCGACAGATTTTATTAAATTTCTTATACTTACTGTCCATTTATAGTTGAGTAACATTTTCTCAGGAAAGTTCCATGCAATATTAAAACTCGGGCTTTTCATAGCTCATATTATGCGAGACCTTAGTTGCAAACTACATAGGAATATAATTAACCACTTTTTTAATAGAATTTTTGGCTTAAAATACAGTGGAATGTTTACATTTCACAGCCGACACGATTACTATTTTGAAAAGTTCCTTAAAAAATATACTGCTTACCGAAAGTGGTTAATTATATTCTGGAATTGTTGGCACCAGTGCAAGACGTACATCACAGAAAAGTAAGTTTTGGATGTTAGTATTCACTAAATTGTTTGGGTTCAGCGGTGATATTAATATTGAAATATATTTAGCAGAGCAAAAGGCTGTTTTAGAATTGCTTCAGATTAGTGCTGCTGGTAAGTTTAAGCGGCTATTTCTTTACATTACTTTCAAAATCATATAAAAATTCAAAATCGGATATCAAATAGATTTCTATTAGCTGAGGTTATGGGCTTACACAAAGGTATTAATATAGCGTGCATATGCATCAAATTGATAATCTCCAAGTCTGTTAATCTTCAATACTTCTTACTGAAAGTCGATAATTATTTTCTGGAATTGTGTGTTGGCACCTGTGCAAGACATACATCACAGAAAAGTAAGTTTTGGATGTTAATATTCACTAAATTGTTTGGGTTCAGAGGTGATATTGAAACATATTTAGCAGAGCAAAAGGCTGTTTTCGAATTGCTTCAGCTTTTTTCTACTTAGCTCTTTTTTCTACAGCTCAGCGTTCTACTTAGCAAACATTCTAAGTAGAAACTCTACACTTGTCTTCAAGTATAATTCTTAAATAAACAATGATCTGCAAATACTTTTAAATAGAGGTGTAACTCGTTGAACCGAAGAATCTTTAATATATGCCCCGAGCTTTTGAAACTTGTACAATTATTTGAAGTTTAAAATCAAATTGGAAGACCTTGATATCGTATGAAAAAATTGTGACAAGAAATGTATTTGCAAATAATAGTAATAATAATAATAGTAGTAGTACTAACAATCATTAAGGTAAAAATAAATTATTAGTCCACATTATATTGAAATAATGATGTTATTTACACATTGAAGATTGATTTTCTACTCTGAAAGTTTTTAATTAATACCTTTTGAAACACTATAGAAAAGAGATAAAGAAGCAGCTTCGTCCTATCCCTTACAAAAATGTCCCTAATTGCTATCAATGACATAAAGACAATGAATCAGTCTCCTATTTAATTCAAAATCTCAAACTGAAAACTATTGGGTTGGCAACAAAGTAATTGCCTTTTCTGGTATAAAATTCAAGCAAATAAGTTTTCAACAAGTTTTTAATTACAGGTAAGCTGTGCCTGAACATACGATTCACATTTGTTACATTTTAAAGAAAGAATTTCACTGGCAGTATTTTTTTTCGTCCATAAAAGATGGCCACCCTCCCCCTTTTTTCGCTTCTATCCTCCTTAGAGGACAATATTAAAAATGTATTGAAATTAATTTTTAGGTATTCGTGACTGCTGTATTTTACAGAAAGAATTTCACGGATATCTCTATTTTTATTTGAGATCACGCGGAAAAGAACTTTTTGGCCCCTTACCCCCCGTAAGATTACGAATTTTGGAAAATGCTCTCTGATCTAGCACCTATGTTGAAGAACTCACGTACGTGCCAAATTTCGCATAATTAACTTCAGTAGTTTTGGCCAGGCGAAATATTGACATACGGAAAAACGCAATTACTTTGTTGCCAACCCAATATTTCCCAATATTTCTCAAAAAAAAAAGGGTTGTCAAAAAAGATACTGCATTCGCAATTACCCACTGCAAAATATAACTAAATTATAAACGGAATTAGAAAAATTAAATATGTTTAGTTTTTTTTTTGCCTTCCCTGCCCGAAGAAAATTATCTTCTAGTTTTCTTTTTATCTTAATAACGTTGATAAGCAATTCGCTTTGAGTTTCCTTGTGATTCAGAGAAAAAAAAAATTAAGTGTATTTCAGTGAAAATTAAATTAAATGTATAGATTACCTATGAATAAAAGGAGAAATGGTTACCCGGACAAGATAAAAACTCCTTTAATTTTAACCGAATCTTTAAATATCCAAGAAGGAAAAATGGCTATGAGACAGTAATATTTTTACTGCATTGTTATATTAACTGAGCTTTTTATATCATATAATAAAATCCGAGAGTAAACAAAGTTTGTAGCTGGCTGGCTGGCTATGTATGTGGGTAAGTGTGTAACCTCCGATCTTATGCATGCGCCATTCGATCGCATAGCCCCTAGACGGGTAGTAGCAGACCTACGTAATATTGTATACGGCTTCAATAGGACATGTCCTAACACACGTCGGAGAGATTTTTTCGAAATTCTAATCAGAAAATGTTATACTTTATGTTTTATGCGATTTTTTTCTCGCATGATCTTAATAACGCCGGTAATTACACGCGCATAAAACGATATTTGCATCATTGGATGCTGGAGAAAATTTTCTTTTAAAAACTGTTCTGACTGTGTAACGTAACACTGGTCAACAATTTTTTTTTCTTTTTTGGGTTTCTGTTCTCATGCTTAAATTCTGATTCTAGACATTGAAAAACACTTAAATTTTCATTTTTAGTTCTTAAAGTTTGCTTTTGTCTGATTTAAGTCGATAAGTATATTTTAATTTATTTCATAAACGAAAGATGGCAGCATTTTGTTTAACCCGAAAGTAAACTGTATTATTATTTGTAACTCTGTAGTATTGCTTGTAGTATTATTTGTAGTATTATTTGTAATATTATTATTTGTTTGTATTATTATTTGCTCATACGAACATAAAAGAAATACGAAAAAATATTCACTTTTAGACATTAATTTCTTTTTATTTTACATTTATATTTTATTGTTTATCACAAATCTTGACTAAAAAAGACTTTTATATCCAGTAAATATTTTTCTGATTATAATTTAGAGTGGAATTATAATATATATATATATATATATAATTATTGATTTTTGCGAAAAAATTGAAAAATTGCTTTAATTTCTACAAAAGCAAACTTTCATAACAAAAAAAAAATTAGTTTCTCCTACGCCAAAACTAAGGAAAATAAAATTTAACATGTAGAAGTCAGACCCAAAAAACGTGTTGACCGGTGCAATTTGCAGATTTTCCGGGAATTTTTTAAATAAAATTACTTTTTTAACGATGATTTTTGTGAAATAATTTTAAAACTGTTGCCTCTTGAATTCTATCCGTTATAACTTTTTGATATTTTGTCAAATGACGGAGCATGCATTTTGCCCTCTTTTAAAAGAAAAAATTGAGGGAAATATAAATTAGGAGATTTAGAATTTTTAAATAAAGAAGGATTTTGAATTCAGTAGCAGCTGCTTAAACATTTCGCTGTCATATTGTTGCAGAATACTCTGCTATTCCTGGGTTCGTCGCTCTAAAGTTCAGTTGGTGTAGAAAGTTCTAGTAAAGAGTCCATTTGTCAGGACGGAACCCATTTTTATTGCTTCTAGAACTTCGTCGAACAATCAGCTTTACAAGATTCACAAGAACAATCAGACTGTATGTACTTCTAACAGTCCGCTTAGATCAGAAGCTCTCACAAATGCTGTATTTATCTCCCAAAATAAAACACTTCCACAGGCAAAATTCAGAAGAAATTTACAAGGGATAACACTAACACTCCCTCAAGACACAACAATGAAAAATATACACAAAGCACTTAAAAATCAGTTTCGAAAAGCAAGAGAAAATAATGCTTCTATAGCGCCAATACAAAGCAAAGCACCATACACATCGGCAGCTCGATCCACATTGAACTCTGGCCTCTAACAGGCTAGTATTTATAGGCGACGCAGAAGCTAGAAGAAGCTTCCAGAAGAGTCTATTTCTCGAAAATTCCACTTAAGGCAGGAATTTTGATTACGTCATAGAAATATTTGGCTATTAGCATGGTAATACAGAAAAACTATCTTTAACTATCTTTAACTATCTATCTACCCCAATGGCCCCATTGGGGTAAATCGCTCCAAATGACCAAAATGTCGCCAAACTTGGCTGGATTTGGAAATATATAGCCAAATTTTGCGACAAAAATGAGTCCCCAAAAGTGAGGTTACCGAAGGCCTACGACCAATTTTCTCGAGATTTCTAGAATCGCCATAAAAAATGAATGGAAAATCAAAACCTCCGTACCTCCGGTTCCAGTTGACCGATTTTGATGCAACAAACAGCAAAATTGAACTATTTGAGGCGTAGAATACGATTTTTGAACTATTTTAAGCCCCAAAACAGCGGGTTACACTGAAAATTCGTAACATTGCCCCCTTCCCAAGGACTACACATCCCTGGCAATACAAACCCCAGTTAGGAGGTCGCACAAATAGTTACAGTAAAACATTTAACAAGATCTTAACAATATAATTTAAACAAGTAACCAATAAACATAATAAGAAAATACACACTAATAAATAAATAATGAACATAATAAATAATTACACACGGATGAGCAATAAACATTAATAAAATAACTACTACATTACCACTAAACATGGCGTAAGTTCTGAGTAAAAGAGAGTTGAGGGAAAAGGAAAAGATGAGAGGTGAAAGAAAGGAGGAATTACGCCATCGTGACCATGGTCTAATATTCAAATAACTAATTACAACCGCGATAAATGGATAGCAGATCGTAATGAACGACTCTTGGTTTCGAGTTAGGTAACTTACGAATCCGTACGATGACGTCGTTCAGTCTGTTTAGGACTGTGTAAGGACTAGAGATGAGACGGGCTCAGCCCGAGCCCGAGCCCGGGCCCGAACCGGGCTCGGGCTCTGTAATTCACAATTGTGTTCGGGCTCGGGCTCGTGAAAAATTTCTCCTTTATTGAACATACTGCTTGAAATAGATTTTAAAAAGAGATTCATGGGGGAAAATAAAAGGACTTATAATAAATAAGTAAATAAATAAACAAATAAAAATAGCGGCATGGGAGCCTAGAAGGTGCGTGTAGCTCTTTGGGTATTTTAGAACGGCGGTTTATATTCCTTAGTCATGAGATCCGACATTTTTTGATAAAGGATGGATACAAAGAATTAAAAAGTACATTAGGAGTTTGCAACTCTATTTGTCTTTAATTTGCACAAACGGCAAAGTTTATTGTATTCTATCAATGAAGTAATTGAATTTTTTTTAATCTTTAGCTGAAATTTCGGGCTCGGGCTCCGACTTAAATAATATTGCTCGGACTCGGGCGGGCTTGGATTAAAAGTCCTCTGGCTCGGGCGGGCTCGGGCTTCAAAAAATGAGCCCAAACTCATCTCTAGTAAGGACCGTCTCACGGCCATTGCAGTTTGGGAGATCGGCCTCTCCGTCGAGTAGGATTCCATAGCCAAAGTTTGTCACCTAGATAAAACTTTTTTTTTTTCTAACGGGCAGGTATTTTGCCGATTAGGCATTGTCCCTTACAACGAACCGAAGGTGTTGGCCACTTTATTATGGGGGCACCTAGTAGGTGGACCAACGTCGCACCCTATGAAAGGACCGACATGACAACCACGCCCAGTCGTGGATTGAACCCCGGCCGCCGGGAGTTGAACCCGAAACCGGAGTACGGTGCTTTACCCACCATACAACTCGGTCGGCACCTACATTAAACTCGTGTCCCGTAGCCTTCGTGTCATAGCGAGTCCTCATCTTCTCCGTGTTCAGGTTGATCCGCTCCCGAGCAATATGATGCACGTCTTCAAACCGTGCCCGAAGATTTTCCATGTACTCCTCTGGTGATGAAGGCGCAACTGGAGGGCGGCCAAGCACGAGATCGGCGGGAAGACGAAGATCTCTTCCGAATAGCATCTGAGAAGGTGTGAAGCCGGTAGTCTCATGGACGGCACTCCTATAGGCAAGCAGGAAGAGGGGGAGTTTCTTGTCCCAGTCCTCGTGATTCCTAGATACCAGGAGTGAGAGGTTGTTCAAAATAGTGCGATTAAACCTCTCCACCATGCCGTCGGATTGCGTATAATACATACGTAAAGGCGTAGTCTGAGTTTTCTCGATTCCGAGAATTTGACATAGTCCTTTAAAATCTACAGAGGTAAAGTACGTTCCTTGGTCGGAATAAAGTTGCGGAGGAGTTCCATAATTGGAAATCCATTATTGCACCAGTACCTCTGCTACGGTCGTGGCTTCTTGATTGGGAATAGGATTCGCTTCATTTAGAGAAATACTCTATGACATGTAGGATGTACTTGTTACCATCCGAAGATCGTGGAAGAGGTCTCAAGATGTCGAGGGCAATTCTGTCGAAAGGCGCTCCTACATTGTAACGATGTAGTTTTTCACGGCTTCGTTTTCCGGGTCTTTACGGGCGGCACAAGCTTGACACCACTTTTCGACATCGTCTCGAGCCCTAGTAGAAGCGCTCGCGAACCTTCTGCAGGGTCTTCATTATGCCAAAATGGCCCCAGTTAAGCCATTATGCAGCTCTTCTAGAACCTTCGGAATCCTCGAACGAGGAAGTACTAACTGCCATCGAAGCGTCTTGCCGTCGTCCGACTCCCATTTACGATACAGGACTCCATTTCTCAGGTGAAGCGAATTCTATTAAACCCAGTACTGTTTTGTTGACGGACTGCAAGATGATATTTGTTACCAGCTGGGCTTAGCGATATATTTTTCGATTAACTCCACGATAGGTTTAATGTCGCTATCAGCTAACTGGTCCGCCCAAACATTATCGTCACTCCAGGGATGTTGAGATGGGGCCGATTAATTAACTTGGCGGACAACGGGATGTTTCAGATGATAATTTTTCTCTGCCCTGGAGCAATAGCGACCATTTTCTATGCAGGGCCTTCTCGATAAAGTATCTACGTTTCCATGAGATGCTCCTTTCGGATAACGTATTTCCATGTAATATTGTTGTAACCTCTGTATCCGCCTGGCTATCTGTCCCTCCGGATTCTTGAAATTCAAAAGCTAGGTTAAAAGGCATGGTCCGTTCGGAGCGGGAACTTTCGGCAGTACAGATAATGATGGAAATGCTCCACGGCCTTCACGATAGCAAGAAGTTCCTTTCTTGTAACGCAATAGTTACGTTCTGCCTTTGAAAGGCATTTGCTCCAGTAAGCAATGGCATGTTCTTGGCCACCTATCTCTTGGAAAAAACGGCACCGACACTCTCCTTACTTGCGTCTGTGTCCAGGATAAATAGCTTATCAGGATGAGAATACGACAAGATCGGCGCAAATGTTAAAGCCGTCTTCAGTTTGTTGAATGCATCCTCACACTCTGCAGTCCACAGGAATTTTTGTCCAGTCTCAGTTTGTGAGGTGGCCTTTCGCAGACTTTCTTCGCAGAACTTTCTGTAGAAGCGCTCGCTCCTACAGAACAGTGTAAATATTTATAGATGTAGATACATTCTGTTTAAACAAAATAAAATTAAAAATTAAAAATCAAGATTTTTGAGAGTTTTAACCCATTAGCGCCCAACTATTTTCGGCACATTCTCAAATTTGTGTTGATGCCAGAAGTGATAAATAAATTTACGACATTTGTGTGGAATGAAGAACATAAATCTTTTAGTGAAAATGTGAATAAGACAGGGAAATATTCTCATTTAAACTTGTTATATTGCTGAGTATTTTGTTGAAATCAGATTTATTATTCAAGAAATTAAGCTAGGAAAATAAACTAATGCTGAAATATTTGAGTGACTTACAAATTTAGCGACGATCGAAAAATAGATCACTGGGCGTTAATGGGTTAATGCCCATTTAATTGTATGGAATGGCCCTTTAAATCGCTCTGTGGCGGGCATAACACTAGCGCCACGGCGGAGAAACTGCCAACAACCGCGTATTCGGGTTTTTCGCCCCGATTGGATAGCCGGGGAAGATCCCAGTTAGCCATGATAATGCAAAGCTGCAGAACAATTTTAAAGTGTTCATGAGGGATTTTTTTTCAAGGACTGGGAAGGGGAAGGGGGGGATCAAAACCAATTTCAAAGCGTTCAGTAGACGAACGGAAGCCATCCAGTTGTAAAATTAAAAATAAAAACGAGATGGCTGAAGGAACTTAAAATAGCAATTTAATTTTAAATGGAAAGTTTCTCTAATAATAAACAGAAATCTATGTACGCTACTGTGCTAAATCCATGTAAAAGTAATTCCTCCTGTTCTACGTTTGCATAATTTTTCCTATTCCGAAATGTTGAGATGGGGATTAATTCCCTTTTATGTGAAATTTAAGGATAATAAAAATGTAAATAAATTCACAAAAGTATATAATTTGTTTTATATAAAATACAATTAAAATGTTAGGTGATAACCAGTGGCTTAGCCAAAAATTTTTCACGGGGAGGGGTGGGGGATTACGACTACTGCAACTCACGTAAATGCATACGTGTGTGTGATAAGAAATTGAAGAATATACATTTTGTACGGCAAAAAATTTCGCATGGGGGGGTGCGGTAATACGTGGGGGGGGGGTGCGCACCCTTACCGGGGGTGCGGTAAGACACACCTATGAGCTAAATTCAAACTGGAATTTTATTTTCTTTAATTAGTAGACTTACTGTTATGCAGTCTTATTTTGCCTAAAAATATTTTTCTTTTTTTCATTATTAAAATTGAAACGGCACTCACGTCTCCGTCCTACCATTTTTAAGGGGATGGTGGACACCCATATCATCAAAATTGGCCCCCAAAAATATGTTTTTTCCTTTTTACATACTAATATTCTACTGTTAAAGCTGAACCATGGAGAAAAAAAAACGCGTATGTCTACGGCAATTTTTTAAAATGATATTAGGGTTTGAAAAAATTAAAAGGGACAGTTAAATGTCCACAAAAATTCAAACAAACGCTTAAATAAACACGTCGCAATTTTTACTGAACGTTTTACAAAATAAGCTAATATTCGAATAAAATTATTTTAAAAATATGTTTTTTTAAGGTAAAATCATAAATAAAATTATTGAGAAGAGACGGTATTAAAGGTAAATGGAAAATTACACTTTAAACTGTATTTTCTCCAAATCAAGTTTTTTGTGATTTTCTTGCCTTCAAAATGCTCCATGCGACTTAATTTTGGTCGGAATTGCACAAAATTTACTACAAACACTCTTCTCATATATTACAATAAATCTGTATATCCTTTTTAAATATGGTCAAAATTTCGATAATGAAATTTCACTTTTATTTACGAAAACTGAAAAATTTCGGGAAAGTTTGGTATATATCCATGAAAATATTTCTAAAAAATTAACTACTCGGTCGAATCAAAAACCGATACACAGACTTTTTTTAAATATATTTTTATGCTATTATAAAACAAAATTACTAAAAAAAAGTTAAAATTAAAACGCATGGAGCATTTTTTCGAAACTAAAAAATTAATTAATTTTAATTAATTACTAATATTTTTAAAATTTATTTTAATTTTTTTTCAGTTGTTTATAATGCTTTTAGTTTAATATATTAAAATACAAAAGTTCATAATCCTATCTTATTAAATAAAAGAAAAACTTTTTAATGCCCACCATCCCCTTAATATATGAAGGTTTATAACTATTTATTTTATCATAACATACTTTACAAACGGCAATTTTTATTTGACTGATTGTACTACACGGGTTTGAGGGGGGGGAGCCTTTATAATAAAGACAATCTTGGTGAGTTGACGAACTATAAATTGAAAGTTTTGAGCTACTTTTGTTGCTGCACGTACGCGATGCTACAGAGATAAGAATTGTCTTTCTCTTTCCTGCTCTGTTCTAATTTTGTCTAAATAATATTTGCTCTGTTCTAATTAGCCATACCCAAAGTATTGAATTTGGCACGCGTGATAAAGCCCAGAGAAAAACTCTCCTCCTTCTCCGGAGTAGCATCTAACGTCTTCCTAACGGTTAATCCCGATTTCCCAATTCGAACAGTGAAACGATTAATAGCGATTTCGCAGTTCGAGCTGTATTCGCGATTAACCGTTTCCACAATTCGAACTGTATTCTCGATTAATCGCGATTAACCGTTTCACAATTCGAATTGTATCCGCGATTAATCGTTTCACTGTTGGAATTGTATTCACGATTAATCGCAACTAATCGTTTCAGCAATGCTATTCGAATGCTATGTGCTGTGCGTTCGAATAAATCTTTCGAAATCGAATGATTCGAATGGATTTATTAATCGATTAAATCGAATAGTTTTATTCATTCATGCCCATCAATACTTAGGGCACGTGCATTCGGAAAACACGCAAAAATAGGCCATAAAATTGAGCTCAATATATGAGGGCACAAAATTTGAAATGTGCCCTGGGCACAAAAGTGTTAGAGCATAGCTGCCAACTACTCCGGAATGTAACTAACCACTTTTCGTAAACAGTATAATTTCTTCAGTATTTTTACAAGAAATTAATCAGCTCCAACCCCCCCCCCCCTACCCGCACAGAAATTTTACTATATTTTAAGCCGAAAATTCCTGTTTAAAAAAAGTGTTTAACTACATTCTAGAGAAGATGGTAGCTACGGTTATAGTTAGGCCCTGCTCACATATTCATAAATATTTGAAAGTTCGAAAAGTTAAAGCATGTGATGCCAAACTTTATAAATCGTGTTGAATTAAAAGTATTAAAGCCTAAAATGTTACTGCTCTCAAATACAAATGAAATGAAGATATTTAAAATTTGCACACACTGTGTTTGTTTTTCTGTTTAAGTCAATCCTGCGAAGGTTGTTATAACTCCTGCATAAAATAAACATACAAAAAAAAAAAAAAAGAAAGAAAAAAAATATTATTGTGAAATAATTAACCTGAAGGTACTTTGAGATTTGTACGATTCTGCAATTTTTAACAGTTAATAACACTTTATAAATTACTTAAAGAAAATAGATAACAGTAGCAGTTTTCCGGAAATTCTCTTAATAAAAAAGATACCATTTCTAACTGTTATAATGAGTTTTTCACATTAATATCGTTAATAGTTTTGATGATAGTTTTTAGGGTTAAACTCGGTCAATGAACGGTCGTTGACATAGCAACGAACCTACCAATCAAGTTTCAGTAAGGAGGAGACTCTTTAAGTTGTATAGAAATACACGTTTATGCACTGACAGTTGCTCACAGTTCTTGTTAAATCTTGAAGACCAGTTTGGCGAGTAAAGACTCCATCTTGCAATCCATCGCTTGGATGTTATACGGATTGTTCCCGGCTTTGGGAGTGGATGTAAAATTGTCAATTGTACTTTGATAGAAATAAATGTGATTGTGTGCTTATAAACAACTGAGATGACAGCCATAAAAGTGCTATAGACCTCGAAAAAAAACTGTGTCTTTCATGCGGATTGTTTAAGTCACAGAATCTTTCAATAAGATTCGGAAAGCAGGTAAGCTAATTTCCAGATTAATTATTCATAAGCAACCGTGATTTATATATCAGTAATTATTTCAATCTTATTATCTCAATCGTATTTCTGTCTATTTTGGCTATATTTTTTTCAACAGTTTGCAAACGAATTTTGAGACACATTTATGGTTTCGGTTTGCCGTCTGTCTTTCTATCTGTATTTTCCTTGTCGCAAATACGAGGCGCGTAAAAGCATAATGGGACTTTTGTAATTTAATGGAATGTATTTTCTCTATTCGTGCCGTTTATTTATTAAAATTTTTTGTATGTTTAAGTTGATATATCGAAAATTATCTATATGTATATAGCTGCCAACATCCGCGAAATATGATCAACAACTTTTTGTAAACAGTATATTTTTGGAACATTTTTTCAAAACGAAAATCATCTTGCATGTTAAACTCAGAAATTTGGCTTTTCTCAAAGCCAAAATATTACTGTTTACAAAAAAGTCATTAATCATTTTCATTAGATGTTAGAAGTTATGGGCAGTTGAGATCAAATGTTTACGCTACTGCTTTATACAGGGTGGTTCGCTACTAGACTGACAAACTTGCAGGGGGTATAGGGGGTACAGAGACGGTTCAGAATCACATAGCAATGCGGGGTCGGAAGCATCGTCTTCATGTACCTGTCAATAATCCCTTTAGAAGAAGTTTTCAAGTGATAGTAAACTTTCCGATCGTGGTTATTTAAAAACTAATCCCTCTTTCACCGATTGCACTTGATAAAAAATGTTATTTCAGAATTGTTTCTTTCATTACATTTATGAAATTGTCTGACTAAAGCCCATTGTTTATGAAACTTGGTTAAGAAATTAGACGCACACTTCAAAACTTCTTCCAAAGTGATTATTAACAGGTTCACCCTCCAAAAAAGTATTCTAGTAAGAGATAAATTTCCTAAGTTGGTTTCGTATATTAACCCATTTGTGCCCAGATGTTTTTGCGATTTTCTTCGATTTTTGCTAATACCAGCAAGAATAGATAAATTTCTGATGTCAACTTCTTGATCAAGGGATGATTGCTTTTAAAATCATTATGTATAAAAATTGAAATATCAACATTCTACTTGGTCATGTTAACCCATTTGTGCCTGGATATTTTTGCGACTTTCTTCGATTTTTACTGATAACAGAAGTAATAGATAAATTTCTGATAACAACTTCTTGAATAAGGGATGATTTCTTTTAAAATCATTATGCATAAAAATCAAAATATCAACATCCTACATTGTCATGTTAAAATATTTTGTAGAGTTGAGGCTCGATACTCATGAATAAAGGCTAGGAAAAATAAATAATGTTTTCGACCAATAGCGAAAATGCCGTCCCAAAAAAGGAACACTAGGCATAAATGGGTTAAAATATTTTGTGGAGTTGGGATTCAATACTCGTTAATAAAGGCTGGGAAAAATAAATAACGATTTCGACTGATAGCGAAAATGCCGTCCCAAAAAAGGGACACTAGGCATAAATGGGTTAATAATTATTTATCATAGAATATGAATTAGGCTTTGTATAAATAAGACTTTCCATATTTCTGTCAAGTTGTGCGTTTTTCAAAAGCTCAAGTATTATTCACAAATCTAAAATAGGAATTTATCTCTTACTCGAATACTTCTTTTTGGAGGGTGTACATGAAGACGACGTTTCCGACCCCGAATTGCTATGCGGTTCTGTGTCTCTGTGCCCCCTACACCCCTGCAAGTTTGTTAGTCTGGTAGCGAATCGCCCAGTATATTTATAAGCATTTCGAAACTTAGAAATATAAAGGCATGTTTACATAATCAAAATATTTCGCTTTATTAAATTTTGCTTCATCTTGATCACCAAAATTGCAAATTTGCTTTTTAAAGAATAACAGTTTTAACATATCGTCTTTGTCAAACCAATATCTGCTATGTGCAGAAAGGTAATTTATTATTGCCAGTTTTTATTACCAGTTATTATTTGACAATATTCTGGCTGATGCCCATAGCATATTATCTTTAATAACCACAGTTCACCGTATAATGCTTAAAGTCACATGGTTAATAAACCAGTTATAAAAGTCAAAATGTGAAAATCTCCAAAAAGTGCACGTAGCAGATATGCATCTGACAATGATGATATGCACCTGTATTGATATAGAATAATTTTAAAATATCTCTGATTTTCCTTCCTTATTTGATTTTTCTAAAGAGAAATCATTTTCATATTTTTGTAGTCTATTCATCGCATGACCGTTGCGAATGTTTTTATTAATTAATTAAATTATTTATTTTTTGTAAATACATAAAACATAATTACATATTGAATTATTGTAATGAATTATTATTTGAAATGCAACATAAAATATTACTGTAAGATTACATATAATTCAGTCTGATGAATATTCGGTGCAGTGAATCAAATTTACAATTTTTCTTATTTGCATGTCAGTTGGAGAGAAATAAGAAATTAATAATTTAGTATGAATTTCCACATTTTCAAGACAAATTTATTTCGATATTTTGTTTCCTTGTTGTTGTTGTTACTACCGTAATGTATACCAGGGTTAAAAATACCCATTACTTGTAGTCATGGAAGGAAGCTCACTGATCTAATGTCTAGCGCACCACGCTGCCGTTCCTCAGGTCCGGGGCTCGAATCCCGGGCTGGGCAAGGTCGACTCAGCCTTTCATCCCTTGCGTGGGTCGATAAAATGAGAGCCAAACTTCTTTGGGGTCAAAAACTGGGGGCCTCGCGTAAGTCTGACCATCTGGCCGAGGCATAGGCTTCCGCACCTCAGAGCCCATGATCATGAAGGCGTGGTTCGGCAGCGCAGGCCTTGGCCCTGCAGAAGGGCTGTTGCGCCAATGTTTGACTTTGTAGTCGTGGAGGCACCAGTTACATATGTTAGGGTGGGTCGTTTTTTTACTTTTTTTAAAATAGAAATTGCCTGTGGTGAGAAAAGTTGCGTATTTGACATCAAATGCCTGTAATTTTTTTTTCTTTTTTTAAATTAAAATATATTAAGGCCCCCAGGCCCACGAAGTTTCACCAAATATGTAAAATTCAATGCTTTTCATTTAATTTTTGAAAAGCATTGAATGTGCATTGAATTTTTTGAAAGCATTGAATGTTTTTATGTATCATTTTTTTAACAGCCTGTAGTGGAAATAACTGAATAGTAAGACCCTTCGTCTGAGGGGGGGGGGATTGATATCATATCATATTTAAAGCGCCGCCAGGCTTTTGAAATTTGAATAATTTGCATTATTTTAATAACTTGGGCTTTTTTTTTACCATTTCCTCTTTATGATTTTGTTCACTTTAGTTTAGTTTACATAATATTACTGATCGATATTACTGAAATAGGGTTCTCCCCAGGCCTTTAAAGAAGGGCACACGGCCCAGCTGATTTTACTGATCGCCCGGGTTAAAAAAAAATGAGATCCCTCTCGGTTTTTTCGTTAGCTTCCTATCGACACCGGTCAAATTGTTACTGGATCGCAGTGCAGTGTTACTTTCTCTCGCTCCCACATACTATCCGTGAATAGTTGGGTTGTTAATTGCTTTTATTTTCCTTTTCCTTATTCTTTTCTTTTTTTTTCGTCGTTATTCGTTGATCGTTTCTTAGAGAGATTGAATTTGAGGGGATCATTCTTCTCGCGTTATGTGTATGTGCTTGTATCAGGCGCGTAGCCAGGAAAATTTTTCGGGGGGATATGCACCTGGAAAATTTTTCGGTGGGGGGGGATATGAACTTATATATGTATAAATAGTCGGACTTTCATCACTAATCCAAAAATTTCGGGGGGATATATCCCGATTCCCCCCCCGGCTTGTATCATAGTGGCTGTATGCACTGCAAATTTATAGTATCTAAATAATGAAAGCCGTTGTCTGTCACGATTCCGGAATCGACATATCGCTTCTGCAGCCATGTTGAAATTTTGATAAAAGGGACATTTTTATCTCTAACTAAACGCAAAAACTTTTTATACAGTTCGAATGATTTCTAAAAATTTAACCTTTTTTAACTTGCAGCTATTTTCAACTCTAAATATCTAGCGAGATATCACGAGTTGAAAAAGTAAACAACCAAACAACATACACAGAAGCGACTTGATTCATTCCTTGATTCTTTGAAAAAAATCACGGAATATAATCTCTCGCGTAAATCGATTAGATGACGTCATACAGACGTCATACTCCTTTTGCGTGACAAGCAATGCAATAACAGTTTTATTTAATATTTAAGTTCTATTTAACTGAAAAATTTTGATTGATTTTGGGCAAATTTATTCAGAATGTGTAAAATTTTGCTTGCACAACACTTAAACACTTATTTGTAGAAATTTTTTAGAAATAGAAATTTCTAAAAACTTGGCAACACTCTTTGAAATGAGAATGTAAACGTATTTTGTTGTTGTTTTTGGAAGTAACGTTTCTTTCTGTTTCATTGCTCTCACCGGAGGGTTTTTAAATGTTAAAGGCGTGATATTTATGAAATCGTATTTTAAAAGTGTTTGGGTGTTTTAGATTGTTTCGGTGACATTTATTTTGTTTTTGTTGTAAGCGTTTATTTTGAATTCGTTTAGCCGGATGGATTTTAATTTCAACGTTGTTAGATCGTAACTTTTATTTAGATTGTTTTGGGAAATTTGTTTTATTTTGTCGTAAATCCATAAGCGTTTTTTTTTAAATTTTGAATTCATTGTGGAAAGATTTTTTTTTAAACTTCCTAAAAGGTTGCCACTACTCTCTTGATGACGCTTGAAAAACCGCAGTGTTTGTAAACGTTAGAGGTGTTTGTTTTTGTGAAAACTTGTTTTACAAAAACAAACACCTCTAGGACAGGGACCTGGACCGAACAATCGATGGGGGAAGTATGAGACCGCAATATTATTCACGGCCCCCAATTACCTTTTGTCGGTTTAATACCGGAGTATCTCCCTCTTTCTCTGCAGTGGGAAAAATTTATTGCTTACAAGTGATAATTGGCCAAGTGGCGAGTGGTTCCCTCTCGATGTGGAAAACGGCCTTTACAAGTAAGGCCGTTAAGGGGTGCGAATATTCAGGACCTCTCCTTCTGAGGGGAACCTATACTGAGTGGTGAATCTCTAGAAAGGTCGGATGTACCGCTGAACGACACACCCGATGACGTGAGCTGTCCTCTCCTTCCAAACAAACAAAACTGCCCATTTTTTGTTATGCTAGTAACCTTTTAAATGTAAATTGGAGGGTTCTTTTAACATCCAGTTTGAAGACGCAGAGAAAACTTTTAGCGGACATTTATCTCAACCATTCGTTTTCTTTAATAAAAGTAGGGGGATTTAAAAACCATCAATTTGAGGATATTGAAAACCTCTAATAACATACACCTATCACAATCTGCCGTTTTCTTTTTTAGAAGTACTTGGCTTTAAAAACCCTTAAATTAAGGACACGTTGGAAACCTCTAATATTTCTCACAACTGAGGCCGTTTTCGGAGGCCGTGATTTTTGGACTGGCAAACCGGAAGGTTGCGAGTTCGATACTTACGTACCACTGAAGACCTCCACGCACATGCGATATACATGTACATTAAATCTGTGTTTCAGAAAATACCCTCAGTCGTCACAAGCAGTTTCTGAGGGGTGCCAATATTCAGAAGTTCCATCCTTCTAATCTTTGCCCCCGAAGGATTCGTAAGTTGTCAAGCCTTTGGTTGTCGAGTCCCCAAGATGGGAATACCCATCCATTTGATGAAGATCCAAATTGTAGCGGGAACTGCAGGATGGATGCATAAAGCTCTAAAGCAGCGGTGCGCAAACCGGGGGTCGCGAGATAATTTTTGGGGGTCGCCAAATTCAAAGAGATTCAAATTTATGAAAAACCTGCAATTATTCATTTCAAAGAACTGAAATAATACAAGAGAAGAAACTGACAATTATTATTTTACGAGCGCGATATTCGCGATCGCTATCACGGGGATTCAAAACCACGTTATCATATATAGTGATCTGCAAATTGATCATGCAGAGTGATCATGCATAGTGATCTTCAAAATTATTTTCCATTAAAACAAAACATCGATCTCGATTGGACCAGAGGATGACTTACGACTTGCGATTTCCAATACCGATCCGAACATAGAAACAATCATGAGCTCTTTGCAAGCACATATTTCACATTGACTTTTTATGATGTAAAGTTTTTTTTTAAGTATTTTTCATTAAAAAATATTTATATCCATATGCATAAATAAAGCATTGTTTACTAAAGTTATGTGTTGATTCATTAACTGATTTTTATGATGTTACAACTTTTATAACATTTTTATTGTGGTTTATAAGTTTAGTGAGCTATTTTAAAAACGCGTTATTTCAATCGATGACGTAACGACACTCTTTTAAAAACACCCTGTGAGAGCAACTCCCAGAAAGAATTTCAATGTAACTTCGTTTTCAATTAAAGAAAATGTCTACTGTCTATCCAGGGGTCGCGACAAAATTATACTCAAAATAGGGGGTCGCGACAAAATTTTACACAAATTAGGGGGTCGCAGATGAAAATAGTTTGCGCACCACTGCTCTAAAGGACACATTCGTTGACCTCACCTGCTCTCTCCTATCAGACGAATTGGCTGTTTTTTGAGTGATTTTAATTTCAGTTTCCCCACAACAGTCGACAGTTTTATTTTCCGTCACTTTTATTGGACCAGCACATGGATGTGCATGCACTTTCCACCCTAATAAAACAGGAAAGTCAAAGTCACACATCGATTACTATAAACTTTCCATTTTAATGAAGAAATAAAGAAAAATAAAGTAAGACCTACTCATGGATTATGATGCACTTTCCAACATAATGAAACATAAAAGACAAATAGGGCTGACACAGACATTATGATATACTTTTCTACTTAATGAAGTAAAAAAGCAAAATCAGGCCGACGCATGGGTTATGATACATTTCTAATATCTTACGTTAGTGCCAGAGGTGCCGACTTTACAAAATTTCTGTGGGTGCCCTAAAAGTAGTGCTGTAAAAGTAACGACAAAATGAGTATCCGTATGTATTTGTTACTTAGATGTTCGTTACTCGTTACTTTCGTTACTACTAATAGAATCGGTAATAGGGTGTTATATAGTGCCCCATAACAGCACATCCGGGACAGTGTTGTTATGGGTATATGCCGCCCATACATAAACCCATAGCAAAACCTAACCAAAAAGAATTTTTTTTAGCGAAGCTGTACAAAGTTGTATTTAGAGCTTATTTTCTCTGATTTACAGATTGTTTTTATACACATTTATGGTTTTATACAATGCTAAATTATCCGAATTACTGAGTACACATAGAAATCTTCCAAAGACATATGCCATTCTTTTCTTTTCTCAACCCCCCCCTTTTTTTAATTCTGAACGCTGGTTTAACCTGTTCATTCTTATCACAAAAAGTGTAAAGGAAAGCTTGTGACTCGTGTTTTTTCTGGGTTGTGTGTTCTCGAATACTGAGATCCAGGGATTGGGCCACATATATAAAATTCACAGGGCAGGGGATCTCAGTATGATATCAACTACTTTGCATTTCTACAAGCATAATATCTTTATTATTTGTGAGTTCTTATTTCATATCAAAAACTTCTTTTGCTGGATCGTTTTTCGAAGTAAATTAAAAATTACCATATTTTAATTTAAAATTGTTTAATTCAGTGAGAATTATCTATTTTTAAGATATTTCCAGTTCTATTTCTGCACTTTTGAGATGAAAGGGGTTAGCTCCTTCTGTGGGTGCATATATGAGAGCATTCTTTAAACAAAAATTATCACTCCTTTCATACAGAAAGAATGGTTGCACCGGATTATGCGTATTCCATGAGTTCATGGAATAAAATGTACCATAAAATAGGGCAGATGGCCCCCTAAACACCGACATTTTAGAAACATACTGAACTTTATTGAAATATTTTAATACCAGTGGCTTACGCAGGAGTGGGCATAGAAATCCCGGGTCGCTCCCAATTTTTTATATATTTTTTAAACAATTACTTAAAAAATGTGTTTAGGTTTCCATGCTAAATATTTTTTTTAGTTCCAAATAATATTTTAAATAATAAAAATGTGTGAATTCGTTTACTTTATAAAAA
The DNA here is from genome assembly GCA_038373885.1 of Cheiracanthium punctorium. Taxonomy (NCBI): domain Eukaryota; kingdom Metazoa; phylum Arthropoda; class Arachnida; order Araneae; family Cheiracanthiidae; genus Cheiracanthium; species Cheiracanthium punctorium. The sequence goes on along the minus strand of JAWZYV010015072.1, from coordinate 1,963,689 downwards.
TATTTTTTAAAAAGGTGTATTTAAATAATTTGCTATTTATTACTCATTTCGATTCTAGCTAAAAAAAAAAAAAAAAGAAAAAGTTAAGTTCGCAATCCTGCTTCGGAACCACCCTGAAAGAAAGAATTCTGATTGCACCACTATTTAGTACTAAAATGTTAGAAAGCCCGAAATTAGCACCCCTTACTAACATGCTTCTCTTATATGTATTGCTCCTCTACAATTATAAGAACACCCCCTTCCCCCCCCCCCCGCAAAAAAGAGTTCAACTGCGCATAATAACATACTATACACCGGATCGTATCCCCCCATTGTACGACCCATATCAATAGAGCAGCAGATACTATTCCATCTCCATAACTGTAACGAAACATACGGATTCTTCCAAACCTCATCAAAACGAGACCATTCGGCGCGGCACAAACGAATTGCAACCAGAACATACTACTACTCAAATTTCAAACTGATTTTTCCCTCCCAACAGCGAGAATCCATAATACTTCCGGTATCTAGTAACGGAAAGGAACATACTATTACTCAAATACCGAAATTCATTTTTCTCCCTCCCGCAGTCTTGTATTCGAAGTTCGAACCTGGTCGATCCGAAATGCAAACTCGAAAGTCATTTCCCCCTTGAAACCGCGATCCGATATCCAGTAACCCCAGTAACAAATAACAGAAGATATTAGTACTCGATTACTGGAACCCGTTTCCCCTCTAGTTCGCCTCGCCTGGCAGTCTGTATTCGAAGTTCGAAGCTGCTCGATCCGAAACATCTTCGGATCGAGTAGTAACGATATCAACCGAAAAGTAACAATTCGTTACTTCGAGTCTGAGTGATTATCCGTATCTTAGTACCGAATACATGCGGTTTGCTTCAGCTCTACCTAAAAGTCCGTGGCGGGAGGGTTAATAAAATGTTGAAAGTCGCACAAGGTTTGTAATTTTTGATAAAGGATCGCTAAGATTGGTGCCAAAACGCGACAATTTATTTTAAAGGGGGAGTATAGTTGGAATGTACTTGGCTAAGATTGTGAAATAGTTTTAGTAGGTGATTTTAAGATAGATTTCGATTCCGAAGATGGGTTTTTATGGAACAAGGAAGAAAAATACGGCACACTCATGAATAACGATACACTTTCCAACTTTATGGAATCTTTTCCAACTACCCTTCAATCTTTTCCTATTATTATTTTCTTTCTTGCTCGTAACTACTCAATCATTTGACTTTTCGCACACATTTTTACCAGTGGGAAATGGGTAATACAAATATTAATTTTAGCTCCACATAAAATATCCAATATCTGAGGGTATAGATCGAAGAAACGATATCTGTCTCACGGTTTTGGTACACAAATTAAAATAAACTAACTGCACCAAGGATTCGAAAAAATTCAGGATAATTCTTTACAAGCTGCACTACACACTACAATAAATTCGAAAACTTTCATGAAACTTTCAGAAAAAAATCTTAAATGTGGAACTGCACAGCAAAATATTTCTAAGAGTGGCCATTCTGCAAAAAATTTTCGTTTATTCGGGTGTCTAGTACAGCTTGTGAACCTACATCTTAAAAATTGTGAAGTGCTTGAGATAATTTGTTTTCTTTTTTTTGTATTTATATACCAAAATTGCGTGTTTTTTTCCCAGCGCTGAAGGTGACATTCAAAGTTTAATTTAAGTGAATAGTGTGACTTTTGGCATCCGACTATCTGTACAACGGTGAAGCAACGCTGGGCATAAAATGAAGTCTCCACCGTTGTGTCTTAGTAACGATAACAGCAAACCAGTTAAAATCAAGATTCTTTTTAAAGTAATGAAGTATTTCTGATGAAATGCCCTTCTTTTAGAAAAATCTGCTTGTGCTGGAGTCACCTTAAATTTGTTTGCCTTACGCAAATTCTCTGTCAAAATTCGAGAATTCCTGGGCTCACACCCCCTTTGCCCTTGAAATAAATCAGACCCGAAAGAGGTGTATTACACTATTTCACTTTTTTTTTTTTTACTTTTAGCGATAGAATTTTGATTGGTTTCAACTAATCATTATAAATTTCAAAGCAAAAGAAAAGTGTATTGGGGGGAAAAAACATGCAACAATAATATCACAATCAGTCAAATTTCTTGTCATGTAAATTGAAATTTTGTATAAAAAGTGATTCAGTTTTCGAATGTAACAATTCATGATCAATGTTATTCTTGTTTAATCTATCTCATCCCTGTCTGAAATCCTCAGAGTTTTCAAAAAATGTTATTTATAGTATTGTTTCTCAGCTCATTCATTTCCTGTATTTTTTTTTACATTTTTGTACCCCTATAAGCAGCTGCAGTTAAGCCTTGACTTTTCTTTTTTTTTCCCAACAAATTAAAAAAATTAGAAACATTATACCTTTAAAATTAAACTAGATAATTTCCTCAGAATGAATTAATGCAACGTTTTCTATATTGAAATGTGTGTAGGACCACATAAAAAAGATTGGTAACTATTTAAATGCAAACAGAAAAATAAAGCAGAACAAAAAAAGTTGTTTATCTTAGAGTTAATAATTATTCAAAAAATATTTTGAATAGTTGGCCATATAACCTCCAGGCATGATTTTGAGCATCCTCCTGAAGTAGAGCTATTTTACCCTCTACCATTATGTGGTCAAATTTGCAAAATTACGAGAGACATACATTTCAGTAATGTGTGTTCATGCGCCCATGATTTCAGTAAAATTTTACAAAAACAGCATTGGGCTAGATCAAAGCAAATAGTACCTAATTCCGCTTTGTCAAACAAGAACAAAAATTGAACAAAATATTCGCAGAAAATGAAACGGAAGGCATCTCGAAATGTTACTGTGGACGACAGTAATAACTGAGCACTAAAATCATTCAAAAATAAGAAAAGGAAATTGAGACTTTAGAAGAAAGTGACACCTTAGAAGGCTTGTCTTGGAACACCTTTATACCTTAGAAGCCTCGCCTCAGTCTCATTCAATTAACACCAAAGCGCCGGCACTTTTTGATGAATGGGGATCTTTTTTTGTTCCAGAGACATACAAAGTGTTGTATATTAGGTGCTTGTAAACAGACAGACCTTGATGTTCTCTATTTACAATAAAAACAATTAAACCTACTCACTTCGAAATCCTGAAGTAATATTATTAGAACTATCTCAAAACATTTCCATAATGGGAATGAGTCTTTCACCTAACTCCTGTGTTATCTTTCCCGCGTGAACTTCTGATTGTAGCCAGCGGCTTTGTCTCAAATTCTCCGTTTCCGGTACTCTTGGGCTAACATGGTATCATTGTATGATACATTTTCCCATGGAGGACAAGGATTCTTGGATGAGGTCTGTTTGTGTTGGTCAGAATTGTCAGAAAGGAGGGGGGGGCACAATGGGCAAAGGCATTGCCTGTGGGGCTGTAGGGAGTCTCACACCACATTGTGCCAGATAGGAAGGCAAGTGGCACTGGGGGGATTGAGATTTGAGCCCGCCTAGTATAGTAAACATTTTTACAGCATACTGAACTTCTAAGTATTATTTTCGTGCTAAAATGTCTGAAAGTTAAGATGACCCCCCCCCCCATACACCTCTAAATTAGTACACATATGAGGAACTATTATAATTATTATTATTTTAAGTAGACAAAAATATTATCTGTTTGGATTCCTTTTTTTTTTCATGCACTTTTTAAAATTTTAGAGTATGTGCTAAGTTACTACTTATTGGAATTTTATTATAATTACTCCTGTTCCGAGGTACATAAGGGTGTATGCCGAAGAAACAAAATCTGTATAACGGTCTTAGTACACAAATTAAAGTAGACTATCGCACCAAGGATTCGAAAAAATTTAGGATGATTCTTTATAAGCTGCACTACATACGGAAATAAAGAATAACACTTCTTTAAAATTTTCGATTTTTAAGAATGTTTTCTAAAAGTTTCGTAAATGATACAGGTTTATTGTTTATTTCAGTGTATAGTGCAGTTTCTAAAACATACATCCTAAAAATTTGAAATATTTGACATAATTAATTTTTTTGAATCTGTGTACCAAAATTTTATGTTTTTTTTTTTCCCGAACTACAGCGATAAGCTGACAGTAGCAGTCATTCAGTTGCCTTTAAACAGGGTTTAATTTCTATCCAAAAAAGTGCAAGAGCCCCGATTTTTTGTATTGCAATTTACAAAATTAATTACCTAATTTAAGGTATTATTAAGTTAATTTTTGTTAACTCTGTATTAGTTTGCGATGTAATAAAATTAATATCAACAGAAACAATTACAATGGTAATTAAAAATTTAAATTTAGTGTAAAATTTCACCGAGAAAAAAGAAGTTGTGGAGCTGAGCTCCCTCCCATGCAAATTAAGCACTTCCTTTAAATACATGCAAGTATTTAGCACCCACGAAAACTTTTCTGTGGGTGCTTGAGATCTGACATACTACATAAAAAAAAAAAACTGTCCCTCACTAAAATTTTATTTTCGAATTATGCAGTTGCAAAGCACTCGTCGTCATCAGTGGCGTGACTATACCGTTAGGGCCCGTAATGAATTCATTGGATAGGGTCCTTTCTCATTGTACAGAATCTCAACCAACATGTTGCAGTTCACCTTTTCTAGCTTTCTATTTGGGAAAGGCTCCCCTTCCGGCCGGGGGAACGTGGCTTTTGCCCGTTCTACCGCCCTATACAAGGGCGGCTCCAGGCTGAATTTTCGGAGGGGGCCATTGAACTCTTTAGATAGTCCATAATTTGTTTAAAATGCCAATTGAACATGAGGAATCGTAAAGTATACGAATCTAAAGTTCAAAAACAAAAAGTTCGGAGGGGGCTATGGCCCCTATGGCCCCCTCGCTGGAGCCGCCCTGGGCCCTATAGTTACACCAGTGATTGTCTCATCGAAGTTCCTCATGCGCATCTAAATTATAAAGGACGTGGGTGCTCATATAGGGAAGTAGATGGGGGCTCGGGTACCTCCCTCTAGCCGTCGGTATAGTGAAAATTTTTATATTAGCTAACCTTTCTTTCACTATTTCAGTACTAAAGTGTTTGAAAGCGCGATTGCCGATGACCTTACAAATGCAAGAAATAACCCCTCCCCCCTCCCTCCACGTCTTAAAGTACTCATATGGACGTCCAAGCCGCAGCACCCACATACATTTGGCTTCATTAAAGATTTTCTTTTAAACTTTTAAAATATCACACAACTAATAAGCAAATAAAGCATTTTAGTACTGAAATAATGCAAAAAGTTCCGTATGCTTTACAAATATTCATATTACGTAATGGCATAATTAGGGCGGGGGGGTACCCTCCTTGAGTGTACATCACTGTGTTGGGGTTATCAGACGATTGCTGGAGCTCAGCCTCCAACGTAATTTTTTTTACAAGCCCAAAGCACCCACATAAACGTCTTTTCCTAGCCCTTTCTGGGAACTTCAAATTATGACTTGGCACTAAAATTTCTGTGGGTGCTCGGCACCCACAGAATTTTTTCAGTGGGTGCTTGAGCCCCGGAGCACCCACATAGTCGGCGCCACTGGTTAGTGCGTATTTAAAATATGAGACTATTTTTAATGCATTGTAAACACTTATGTTTAGAAGGAATGATTAAAACTTTGTGAACTAAGACACATAAAAAGGTATTTATCGACAGAACGATTGTTGAAAGGTGAAACAAAAAAGTTCACCTCCTTCAGCTGGAAAAAATTCCACCATCCACAAGAGCAGAAGAGTGGGAACTAATGAATTGACAGCAGATGAGTTCTCTCTCACTCTTCTGCTCTTGTGAACAGTGCAACTCTTTAGCAGTTCAAGAAGGGAAAACCTTTTCTTTTCACACGAAACGATCGTTCTGTCGATAAGTTCCTTTCTATTTGTGTTACTTTTGAAAGTTTTAATTGTTTCATCTTTTAAACATCAATTTTCTGTTGAGTGTTTTTGTAGTTTCTTGTTTTTAGAATTTTGTTCATTATTCAGCAACGGAAATTCTCAAGCACGGATTTCTTTTTTCTCCAAGTGAAAGTCTTCTATTTTAAAATGGGGAACTGATTTGCCCTTAAACGGAATGTTATTTAAAATACCTATCTTCCAGATAACTAAAAATATTCCGTATTTTGTAGTGTCCATTTGCGAAGACGTTAACTGTGATTATATAGTCCCGGCTCAAAACTTTTCCAACACCCTATTGATATTTGATTATAACAAAATATTTCTGCTAACAGGCAGATAAAATCAGGAAAAGCACAGTTAACTTTCCCCTTGATATATTGGATGAAGGGGTGGAAAGCACTGGACTCCCCTGTTTCGCAGCTGTGGTTGGTATTCATTCAGTTGACACAGTCTGAAAATTTAATGCAACACTCGAAGAAAGATAAACAGACTTGGTGAACCTTGCTTAGTGATGATATTTAGATGGATTAATTTTGGTGGTTGTCGATAAAATGCGTTGGCACATGAAACTAAAACCAATTATTCAGGAATACTTTTCGTATTTACTGAGAATAGTCAGTATTAAAGCTGATTCACTCTCGACACGAAAATTCTCATGTTTATATGTGGATGTGCATAAAATTCAATTTTCAAGTAACCCCTCCAAAATTTTCAATGGCGCAGTCAGCGCCATCACTTTGCTTTGTGGGCACCCATGTATAACATAATCCAACGGTCAACACTGTTATCGTCTAATAAAACTGTTTTACAGTCTTCTTCAAGCATATTCTAAATATACTCCACCTTTGTAAGTACTGTTCGGAATGGGCATCATAATCTAGGATTGTGCCGCATTTGTCTTTCTTGTTCCACAAAGCACTTTGCAGGATTGAAATCTCTATTAAAATTGCCTACCAAAACTGTTTAACAGTCTTCGTCAGGCACTTCATCTTTATAAATACCGTAAAATATAACAAAAGCGCCCCCCCTCTAATAACCCCCCACCCTTGCTTTTCTAGTGCATTTCATTTGTCTTAAAATACCGAATAAACGCCCCTTCGTGGATACATACTGTCTCCCATTTATAGACATTGGACACCACCAAGACCGTAATAACGGGTCTCTTTACTATGTATGCAGCTAATAGGTGGACCAACGTTGCCTCTTATGAAGGGTCGGACGCAATGACACCCAAGCCCGTGCCGGAAATCGAATCCAAGATGGGGTAGAATGGCTCTCTAGTCACTACACAACTCGGGAGGCTCTTTATAAATACTGTTTGGAAAGTGCATAATATCACAATCCATGACTGTATCGTATTTGTTTTCCTTAGTCTTTAATGCACTTCTTTGGAACTCAAATCTACATAAAAATCGCCTACGAAAACTCTTTTTAAACTTTGCGAACGAATGGTATCAATGGTTAATCCCGATTTCACAATTCGAACAGTGACACCATTAATCGCGATTTCACAAATGAATGGTATTCGCGATTAACCGTTTCCACAATTAGAAATCTATTCGCGATTAATCGCGATTAACCATTTTCACAATTCGAATTGTATTCGCGATTAATCGTTTCACTATTCGAATTGTTTTCACGATTAATCACGACTAATCGTTTCATTCTTCGAATTGTATTCACGATTAATCGCGATTAATCGTTTCACCAATGCTATTCGAATGCTATGTGCTGAGCGTTCGAATGAATTTTTCGAAATCGATTGATTCGAATAGATTTATTAATCGATTAATTCGAATAGTTTCATTCATTCATGCCCATCACTAAGGCAAGCTGTGCGAACGTAAATGAATGATGTACTGGAGTGATTTCCCTAATACATAGCTGGGTGTGAGCGGAGCATTCAAAGATCTATGTTGAGAAACAACCCTGGTCACTCTGTTGTTTCTTCTTTTTGATGGTGTTAATGAACAGGTTAATTTTGGGTTTCCAATTAAATATCAAACCCATAATATATGCGGAATTTACGGTGTTTTGCTGCCACGTACTTCCCTTTAGAATTCATTCAAAATCGGTATTAGAACAGATATCGACGTAAGCTGGAGGGGGGGGGGGTTAGATAAAGGCGGCTAAGTCTTCCCAAGAAAGGTTTTAGCTCTCTGTAGAAAAAACAGTTTATTTCAGAAAAATAGGATATATACCCTTTTTACCTAAATTATATGGGTAAAATCCCCATCGAATCACATTTATGCAAATAATATTCGTTCATGAATTCGATTCGAATTGTCTTGTTGAGCTGTATTCGAAATCTATTCGCGATTTCGATTGTCATTATGTTATCCTAATGTAGCGCCTAGAACCACCGCAGCAAACTATTAATTTTCTATTAGTTTTAAATTCCAGCTTGAGAGGAACGCATTCTAAATCACCGCCCCTCCACTCAATGAAATTCGGTCCCTAAGCTCGTCATAACTAACGCAAGTTCGCTAAGGAGAGGAATACATTAGGATATACAGTCGACGCACCTTTTTACGAACACTTGCGAACAATTTTGCGAACTTACGAGTGGTCCCGAATACACTGAGGTAGAATAGAAACATCACTCGAAATGTGACTAGGTTGTGACAGTCCTGTGACGTCACAGCGACTCCTTTGTGACCATCAGTGCTACTAGCACAGTCGATTCTCAGGCTAATCCAAGCTGTGTTACTTGCCAAAGGTGGTCCTACGCCATATTAGTAAAGCATTCCTTGCTTGCTTTATTTTGATAACCACCTGTAGCTATTCGTATTCTGAGCTAATTCTTCTAAACTGGCAGATGACGTATGTTTTGAGAGTATATCTGCATTCAAGGAAACCATTGCCCCCTCAAAAAAAAAAAAAAAAAAAAAAAAAAAAAAAAAAATCAGATGCAAGTGCGAAAAAGGGTTGCCTCTTTCCTTAAGAGGCAGGGGATCAACCGGGGCAACGAAAAAAGAGACTTTTGCTACTAAATTAGTCATTTTCAGACTAATTTCAAATATTCGGCTACTTTCCCGTTACTCTAGGCAACTAATTTTGCAATCGAAAAAAGACAAGTTTTTTAATCACTGGTCTCTCCTTTCTATGCTATATCCACTATCAGAGTAATTTCTAGAAGCCTCCCCAGGACCGTCTATTAGCATGCCACAGCTATACTGGGCTGCTAAGTAATTTGGTCACCATAATACATTTTTGTATTTAATAAAAGTCTCATTTATGCAAGAGAACTCAAAATAATAATGTTAACGAGATTTTCTTTTAATTTAATTATTTATTTTGTGCATTTTTTTACTTAATAACATGACTAAAAAATTTATTAATATATTTGCTGTAATATCATATCTATATAAATAAAATTAGATTTTTCTCTGGAATTCAGAAATTTTGCGATTTCTATCCGTTTCAAGCACCTGGAAACCCCGTACGACCGTCAAAAAAAGTTTGTGTGTCTGTCGTTAAGTCCGTGACGCTTCTTTTTTTTTTTCGCGCATCACATAAAAATGACTGAAGCGAATGAGATGAAATTTGGTGACATGATAGATGGTGTCTCAACTTAAACTATAAGCGTCAAATGTTTTAAATTTTTTGATTAGATTTTGAGATTTTGTGAAAATCATTTCAAATTGCGTACATATTTGTTCGCGCATCACGTGATAACGACTAAAGCGAATGAAATTAAATTTGGTGACATGATAATTAGTGACTCAACTTAAACTATAAGTGTCGAATTTTTTTAAAAATTTTGATTAGCTTTTGAGATTTTGCGAAAATTGTGTGAATCTTTGTTCGCGCATTACGTAATAACGACAAAAGCGACTGAAATGAAATTTGGGGACATGATAAGTAGTTGCTCATCTTAAACTATACGTTTCAAATTTTTTAAATATTTTGGTTAGATTTTTAGACTTTGCTAAAATCGTTTCAAAACGCGTAAACTTTTGCTCCAGCATCACGAAATATAGACCACAGGGAATGAAGGTAAATTTAGCGACATAATAGGTGGTCACTCAACTTAATCTATAGGTGTCGAATTTTTCAAAAAGTTAGACTATATTTTGAGATTTCGTGAAAATTATTTCAAAATGCTTAAATATTATTTCGCCCATTACATAATAACGACTAAAGCGAATGAAATGAAATTAAGTGCATGGTAGGTGGTCATTCAATTTAATTATAGGTGTTGAAATTTTAAATGTTTAATTACTCGTAGATTCTCAGATTTTGCGAAAATCGTTCCAAAATGTGTAAATATTTGTTGCGCATCACGTATTAACCACTAAAACGTATGAAATGGAATTTGGCAACATGATATGTGGTTATTCCTTTTAAACTACAGGTGTCGAATTACTTATAAATTTTGATTATATTTTGAGATTTTGCACAAATTTATTCAAAATATGAAAATATTTGTCGATTACGTGTAAATCACTGAAGCAAATGAAATAAAATTTATTGTCGTCACTGGTGCTCACTTAAAGTATAGGCTTCAAACTACTTAAAAAAATTTTACGGATTTTGAGATTTTGAGAAAAATCAGTACATGTTTGTTCCCTTTTGTTAAAATGGTAATGGAATACAAAGAAATTTGGAATTATGTCAGATGCAAGTTATTTTAAACTCTAGATGCCAAAACTATTTTAAATATTTCATAGATTTCGGAATTTTGTGAAAATTGTATAAATGTTTGTTCTCGAATCCCTTAAAATTGGCTTAAGAGAATAGAATGAAAATTAGAAATATGATCAATGACGACTAAAATAAGAAAGGTTAGATATTTTTGAAAGATTGGAATGAATTTTAAAATTCTTTTAAAATTTTTTACTTGCTTTTTTTTAGATTTTGTGAAAATTATTCAAAATTATTTTGAGGCATAATGTTAAAATATCTACAGCGAATCAAACAAAATTTAGTTACAGGCTAGCAATGAATATGTATAAACTACCGGAAAAATATTACAGTCTTATTTCAAATAATCTTTCATTGCTTCATACCGTTGTTTTAAATTACGATTGTCGACTTCAAGAGACAGCAACCAGTAGTCTTGTCCTGGGTGTTGGTTTTAGCAATAAAAAGCAAGCATAAATTTGGGCTGAAACTTTCTGAACATGCTCCTGCAGGCAGGTAACGAAGGAGTCTTCGTTGTTCGGTGCCGGCTGTAGAAAAATTGGTCCTTAAATTTCTCAAGCTGTCATTTCTTGCGGGAGAGCCTGTAGTGACTTTCAATTTCCACATCGTGGTTCAATTTTAAACTACGCTCCTTCAGATTGCCGTAGTCGGTCTCTTAATAATTTCGTAATTCTCTTGGGAAAGAAAGCTCTCTTTAAGTATATATTTCAAGGTCTGAAATTACCTATGTTATTAGTGAATCAAGTCTAAAATAAACTAACTTTTTTCAGCTACAGTATAAATATTTTGTCATTACCATCCAGTAGGAAAAATGAGAAAAACAGCAATTTGCCCAAGTATAGGATGCGAATGAGATATCGATAAACTGCCATGTCAAACACCGGTTTTTGCAAACTTATTTATCTTTTTATCAACTAAATTACCAACTTTTTACTTTTACCAACTGGATTTGCGTTGGTTTTCTAAGTGTAACAGAAACAGAAAGTAAATTATAATTTTTTTTTACCAAGTTTTTTTTACCAAGTACCATGTCTTGTTAATACCATTCTGTATGGGAAAAAAAAAAAAACTTGCCAAAATATAGTATACAGATAAAATTTAATCTTTTTTGTAGGATTTGGGCAAATTTTCAGTGGGTAAAAAAGTGTAAAATTCTAAATTTTGCTATATAGTTGAGCTTATTCATGACTCACTGACTCACTAACTCTGGAACAATTTTGGCTCAACCACTCCAAGATCAAACTTTTACCACCATTACACCAAAAACATTAAAAAGTTAAGCACAAAGAACGTAATAAAATCCACGCCGTTACCAAATTTTTAAGCGATTTTTCGCTAATTTCCGCTTCATTTTATTTCCGAGAGTAAAAAAGGTAATCATTTCCGTGACAAAATCAGGTGTCGCTATTAGCATTCAATTTATGTTCAAGTCACGGTTATTAGGCTTTAAAGGTAAGTTTCGATTTCAATTCATTTGAAACAGTTTTTCCAGTTTACCAAGTGTCATTTTTTTTAAGAAATAAGGTAATTTCCTCTGCATGAAGCATTGATATAAGAGGGTCTGTTCCCACGAAACGAAATCGTTCGAATGCGAAAATTTTCCGCATTTTTCCAGAAGAACATGAGATTCGATTTCGATCTATAATAAAAATTGAATATGAAATTATTTATTTTTAGTATAATCTCAAGGTCATCCGCATTCAAGTACTTCTTAAGGGACTTTTAAGCTGATTCAGCTTTCTATAATATAATTTCTTTTCCTCACTTTTTGACCTATGAAACAAAATAATGCTCGTGGGAGACAGGTCTAGAATAATCTAATTGAAATAGAATTTCGGTTATATTAAAACTTTAATTGAGTTATTGATTTTAAGTGGACGGAGATTCAATGTATTGAGTGTAGACACATTTTTGTCAAATGCTTTTTTTAGCGCCCGTTTCGATTGCCTCTAAGAAGGGATTTATCTTATAATTTCATGTATTTTTCCAGATTCTTTTTAATAATTTCAATATCGACAATCGTCAGTTTAAAAAAAAATTGATATCAACTTTCACCTTTTACTTTTGCATATTATGGCACATTATTTAGCTCTGCCATTGAGTTTAAACTCAAATTAAAGTCATGCGGTGGCCTAGTCACTCAATTCCGTTCCTGTAAGAACACGGAAAGTAAAGCAGCACCCGCCTTGGCCAGTGCTTTGGAGGGTGAACTCCTCTCGCGGCTGGGCTGCTATGGAACTGTGCACGCATATGAGAGCTGGTGCACGTAAAATCCGACGTTGCTCCAATGTCCTCCATGTTTAACGCTGCCTTTGGGGGTGCCAATTTCAGATGGTTGTTCCCTCATCTATAATTGGCTAAAATTATTGAACCCTGAGCTTACGTCGGACTTTCTCCAACTGGGGATCGTTAAAATGGAATTCGTCCCTTCCGCCCGTCCCCTTCCTATATGGGGATCTGGCACCGCTCCATGGTTGCCAGAGGGCAATAGCAACAACGCAAGTTAAAAGTATTTAATGCAAATATTTTTTTCGTTCATATTGGCATTCACTTAGCACTGAGAAGTAGTCCAAAAAAAGATTAATATTATTAACAAACTACCCTTTTGTATTAGTATGAAGTGAAAAAATGAGTCTGAAAAGTAAATAAGAGGCCGCCGCCTAGGGCATTAATTCGTTGTAATACCCTTTCATAACCATAATAACATTTTTGCATGTGCACTATTTTAACTGTAGTCAGGAAAGTAAAGCTATTGAATATGTATATATATATGTATATGTTATTGGTTAATAATCTTCCTAACATGACTCTATTGCATGAATACACTGCTTCAAGCTCTTTTCTACTCCTTAATAGGGGAACCTTGGCAGATACTAATTGAAATATTATCCTTATTCAGGCACCTCCTCTAAGTCTCTTACAAGAACAGGATTCTAGTCTTCAAAAATTTTATGCTGGAATTCTGTCTTTCAAAAGAGAATTCTAGCCTAAGAAATTCGACCTTCTTGAATCGATGTTTTTTCTCCCTTTCTTTTTGACCTATGGAACAAAATGATGATGGTGGGAGACTAGACATTTGGGTCGTCGAGCAATACACTTATGTTTATGATGCACAGGTGCCAAGTTTTACGGAGTATAATTAACCCCTTTTTGTGAACGGTAATTTTCTGTTTAAAATATAGCTAATTTTCAAAGTTAAAGGTCTGGCTTCGGAACTGTTCTGTAGAATTATTCCAAAAGATTACGATTTACAAAAAGTGGTTAGTTATATTCCCTAATACTTGGCACCTATGATGATGTATTAGAATTAGTTGAACATCGACAATCGTTCATTTTCAGAAAACTAATATACACATTCTACTGAAAATTGTCTACTGAAAATTGTTATTACTTAACACCACATTTGTGTTTAAACGCAAATTAAAATCATTTAATGAAAATATTTCTACTTTACGATTTTTTTCCCCTCTCCCCGCTTAAGGTAAAAAATAATAAATTTTAACGCAAAATAAAACTTCTTGAAAATTGTGGGGAATAATTTTTCTATAAAATCTTAAAAGTTGACTACACCTGCAGTGGCTCGTACTTCAGATATATTTAAAAAAGATCAAATTAACTCATTTTTGTCGAGCAGAGAAACCGAATATTTTTAATTTTCTTACTTACTTATGGAACTTTCTTCTGATTCTTTCTTTTACATCAAGATCACTCTCAAAATAAAAGATAAATTACCTTTTAGCCTTATTTAAAATACATTTCTTTCGAATTATACTTTTATTTCAAAGCACTGTGGCTGGTTTCAATAGAAATAAGCAAATTTAGCTTTAAGGAACAAATTTTCAAAAAACTTGAAAATGTTTTATTCTTGAGAATGGAACATCCTTGAAGCAGCACAAGTAGATATAATATGAAAAGCAAATATAATTTTAAATGATCCTGTATTTATTGTTTGAATATAAAATCCCTGTAAAAATTTAAAAAATGGAGGACAGGCAGTAATATTAAGCTTAAATAAATAATTCAATATCGAAGTTATTTGATTTCCTAGTTATTTCTTGCTTATTATTTTGGTAACACGCACTATAAACATTTGGTTATAAAGTTTATTACCCTTCTGAAAACACTTGAATACAATCTGCAAGGAATGAGTGGAGTTTTCTGAGAAATTTATTATTTCTCGATCGACTAATGTGTAGATAGCTGAATCCTTTCTTGTTTAAACATGTTCAATATTTTACGTAATTTAGATTTAACCTTTATTTGAATGGAAGGTGAACTTTCGCAGTTTTACAATTTGAAACACTTCCTTTGTTAGTAGTTCATTTAAGGTAAATTTTTTAAGCTTAATTTTCCCAATATTTTTATTTGAGATTAGTGTTGTTTTCTTTTCAGTATTCTTATTTGATGTAAAATCTATATATTTGAATATATACATTTTATCACACAAAGTTTTTAAATAGTTTAATCAAGGGATGAAACTTAATAATAATTCAATTATTCTTTTAAATTTTATTTCCTTTGTTTCATTCACAATATTTTATGTAGCTAAATAATAAAACATTGATAATTATTTATTTTTTAAATCTTATATTCAGTAATACAATTGTAGAAATAGTTCTAAATCCATGATTAGGAATGTACTTCACGCTACCTTTGGAATTTTCTGAGGGGTGTCAATATTCAGATGTTACTTCTTCCAGAAGACTCCTAGAGCATAGCGGAAAACACCGAAATGGGAACAAGCTCCTCTAAACGACACAGATTGGACTGTGAACTGCCCCCCCCCATTTGCCAGTGAAACATTTTGCCTTTTATTCATTCTAAAATAAGTCTTTCTTGTCATCGCTTGGAATATTTTGCAAAACTGCTCCTTTCAGGCGCCGACGAAACTAAAGCAACCTGCAAAGAATTTATTTTTTATAAATGGGACCATTTAAGCCAGCATCCAAGATATGTTCGTTACAAAATATCAATAAAACGTAGATGTCGCCTCCAAAGTCCTTGCTCTCCCAAGAAAAATCTTTCTCATTATCGAATTACAGGGAGTATTCTGAGTTAACTCACAAAAAAAAAAAATATTTTCAAAGAAATTAATTTTCATGGAAGGGCACTCACGAAAATAAAATACTAGTATGCAATGATTACATAAGGGGTTCGCGAATTCTTGCGTATTTCGGAAAAAGTTTGGGAACCGTCATATAAAAAATATTTAATGAAATATTTTTTATATGATGGAACTGACAGTCTCAATTATTACATTAAACAATTTAAATCCAAACAAATGTTTTTTTTCCTTGTGATTGTTCGGGTAACTATGTGTTTTCCAGTATTTTAGAAAGCACCGAGGGGACCCGGAAGGTGTTAATCAGATCGTAGTATTTGTTCTTGGTTAGCAAGACTGAAGATTCCTCTTTCCTGTCTTTCAAACACATAAGTTTTCCAAGAATTCGATAATGACATCTCTCCAGAACCGATTATCTCAATAAAGTTTGTTATATAGAGGTGTGTTGTATGAAAAGGTGAGGGTTGTTTGAGATGGATAGATATCTTTATCCATTCTGTTACTGAAAGTTTTTTTTCTCCCCTCTTACGATGAACGATGGGAGAGATCAGGGGCGTAGCCATATATTTTTCATGGGGGGGGGGGTTACGACTACTGCAACTCATATATATGTATACATATGTGTGATAATGTAGTGAAGAATATACATTTTGTATGGCAAAAAATTTCTCATCGGGGAGTTATGACCCCCAAACCCCCCCCCTTGGCTACGCCCCTGAGAGAGATAAATGGTTTTTGAATCCAAATTGTCCACTGACAAGCAGTAGTAAAAGACTTTTTAAAAGATGTTTTAGATCTTCATGCTGCAGAAGCGCAGTACTATCAGTAAACTTATATACTAATTTATACATTTTTTTTAATTTTCCCAATTTATTAGATACAATAAAATATATACAGGTGTTAAGGAATTCGGGCACCGATGACGCCGGGGCCCGGGTGCTTTGTATCCGAAGCATCGTCTCCAACCCCTCCCCCCCACTGTGGCCGGTAATGTATGACGGAAACTATCGCAGTTATCAAATTATCGCTAGAAAGTATCAATTTCCATTCGAATGTTTTGTCAGAAAAAGTGTCTTATTGTGAAAGACCGATAATTCATATTCACTATATTAAAAAAAAAAAAACGACGCACCAAGAAGGAATTGTCCGATTGCTATAAAAATGTGTGGATATAAAAGACATAAAAAAACAAACGATTAAAATTGACTTGAATGATTTATTGTACAATTTGAGCATTACAAAGGGAGAAAGTCAATAAGATGCCGACTCTGACCTCGACGGTCTCTGGCCTCGATGCCAGCTGCCACACGCCGTGGCAGACTGATAAACTTCCCGGATGGTGTTCTGGGGAATTTCTTGCCAAATTGTCTCCGGTTGTTGGGTTAAACCGGCAACATTTTGAGAAGGATGCAATCGCTTCCCATAATGTCCCAAATGGGGTCTATGGGAGAGAGATCAGGCCACCTAGCTGGCCAAGGAAGTACAGGGAAATGTCCGGGCATTATCGTGTTGAAAAGTAAGTCGCGGTGTCACAAAAGGAACGGTAAAACAACCGGCCGCAACCTGTCGTCAACGTATCGCTATGCTGTCAATGCGCCAGAAATGACTATCAAAGGGGTCCGACTATAAAAAGCGATGACACAGCAGATCATTTGTTGTGGGCCAGTGTGGTGTGCGATAGTCATATCAGGATCCCCCCTCTGCCCGGGACGCCTCCAGACACGTCTGTGGTTGTCTTTAGGATACAGTTGGAAACGGGACTCGTCACTAAAACTATACGCGTCCAGTCAGCGCAGTTCCACGTTGATAGAGCCCGGCAGCACAGTAATCGGACTTGACGGTGTACGTACAAGGTCGTGAGAGGCAACCGGCGTAGTGGTGGGAGCGAGCGTAGATTCCTCTCTCACAATCGTCTGTGGAGGGTCTTGTTGGATACATGCGTGTGAATCCCACGGTGCATAGCTGATAGCGACGAATATCTAACGATTCTCAGTAGAAACGATTGTTAAAGCAGCTGTGACAGCTGCTCTGACAATCGCTCTCTCCTCCTGTTCAGTTGTGGCCCTCTGCCGACCGCTACCATTTTGAAGCTGATATCTAACGTTGTTGACTGATCTCTTTCCAGCATCATCTAATAGCTACATCGCTTCGACTCAGATGTCAAGTGATTCTTCGATTCGTCCAACCAGCCTCTTTCAGTCCGATCGCACGACCTCTTTCAAACTGCAACATCTGCTTGTGATACGCACGAATCCTTCGGCAAGGCATTTTTACAGTGGACGTAAGATATCTCAGTCGAAATGCAACAGAAATTTTAACCATCAGATTGAGAATCGCTCCTTATATGCACCTGCTGAATGCGCAGTTCCGATGCGCTATCGCTTCCGCTATTCATTCATCGGACTTCAGATTTTAATCTTTTGTATGCTCGGTCTGAATTTCTTTGCATACGAAATTTCATTATGATTGGGCGACTCCTTCTTCGGCCGTCGATTTTTTTTGTACATTGTATGTGAAATATTTTTAATTTTTTAAAAAATATCTGTTAAACACCAGAAAATTACTGCAGTTTTATTCCGAATAACCTTTCATTTGTACATGACGTTGAATACATTATTGCTCTAAAATACGGTTCAAGGGAAACAACCAGCAGTCTTGGCTGCTTGGTGTTAGTTGTGAAAATAATGACTGAAGAAAAGTTAACTGATTGTTGCGAAATCTTTTGCAACAAGGGTGTGACAATGGAGTAATGGACGAAAACACAGGACGATCACCGACGTACTGTAATGGAGCTAAATGAAACATGAATGTAAGATGCTCTGTGCATCGTAATCATTAAAATTATGTTGTGAAGGTCCGTATTAAAATTTTACTGTCAGGATGTAAAACTGTATAAAATTTCTGTAGGTTTACTCGCGCACACTATTATTCTAATAATTTGAAATAGGAAATTAAATTTTACGGCAAATGGGGATTTTTACCCCCCATTGATAATCATAAGAAAATCGATCAAAATGAATTGGTTGATATCAGAAACTTATTTTAATTATCTTAATATATTTTTTTATATTTATAGCATCTACCAAAAATACTAAGCAGTTTTATCTTACGAATCCCCCCCCAGTCTAACGGGCGGATACTTTGCCGATTAGGCACTGTCCCTTAAAACGGCTCGAAGGTGTTGGCCACTTTATTATGGGGGCACCTAGTAGGTGGACCAACGTCGACCCTTTTGAAGGGACGGACGAGACAACCTCGCACAGTCGGGGATCGAACCCCGGGCGCCGGGAGTTGAACCCGAAACCGTAGCACGGTGCTTTACAAACCATACAACTCGGTCGGCTTATCTTACGAAAATAAAACGTTAGAATGAATTACGATATGTCGCTAGATTGCGCTTAACTCCTTGCGTACTATGAAACCACTAGTGAATACATGTTACGTAACGGGCAATATCGATTGTAACGTCATGTGCATGCATGGCTTATTAGGTGTACAAACTGTGTAACCAGCATAGGAAACATTATGAGGTAGATTTCCAAAAACTTAAGTTTTTCAAACAAAGATTCAAACACATAAGTTTTTCAAGATTTCGAAAATGATATCTGTCCAGAACCTATTATTTCAAGAAAGTTTGTTATATAGAAGTGTGTTGTATAAAGAGGTGAAGGGTGTTTGAGAGGGCTGTATATCTTTATCCATTCTGTTACCGAAAGTTTTCTTTTTCTCCTCTTTTACGATGGAATATGAGAGAGATGAATGGCATTTGAATCCAAATTGTCTACTGCCAAGCAGCAGTAAGACTTTTTAAAAGATGTTTTAGTTCTTGATGTTGCAGAATTGAAATACTATTAGAAAACTTATATACTAATTTATATATATATTTTTTTATTTTCCTAATTTATTAGATACAATAAAATATATACAGGCGTTTTTTATTTGGGGCTCCTATGAAGCCGGGGACCGGGTGCTTTGTATCCGAAGCATCGTCTCCAACCCCTCCCCCAAGTGTGGCCGGTAATGTATGACGGAAACTATCGCAATTATCAAGCTACCGCTAGAAAGTATCAATTTCCATTCGAATGTTTTGTCAAAAAGAAAAAGTGTCTTACTGTGAAAGCCCGATAAATCATATTCACTCAAATAAAAAAATGACGCACCAAAAAGTAATTGTCCGATTGCGATAAAAGTTTGTGGATGTAAAGGACATACATGAAAAGACAAACGATTAAAATTTCCGAACAATTGAATGATATATTGTAGAGTTTGAAGATTACAAAGGGTGGAAGTCAATAAGGTGTTGGTCCAATTCTGGCCTCGATGCAAGTTGTCAAGCGGCATGGCAGAGACTGATAAAGTTCCCAGATGGTGGAATTTCTTGCCAAATATTCTCCGACTGTTGGGCTAAATCGGCAATATTTTGAGATGGATGCAATCGCTTCCCATAACGTCCCAAATGGGAGAGAGATCAGGTGACCTAGCTGGCCAAGGAAGTACAGGGAAAGCTTGAAAACAATTCATAGCAACACGTGTCGTATGTGTCCGGGCATTATCGTGTTGAAAAGTAAGCCCCGGGTGTCACAAAAGTAACGATAATACAACCGGTCGTAGGATGTCGTTAACGTACCGCTATGCTATCAATGTGCCAGAAATGACTATCTAAGGGGTCCGAATATCAAAAGGGATGACACACCAAATCATAACAACTTCTTGTGGGCAAGTGTGGCGTACGATAGTCAGATCAGGATCCCCCCCCCCCTTCTGCCCGGGACGCCTCCAGACACCCCTGTGGTTGTCTTCAGGACACAGTTGGAAACGGGACTCGTCACTAAAACTATACGCGCCCAGTCAGCGCAGTTCCACGTTGATCGAGCCCGGCAGCACAGTAATCGGACTTGACGGTGTACAAGGGCGTGAGAGGCAACCGGCGTAGCGGTCGGCGCGAGCGTAGATTTCTCTCTCGCAATCGTCTGTGGAGGGTCATGTTGGATACATGGGTTCGGATGATACGGTGGATAGCTGATAATGAAGAATATCTAACGATTCTCAGTAGAACGATTGTCAGAGCAGCTGTGACAGCTGCTCTGACAATCGCTCTCTTTCCCGTTCTGTTGTGGCCCTCTGTCGACCGTTACCATTTAGACGCTGATATCTACCGTTGTTGACTGATTTCTTGTCAGCATTCTAATAGCTACATCGCTTCGACGCAGATGTCAAGCGATTCTTCGATTCGTCTAACCCGCCTCTTTAAGTCCGATCGCACGACCTCTTTCAATCCCCGATATCTGCTTGTAGCGCGCACGAATCCTTCGGCAAGGCATTGTACAGTGGACGTAAGATATCTCAGTCGAAATGCAACAGAAAGTTTAACCATCAGATTGAGAATCGCTCCTTATATGCGCCTGCTGAATGCGCAGTTCCGATGCGCTAGCGCTTCCGCTATTCATTCATTGGACTTCAGATTTTAATCATTTGCATGTTCGGTCCGAATGTCTTTGCATACGAAATTTCATTATGATCGGGCGACTCATTCTTGAGACGTCGATTTTTCTTGTTGTAGATCATATATGAAATATTTTGAATTTTTAAAAAAATATCTGTTAACCACCAGAAAATTACTGCAGTCTTATTCCGAATAACCTTTCCCTTTTACATAACGTTGGATTTTGATGAATGCTCAAAAAACGTTCAAGGGAAACAACCAGCAGTCTTGGCTTCTTGGTGTTAGCTGCGAAAATAATGACTGAAGAAAAAGTTATATGATGGTCACTAAATCTGTTACAGCAAGTGTGTGACAAAGGATGAATGGATGAAAATACAGGACGATCATCGATGTACTGTAACAGAGCTAAATGAAGCATGCATGTAAGATGCGCTGTGCATCGTAATCATTAAGATTATGTTGTGAAGGTCCGTATTCAAATTTTACTGTCAGGATGTAAAACTGTATAAAATTTCTGTAGGTTTACTCGCGCACACTATTATTCTAATAATTTGAGATAGTAAATTAAATTTTGCGGCAAATGGGGATTTTTACCCCCCATTGATATTGGTAAGTAAATAGATCAAAATGAATTGGTTGATATCAGAAAGTTATTTTAATTATCTTTAACTTAATACCTTTTTTTTCATATTTATAGCATCTACCAAAAATACCAAGCAGTTTTATCTTACGAAAATAAAACGTTAGAATGCATTACGATATGTCACAAGATTGAGCTTAACTCCTTGCGTACTGTGAAACCACTAGGGCCTCACCATAGCACAGTGGTTATGTCTTTAGAAATGGTAGACGGGCGAAATGTGAAGGTCCCGAGCAGTGGCGTCTCGTGACTTTAAACTTAGGGCGTTGGAAACTGTATTAGCCCTGTGGCCGGTTTTAAAAAGGGCAGAAATGTGCTCAAACAGCTGCGGGGAAATTGGAACTCAGGGTTAACCTGCCCATTCCCATTTTTAGGAACATACTACGGGGATTCCCTT
Source organism: Cheiracanthium punctorium (assembly GCA_038373885.1). Taxonomy (NCBI): domain Eukaryota; kingdom Metazoa; phylum Arthropoda; class Arachnida; order Araneae; family Cheiracanthiidae; genus Cheiracanthium; species Cheiracanthium punctorium. The sequence continues at coordinate 1,941,614 of JAWZYV010015072.1, read as the reverse complement.
TACAGAATTTTCATAATAAGAAAAACAAATTTGTATAATATTCATCTATATTTAACAGAAAATCAGTTCGATATGCTCGTTTCAAAATTTTAAAGTTGAAAGTTAATTTAAGATGCATGTAATTTATTTACCAATATATCTAGGTGTTTTGTTGTGAAAACTATAGATCGGTGTGGGCAGTTTTATGTCTCAGCTGTTCAGCAGGCTAATTCGCACATCTAAATGCAAAAAAGTTCTCATTTGCCATTTTAAGAATAAAATTATAAAAATGAAAGAAGGGAGGTTATTATTATGTTAGAAATGATAATTTCATTAAAATTATTATAAGACAATACATATAAATCAAATGAATATTTACTTGTATTCATTTGAATTCTAGTTCAAGCCGCCTTTCTTTCTGGAGAAACTTCTGAATAACTGCTTCATAAAATTTGGATTTATTTTCACGTCGTAATTGAGAAAGCAGTTCTTTTTCAATAGAAACAAGACTTAGATTAGTCATTCGGTGTTCAGTCTGAGTAGCGCGGCAGAATGTGTGGATCCTCTTCAACGATGAGAATGATCTTTCTACAGACGATGTTGTAGCTGGTATTGTGGAAATCAATGTGGCTAATTTATAGATTTCTGTGAACCCACTCACTAAATTCATTTCTATCAAATGATTAATCACTTCAATAGGTGTTTTATTCCGTCCTTCATTGGAAGCGTACCAAACGTGCAGCTCATTCTGCAGTTTAGAAAAATTAAAAATATCCCCATAGACTTGTTGCAGCTTTTTCAATATATCATGAGGGAAATTTTCTCTTTTGCTGAAGTACACCAGTTTCGATGGATTTAGAAGTTCAAAATACTGCAATTTTTCAAAACTTGCAAATCTAATTAACATTTGGTTTTTAATGTTGTCGATAATTTCGAAGTAAAGTCTCCGACAATAATCCTTTTGTGTTTCACTATTTAATCTTCTTTTTTTTTATTTGAATTAACTCTTCGTCTTCATTAACAGAAGACCACACTGTTTCAAAATGATCTCTTTCCTTTTGGAGTTGATTTTGAAATTCCGTAATTTTATTACTGCAGTACAAAATATCGACATTTTTGCACTGCAGTATGTCGAATAAGACATCTGAGAAAGCAAGTAGGTTAGATAAAACCTTTATTAAAAATATATTTTGTAGATTTTTAAGGAAACTGCAGAATCCTCTAGCTGTCATTGCAGCTAAATTATCAAAATCTCCCCTTTCACTAACGTGATCAAAAAACGCAATTAAAGCTTCTCTATTTTCACATACCGTGTGGACAAGCCTCGAGGTAAAATTCCATCTAGTACTGGCTAATGACGGCAGTTTTCTTGACATGAAAGTGGAAAAGTTCGTGTAGCCTCTTTGGAGAGTGTGAAAAAAATGCGGTTAGTGATTTTAATCAGGAAAAAAATGTTTTCAGTTCTCTATTGGATTCTAATGATTGCTGCAAAACTAAGTTCATTACATGAGCATAGCAGTGCGTAAACAAAGCTTTTGGGTATTTTTCCAGGACTTTGGTTTGGAGTCCATTGAGATGGCCGCTCATCACCGAAGATCCATCATATGTTTGTGCAATTAATTTATTTTCACACTTATATATATTGATGATTTCACAGACATGGTTGAAAAGAGCTGTTGCAGTTTTATTAGCGCTCATGTCGCGAAATCCAAGAAACCTTTCAACAATTTTTTTTCTCGTTTTTGGAAAAATACCGCAAACCAGTTGACAGCTGAGATTTGTTGCTTATGTCAGATATTTCATCAAGCATAATAGCAACAAAATCCGTGTTCTGGATTTCTTCATAAATTTGATCCCTTAGAACGTCGGCAACTGAATTAATTAAATCGTTTTGAATGGTTGCTGAAGTGCCGCGGAAAACTGTCGAATTCTGTAAGTGTTCTTTTAACGTGGAATCAAATACAGCACTTGCTATAAGAAATTCCATATAGTTTCTCTTATTTAAAGATTCTGCATGCTCATCATGTGATCGGAAGGGTAGCTCCTGCTTTGCTAAATAGCAGACGGCATCAATAAGCCTCTTCAATATTTCTCGATTTTTTTTTACTTTCTCATTATGAAACTCAATTTCCTTTCTTCGTTGGGAATCTAAAAGAACATCTATTCTCGCTGGAGTTGATACAAAAGTATTAAATTTCATGAAACTGGAAAGATGCATTTCAGATTCGATATGCTTCTTCACAGCGGTATTAAGATGGTTTAGATCATCATAGCCTTGATTATTCCAAACGTTTTTCTTGTTTGAGAATAGTAAGCATGTCCAAGAGAAAAACAGCCAGTCTGATAATTCATATAAATTCATTCGAAAATGTCTCTGAAATCCAACACCACTTATGCCTTTCACATTCGTCGAAATTGTGAGATTAGGGCATGGTCGACCATTCTCAATTATTTTCTTTTTCTCAACATAACTAAGTGACGAAAAAGAACCTTTTAATAGTGTTTGGATAACACTATTAGAAGCCATCTTTAAAATCTTTAAAAGCTGAAAATCAACGCAGGAGAGGAGATACAGAACTGGTCAGTACGAATTCTCAAAAAAGAATGTTTTTTTGCAGGGAGAAAACTGAGAAAAGGAAAGGAAATGCGTGGGGGTGAAACCTGAAGCCCAAAGGGGACGGGCTGGCTATCTAGCTGAAAGCGTTGGATTTCGTTTCAACGCCTTGGTTAGCTTAAGCAAGAGGTAGAAGACGTAAAGCGCATGCTCCAATTAGTAGTGATGGGAATATAGCTGAGTCGTCTCCAACGCCTTGCTTATCTCGACAAGCATGTTTTACTGCCACACAGGAAGGCTCGTAGTCTGGTCATTTCGGAGCTGGGAGGGGAGGGGGTGTGAGGGAAAACTGGGGAAACATTAGGATTCTCACAATATAGTCAAGTAAATTGCAGGATTTTTTTTTCTGTTTTTGATTGGGCGTTAACACACGACTTGCACACCCTGAGAAAACGCCACTGCTGTTACAGCAAGTGTGTGACAAAGGATGAATGGATGAAAATACAGGACGATCATCGATGTACTGTAACAGAGCTAAATGAAACATGCATGTAATCATTAAGATTATGTTGTGAAGGTCCGTATTCAAATTTTACTGTCAGGATGTAAAACTGTATAAAATTTCTGTAGGTTTACTCGCGCACACTATTATTCTAATAATTTGAGATAGTAAATTAAATTTTGCGGCAAATGGGGATTTTTACCCCCCATTGATATTGATAAGTAAATAGATCAAAATGAATTGGTTGATATCAGAAAGTTATTTTAATTATCTTTAACTTAATACCTTTTTTTTCATATTTATAGCATCTACCAAAAATACCAAGCAGTTTTATCTTACGAAAATAAAACGTTAGAATGCATTACGATATGTCACAAGATTGAGCTTAACTCCTTGCGTACTGTGAAACCACTAGGGCCTCACCATAGCACAGTGGTTATGTCTTTAGAAATGGTAGACGGGCGAAATGTGAAGGTCCCGAGTTCGGATCCCATCGCGCATCCGTCGACCTAACCGTTCGGAGTTTTCCGTGGTTTCTCCGAAACTTATAGTAAATACGGGTTAGGACCCCTTAGAAAGACCCGCACGGAGGGCACCCCACCCCTCGGCCTAAGGCCCACGCGTAGTTAATCAGCCTTAATCCCACAAACAAGCAAACAAACAAAGGTGAAACCACTAGTGAATACATGTTACGTAACGGGCAATATCGATTGTAACCTCATGTGCATGCATGGTTTATTAGGTGTACAATCTTTGTAACCAGCACAGGAAACATCATGAGGTAGATTTTTAAACACTTAAGTTTTTCGATCTCATAAGATTCAAACACATAAGTTTATCAAGAATTAGATAATGATATCTGTCCAGAACCCATTATTTCAAGAAAGTTTGTTATGTAGAGGTGTGTTCTATAAAAAGGTGAGGGGTGTTTGAGAGGGCTGTATATCTTTATCCATTCTGTTACCGAAAATTTTCTTTTTCTTCCCTTTTACGATGAAATATGAGAGAGATAAATGGCATTTGAATCCAAATTGTCTACTGCCAAGCAGCAGTAAGACTTTTTAAAAGATGTTTTAGTTCTTGATGCTGCAGAACACGTGCAGCAACACGTGTCGTATGTGTCCGGGCATTATCGTGTTGTAAAGAAAGTCCCGGGTGTCACAAAAGGAACGGTAACAGTACCGGTCGTAGGATGTCGTCAACGAACCGCTGTGCTTTCAATGTGCCAGAAATGACTATCAAAGGCGTCCGGCTATCGAAAGCGATGGCACCCCAGATCATAACAACTTGTTGTGGGCCAGTGTGGCGTGCGATAGTCAGATGAGGATCCCCTATGCCCGGGACGCCTCCAGACACGTCTGTGGTTGTTTTCAGGACACAGTTGGAAACGGAACTCGTCACTAAAAATATACGCGTACAGTCAGCACAGTTCCACGTTTATGGAGCCCGGCAGGACAATAATCGGACTTAACAATGTACAAGGGCATGAAAGGCAACCGGCGTAGCGGTCGGAGCGAGCGTAGATTACTCTCTCTCAATCGCCTGTGGAAGGTCATGTATGATACATGTGTGCAGATCACACAGTGGATAGCTGATGGCGTTGAATATCTTACAATTTTCAGAACGATTCTCAGTAGAAGCGATTGTCAGAGCAGCTGTGACAGCTGCTCCTCCCGTTCTATTGTGGCCCTCTGTCGACCACTACCATTTTTATTCTGATATCTACCCTTGTTGAATGATTTCTTGCCAGCATCGTCTAATAGCTAAACCGCTTTGACGCAGATGTCTAACGATTGTTCGATTCGTCCAACCAGCCGCTTTCAGTCCGATCGCACGACCTCTTTCAAACTCCGATATCTGCTTGTAGTGTGCACTAATCCTTCTGCGAGGCATTGTTACAGCGGATGTAAGACATCTCAATCGAAATGCAACAGAAATTTTAACCAGCAGATTGAAAATCGCTCCTTATATGCACCTGCTGAATGCGCAGTTCCGATGCGCTGGTGCTTCCGCTATTCATTCATTGGACTTCAGATTTTAATCATTTGTATGTTCGGTCCGAATGCCTTTGCATACGAAATTTCATTATGATCGGGCGACTCCTTCTTGGGACGTCGATTTTTTTGTTACAGATTGTATATGAAATATTTTGAATTTTTTAAAAAATATCTGTTAACCACCAGAAAATTATTGCAGTCTTATTCCGAATAACCTTTTATTTGTACATAACGTTTAACTCCATACCACAATCGTTGGAAGGTTCAAGGGAAACATGCAGCAGTCTTGGCTGCTTGGTGTTAGATGTGAGAGTAATGACTGGAGAAAAGGTTGGCTGATAATTACCGAATCTGTTGCAGCAAGGATGTGATAGTGGTGTATGGACGAAAATACAGGACGATCCTCGAAGTGCTGTAACAGAGCTAAATGAAACATGCCTGTAAGATGCGCTGTGAATCGTAATCGTTAAGATTATGTTGTGAACGTTCGTATTAAAGTTTTACTTTCTGGACGTAAAACTGTATAAAATTTCTGTAGGTTTACTTGCGCACACGATTATTCTAATGATTTGAGATAGGAAATTAAATTTTACGATAAATATTGATTTTTACCCACACTATAATGTTGAGGAAATAGATCAAAATGAATGGTTGATATCAGAGTTATCAGAGGTTGATATCATAAAGTTATTTTAATTATCTTTAACTTAATATATATTTTTATATTTATAACTTTTAACAAAATTTCTAAACAGTTTTATCTTATGAAAATAAAACGTTAGAATGCATTACGATATGTCGCTAGATTGTGCTTAACCATCACCTCCAAGATATCGAAGGCCCAAGAACAGAAGCTTTTACTTCATCACTAGGCCCACTACAGTGACGTCATCACACATTTTTTTTCGCAAAGTAAAACTATTCAAAGTTTGTGATGAATTTATTCCCGCATAAAATATTTTAATAATTTAAGAGAGAAAATTTAATTTTACGACAAATAGGAAATTTTAACTATTACTCATCATATAATATTGTACAGAGATATATCATAATAAATAACTTTTTATCAGAAAGGTATTTTAATTTTTATCTTTAACTTAAAGATATTTGCTAAAATTTATGTCACTCACCAGAAATTTTAAATAGTTTTAGTTTGTGAACGAAAAACTGTGATGACGTCCTCGTAGAAGACTCAGTGATGACACTAAAGCTTCTGTTCTTAGACCTCCTAGATTTGGAAATTTTCCCAGACTAAAATGTGCAACTTTTAATTTGGCGTAAAATAAAATGGTTTGTATGCAATTTTGAGAAGACCCATGGTTTATAATACGCTTTTAATATATAGTACTTTAGTGCGTATTTAAAATCTGAAAGTGTTTTAGATTTTCTTACATCTTTTTTCCTTTCCGTTTTATGATAAATGCCAATGTATCCAGAAGGTCTTCAGAATTAATATAGGACAAAAATAATTTGTACCTTTTTGAAGGTTTTTGTCATTTAACCGTCTTATTTTTGTAACCAGCAGCAGCCCGACACTGTAAGCATCGCATCTGGTAGCCGGTTTCGAAGGGGCGTCATTTCGAACTCGAAAACTAAGTAGATCATAAAAGAAGACGTCTTTTTTACGTTAGCGGGCGGCGCCACTTACCGTAGGAACGCTCCTGTTTTAACCATCTTAATTTTAAATTCCATTCAAAATCTGAGAGATTTCAGTGTCAAGGAAGCCAGTGAGAAACAGGATTCTCTCCGAACAAGATTTATTAAGATGGCGAACCAACTGGTCGCCGGAGGCAGCTGGTGTTATAATAATAAAAACATTCGTCGCGTCGCGTCTGCTGTCTCATCTATTCCTAGTAAACAGTGTGCAAAAATAATTATACAAGAAAATAAAACTTTATTAACATAACTACAGGAAGTTGAAAAATAGCTCCGGCGAACTTTTAACAGGCTTTTATTTTTTTTTTCTTCCGTCTACCAGTACCTTGTTATACAGTGATTCATATTATTGATGCAGATCTAGCATAGGCACACCTGCGTAGGGGGGCAATGGGGGCTACCCCCCAAAAAAAACCTGATGATTTAGATCTGAAAAGCTTCGAAAATTGTTACAAATGAATTAAAATATTTTATGTTTTAAAAATTGTCTTAAAATATTTTTTAAAAGGACGTTGGTTTTTAAAAATTTTCAGTCAGTGTGACACATATACTACAATAATCTTTTACAATAGTGTTTACAATACAGTAATTTTTTTTGGATACAATGTCAATGAAAATATCGGATAATTGTTTATGACTTTATAACAAGGTACGCTGATAGTGGTCTTGTGTTCTACGGGCAATTGGCACAAAATATGGTACTTTTCCGTTATGCGCACTCCAGCCAAATTTTGTCGATTTTTTTTTGTCGCCAAGTAGCTACGATGTTTTGGCGATGCGAAATAAATACCTACAGGGTATTTATTTCGCATTTAACATTTTCAATGCCTTAAAAAAAACATTTTAACACAAAATACAAAGTTAAATATATAAAGAAACCAGCCATTACATACGACACAATTTAATGGCCGTGAAATCCTTAAATAACAATAAATAGAACGTATCACTGTTCTAGGATTAAAATGATAATTTTCAAACCAATTTTCATTTTAAATATCGACGCGACATCTGCAAAACCTCAATTTACATTTCCGAACAATACGACAATTAAACTACCTGCGGGAAATTTTTTTAGCAAGTTAATTTACTCGCCGAGCATCTACAAGAATTTTTTATTGCTATACACAATGCTTTCAGCATTTTCTGTAACCTGAAGACATAAAATAGGCAATTGTACACAAATCGAAATATTTCAAAACATACTCACATTTTCAGCTTTTTCTAGCAAATTTTATTGACGTCAATTCTACACGCGAACAAATAAAACTTTACGCTGTTTTGAACCTTATTCACTAAATTTCACACCTTTTACCGCTTTAAATTCCAAAATTTCTTCTCATTCGTCGGCCTTTCCTATTACTTCATATTTATCAAAAAGAAATTATATCAAACCAACACTCACCTAACTGAAATAAATATGGCAACGAACGTTAATCCTCGCGGAAGAATGCAGAACAGACACAACCGGCTTTCGTTTGCTATTCAAACATATGCCTAGGACCTACGCAAGATGAATAAATCAAATAGGCGGACGAATACAAAATAGGACAATACGTTTTCCTTTGCTATTCAAACACAAGCTAGCTTATTACAGACAAACAAACAAGCAAAGTTACCAAAAAAAAAAAAAAAAAAAAAAAACCAAGGTCGCCGCACGATCCCAGGATGGGTTACAAGATAAAAACGTCGCTAAAGCTTCGTCCTCCACTACCGGGGGAAAATCACCAAATTTGGCTGGGGTGCACGTAACGGAAAAGTACCCGGAATCAGTGGCGGCTCGTGGGTTATTTAAATGGAGGTTCACAAAATTAATTTCGAAAATTAAAGATGCAGATACGACGCAATTTACAAGTCAAAATATATTTGCATTTCCAGCAGTTAAAGGAAAACAATGCACGCAACTGAAAGAAAACAAGTCATCTTGGATCTTAGATTTCGTCGCTAAGATAAGTTTTAGCAAAAATACTGTCTTGATTTTTTCTTTCATTTTTTTTTTCAAAGGATGACATTGAAAAATGTCATTGCTGTAGCTCCGAAACACACTTATTTGACACTCGTCGTAATTATCTACACTAGTTCGTAAAGAATACTGTAGTGAAAAATCCTAAAAATTAAGAAAATAATAAGAATATGAAAAAAAATGGATTAACTAACCGAACACAACAAGCCAAGAGAGAATCCAGAGGAGATAACGGCAAAAAAATCTGTTGTGAGCACAATAGAATTGTGCGAACGAAAGCACCTCGCTTCCCCCGTCCCCGTGCAATTCTCTCTCACTCTCTCGGCGTCTTTCCTCAGAAACCGGTTGAATGGGTCACCCGGGTCGATCGCACGTGCGAGCGACGAAAGACGTAGTAGCAACCTACGATATAGTACGTTAGCTATAATAAACGCGTTTAATAATACTGGGGGGTGAGGGAGAGTCAAACTCGTGTTTTAAATTCACAAAAATCTAGAAGTGTACTAAATATATATATATTTTTTAATTTACTATGTTAATGTGTTTATTCTTTAGTTTTTCCTCTGCGGGTTCACGTGTTCATGTGCTCAAATGGAGGAGCCGCCACTGCCCAGAATATTCTGTCTTTATAAGGGAATTATAGCTATAATCAAAGCCGCTATAACCGAATTTAAAATATTGCTTTCAATAAAGTACACTCATGTCCATAAATTAAGGATATTTCAGAATCACACAGAAATTGATCTCTAAAATAAAAATTTCACCTGTGGAATGATCACACACATCTTGAAGAAGAATATGCAAATTACAGGAAACCACCAGATGGCGTGGATGGTACGTCACACTGACGAGAGTGTAAGAGAGGGGTATATGAGGAATGGTGGCAAAGAAGTAAAATTGTTCACAAGCGCTGTGAAAGCCTTTCAGTGCAAAAACCGCATAGTTATGGCACAAAGGAGGCATTTGGATGATGTTTTACGTTGCAGAATTATCGGACGACTGGAATGTGGACGTACCCAGCTGGAAGTATCCGAGGAACTTGGAATCGCCCAGAGTGTCATCTCCAGGCTTTGGCAACGATTCCAAGATGATGGTAATGTGAGTAGACGTTACAGCACAGGTCGCCCCCGAGTTACAACGCCGAATGAGGACCGCTATTTGGCAGTTACTGCCAAAAGAAACAGACGGAGTACAGCATCAGACCTGTCTCGTCAGCTCTCTTCAGCTACCGGTACGACAGTTTCAAGGCAGACCGTGTACAGACGCTTAGGGCACATTGGTCTATATGCTCGTAGGCCTGTCAGATGTGTTCCACTTACCGCAACTCACTGTCGCCTGCGATTAACCTGGAGTAGAGAGCATGCATTGTGGACACCGCAACAGTGGTCTTGTGTGATGTTTTCCGACGAGTCCAGGTTTAGTTTGGAGTCTGATTCTCGCCGGACATTCATCTGGAGAGCGCCAGGTACCCGTTACCACCAAGAGAACACCATTGAAAGACACCGTTACGGTGGTGCAGGATGGCTCGTTTGGGGAGGAATTATTCTTGGTTCCAGAACTGACCTGCATGTTCAGAGTGTAACGATGACAGGCCACATCTATCGGGATGTCATTCTGGAACAACATGTACGTTTGTTTCGGGGCGCCATGGGTGCTGAATTTGTGTTTATGGATGACAACGCCCGTCCTCACCGTGCAAACATTGTAGACGAATGCCTTCAATCGGAGGATATCACCCGTATGCATTGGCCAGCAGAGTTGTGAAGTGCTAAGGAAAAATTATCTCTTCTACTGCACTTATTGGGGCGGGGGGGTTGCCATGGTAACCCCAAACGCTTCATTCAGTTTTACAGCTTTACTTTCTATCAGGTGAAGAGATCCCTCAGAAAACGGTCTGTCTCTTCAAGTGAGAGAGAACCCAGCGTAGTGCATCTCCAAGCACAAATTTGTGTAAGAAAATGAAACCACGTGATTTGTTTGAGATTTTGGCACATGAGATTTTTACTGCTGTCTTTTGAAAATTTTAGAGTTTCTTCTTGTGTTAATTTTAATGATAATAATAGTTAGTTTCTTACACCTTCGTTATGTTTCCTGTAAATGATATAGTCTGTAATGTATTACAAACACCGTTTAGTCGGTGGAATGATGACGATAAAAGAGATGTTCTTTCTCGTGGTCGACATAGAGCCTGATTAGCGAAAAGGCTCGAGAAGCTTAAGCTTCCCGTCATAATTTGAAGGGGGCTCAAAAATGACTACAAAACGGATAAAAATTCAAAATTTTGTTTTTAAATGATCTTCTAAGTTATTGTAAAGATTTTTAATGAAGAGAAGTGGAAAGCTATTTTTAAGGTATTTTAGGAGTCTTGATACTCCATGTAGCAAAATTTCTAAATTAGTTCATTTTGCGATGTCTATACTTGGGATATTTGTTCCAGTTGAGACAAAATTTTCTATTATCAGGAACATTTGGTCGGTAGAAAGGGGTAAACTTTCAATATGTAATGTTAAAAATCGTCTAAAGGTCAAAATTAATTCTGAACTTCCATGTTGTGATTTTTATGATGTCATCAAAACGAACAAAGAATTTCCGAAAAAAGCCCCATGTCTCATGAAAAATATATGACTAAATAAATAAAGTTTATTGTTTCAGTAGTAAGCAAATGTTTTTAGTTTACATTTTACAGTAATTTTAAAAATACTGTAAAATCTCATTACAATTAAGTAAAGTATTGCGAAGATAATGAATAATATATTTTTATCTAAGGTAAATTTCAAATTAATTAAAAAAATATTTTTTTCAAATAAAATCATTAGAATAATTAAATCAATTAAATATCCCTTTAATAAAGAAAATCATTAAAAATTTTACTTAATCCAAACAAAAAGGGGATAGGAGGCCCGAAATGAGACTGAGCTTCCCCCTCACTTCAAAGGTTAAAAGGGCCCTGGGTCGACCAGTGGAGGCATTAGGAATCAATGCATCGCTGAAAGATTAAAAATTTCTTTCCGCAGAAAGGCCTGTGCCACCGCCTAATTACCATGTTTAATGGACATGGGCACCGGCACAATTGGGCAAGGGGGGCTATGCCCCCCCCCTGGATTTTTGTATGCAGTGTTTTCCTTTGCTTTTTTGCTCTTTTCAACATGGTAACTATACGTTAAAGTAGTCTTTGCCCCCCCTGGGAAATATTCTGCCGACGCCCATATTAATGGCTGCATCAGGTGTTTTTCATAATATTTTGGTATCAAGCTCTTCACGTATTTTTTTGATCACGAGCCGCCACTGTCATTTAGCAGCTTTTTAACAGTTTTAGCAATGTGAGGGGATGCTCCGTCCACCATAAATACCGTGGTGCATAAATACAGCGCCATCTATAGGGTGAAAATGGCGATTTTTTTGCATATTTGAATTGCACATGTTCTGAAACGTGTAGATACCAAATTTCACTGGAATATTCCCGGAGTTTTCTCTCCAGCATCCCTTGAACACTTGCAGTTTAATAATGGTCACCCTGTATTTCGTCGCAACCATCCACTATGAAAAATAAGAACAACAACAATTTGCCAAAATATAGGGTACGGTTTGTTTTGTTTGTGGGATTACGGCCGATTAGCTACGCGTGGGCTCTAGGCCGATGGGTGGGGTGCCCTCCGTGGGGGTCTTTCTAAGGGGCCCTAACCCGTATTTACGCTAAGTTTCGGAGAAAACCACGGAAAACTCCGAACGGTTAGGTCGACGGACGCGCGATGGGATCCGAACTCGGGACCGTCACACTTCGCCCGTCTACCATTTCCAGTGACTGTGCCCACCACTGTGCCATGGTGAGGCTATAGGGTATGGACTGAATTTACTCTTTTGCGTAAGGTTTGCGCAGGTTTTCAGTCAGAAAAAAAGTGTTCAATTATAAATTCTACTCTAGTTACGCTGATACCTGACTCACTGACTTTGAAACAATTCCGGTTCTACATCTCCAAACTCAAACTTTTAGCTCCATTACTCCGAAAAGGTTGAAAGGTTAAGCACAAAAATTGTACTAAAATTCAGATCGCTTTCACGATCGGCTTAATACTTTTCATAATTTTTTAAAGAAAATATAGAAAACAATTATTTCGCTACTTTAAAAATCTGAAATACCGACAGTTCTCAAATTTTTAAGCGATTTTTCGGTATTTTCAGCTCCATTTTATTTATGAGAAAAAAAAATTAAGCATTTGTGTGTCAAAATTAGGTGTCGCAATCGATATTGACGTCATGTTTAAGTCACGTTTATCAGGCCTTGAAAGCAAAATTTCAATTCCAATTCTTTTAAAATAACTTTTCCAGATAACCCAGTTTATTTGTTTATTTATTTATTTTATTTATTTATTTATTTGCCACAAATGAAGTGATTTCCTCTGCATGAAACATTGATATAAGAGGGGCTTTTCCTACAAAAAGTTTCCAAGTTTCCAGAATAACATGAAATTCGATTTCTGTATATAATAAAAATGTAAAATAAAGTAATTGTGTTTAAATGGACAAAGATTCAATATTAGGTGCACCGGAAAGTATTGTCGTTTTTTCGTATGTCAATATTTTGCCCAGCCACAACTACAGAGGCTCATAATACGAAATTTGCCAGGTACGTGAGTTTTATAACATAGGCGCTAGAAAACGAAGCATTTTTCAAAATTTGTAACTCATGGGGGATAGGGAGCCAAAACGTTCTTTTCAGATATCCTGTGTGATCTCAAAGTAGAAAAGAGATATCAATAAAATTCTTGCCTTAAAATACAATGCTCACGAATACCTAAAAATAGATTTCAGAACATTTCGAATAGAATACTCCAAGGAGGGTAGACGTGAAAAAAGGGGGAGGGCGGCCATTTTTCTCTGAGAGGTAAACAAAAAATTATTATCTATAGAATTCCCGCTTCGATGAGTTTCATGACTTCGATGAGATTTATGAGTCCTGTGCTTAGGCACAGTTTGTTTGTTAATTCAATAATTGATGAAAATTTATTTGTTTGAATATTATGTAAAGCAACGACATTTTTTTTTCCGTTACACCTAATTTATTGAGTTTGGACATATTTTTGTTAAATGGTTTTTAGCACCCGTTGTAATTACCTCCAGAAGTGGCTTTATCTTATTGTTTGAGATATTCTTCAAGATTCACGGTTATCAGGTTTTGTAAGGTAAATTTCCATTTCAATCCGTTTAAAACAGTTTTTACAGATTATCAAGTTTATTTATTTACTTATTCGAAAAAGATTTCGTCTGCATGAAGCACTTTCCGAGAAAAAATAAAATCATAAATCATAAATTCTGATTAATTCTTAAATCATAAGTTTAAAAAATGGGAATTTTGATTTCAGTATACAATAAAAAAAGAATATGAAATTATTATTTTAAGTGGACGAAAATTAAATATAATGAGGTTTGGCATATTTTTGTCAAATGTTTTTTCTAGCCCCGCTGTATTTGCCTCCACAACGGGCTTTACCTTATAGTTTCAGATGTTTTTCCAGATTCTTTTTGAATCAGTTTAGACATCGACAATCGACTATTCACAAAAATTTCATATCGACATATACGCCTTTTCTTACTACAAATTGTCCCAAATTATTTAGCTCTGCCATTGCATTTGAACATAAATTAAAAACATTTACTGAAAATATTTCTTTCGTTCATATTGACATTAACTGCCTACTGAAAAGTAGTCCAATAAAAGACTATTTTTATCAACAAAATACTGTTCTGTATTGGTGTGAAATGAAAAAATGTGTCTAAAAAGTAATGAAGAGGTCGCATAGGACATTAATTAGTTCGAATTCCCTTACATAACATGCGCAGTTGCCCAATAAGTTTTCTAATTACAGTCATGAAAGTAAATTTACTGAGTATATAAATATATGTTATGAGTTAATAATTTTTCTAAATATTGCTCTATTGCATGAATACGCTGCTTTAAGCTCTTTTATACTCTTTATATTTACATAGGAGCCTTGGCAGATAATAATCGCAAGATCGGCCGAATTCAGGCAACTTGTCAAAGCCTCTTAAATCATATCAGTTGATGTTTTTTCCTTGCTTTTTGATCTATGTAATAAAATGATACTGATGGGAGACAGATCTAGACTGTAGGGTCGTCGAACAATACTCTTATGTTTATGATGTTATTTGAATTAGTCAAACATCGACAATCGTCAATTTTCAGAAAAGACATATCCACTTTATCCTTTTTCTACTGCGAATTGTAGCATATTGCTTAACTCCACCTTTTCGTTTAAACACAAATTTTAAAAAATTAACCAATATATTTCTTTTTCACTCTTTAATCGGCAGATTGTTACATCGCTTTTATTCACGCCACAGGCTAAGCTGAAAAGAAACAAGCTTTTAAAGCAAAATAAAATCGCTTGAAAATTTTGGTGGATAATCGCCCTATAAAATCATAAAACTTGGCAGCGCCTACCGTGACACATACATCATATGTATTTGAAAAATATTAAAAAAAAAACTCACTTTCATCAATCAGAGAAACTGAATGTTGATAATTTTCTTATTTACCTCAAGAACTCTTGTTTCGTTCTTCTACCTCAAGATCACTGCCAAAATATAAGATAAAATAAATCCCTTTCTAGTGATATTTTAAATGCGTTCCTTTGCAATTGTTCTTTTAATTCAGAGTACTGTCGTTGGTTTCAATAGAAATAAGAAAATTTAGCTTTTAGGAACAAATGTTCAAAAAGCTTAAAATAAAATGCTTTATTAATAAGAATCAAACATCCTTCAAGCAGCAGTAGTGTATATAATTTAAAATAATGATGTATCTATTGTTGAAATATATAATATCTGTACAAATTAAGAAAATGGAGGACATGCAGTAAGATTAAGCTTAAATAAATGATTCAATGTCGAGGCTATTCGATTTCCTAGTTATTTCTTGCTTAATATTTTGGGAAATCGCAATACAAAAATTTGTTTATAAACTTTATCAGTCTTCTGAAAACACTAGAATACAATATATAAGGAATGAGTGGACTTTTCATAGAAATTTATTATTTACCGATCCACTCATGTGCACACAGCTGAATTTTTTATTGTTTAAACATGCTCAACATTTTATGTAATTTAGATTTAATCTTTATTTGAATGGAAGTGGAAATTTTGCAGTTTTATGATTTGAAACAGTTTGTTAGTAGTTCATTTAAAGTAGATTTTTAAAACTTAATTTTCCCAATATTTTTATTTGAGATTATTGTTGTTTTCTTTCCAGTACTCTTATTTGATTTTAAATTTATATATTTAAACTTATATTTTATCACACAAAGTTTTTAGATAGTTTAATCAAGGGATAAACTTAGTAATAATTCAATCATTCTTTTAAATTTTATTTGGATTATTTCATTCGCTGTATTTTATGCAGCTAAATAATAAATCATTCATAATATTTTTCTTTTTTAAATTTTATATTGAATAATACAATTGTAGATCAATTCTAAATCCGTGACAACAGTTCTAAATCCGTGATTCCGAAAGTCCTTATATAACGGAAATTATCGCAGTTATCAAGTTATCGGTAAAACGGTGTCAATTTCCGTTCACATGTTTTGACAGAAAAAATATCTTCTTGTGAAAACCTGATAATTTATACTTACGCAGTATTTTTTTAATTTTTTTTTTAAATATCTGCTAGCCACTCGAAAATTACTACAGTCTTATTTCAAATAGCCTTTCATTTGTGCGTAACCTTAAATTTGATGTAAGCATTAAAACGGTTCAAGCAAAAGCACCAGCAGCCTTGGCTGCTCGGTTATGGCTGTAGTAAAAAAGACTGAAGGAAAAGTTAGCTCATGACTGCAGAATCTGCTGCTGCAAGCATGTGACCATGGAGTTATGGAAGAGAATACAGGACGATCATCGACGTACTCTGAATGAGCTAAATTAAATATGTCTGTAAAATATAGCTGTGTGTATCGTAATGATTATGCACTCTAAAGTTATGTTTTTTAGGACGAAAAATTCTGTAAAATTTCTGATAGTTTACTCACACACAGTATTATTCTAATAATTTGAGATACAAATTTAATTTTACGACAAATGCGGATTTTTACCCATCACAAAATCTACATATAATATGATAAGGAAATAGATAATAATGAATTATTTTGTATCAGAAAGTTATTTTAATTATCTTTAACTTCATATATATATTTTTTTATATTAATAGCATTTACCAAGATTTTTAAACAGTTTTATCTTATTAAAGTAAAATTTTAAATTACGATGTGATTCGTCGTTAGTGGGGGCACCGACACAGTCATCATTAAAAATTTGTTCTTTTTGGAGCTAATGCGGTTTTGCCCACCTGCCGATAGTCGATGATCGTCCTATATTCAAGTCCGTGAACGGAGTCTCGTTTGAACTACGCTGGTTGTTCTGAAACTGGCTCTTAAATTTTCGACACTGTCATTTCAGGTGGGAGAGTATATTTTCAGAGTTGCAACTGTGCTCCGGAACATAATTAACTTAAAAAAAAACAAACAGTAATTTGTTATTTAGATTCTACCGAAATTCTGAGGTTGTTAGTTGATTACATTTCGAAAAAAATATTTTAAAAAATTAGCTGTTTCCAAAAAGTGTTTGAACATATTCTGGAGCAGTTGGTAACTCTGCCTGTATTGACTTTTAATTTCCACGTCGTAATTTTGTTATAAACTAAGCTCTTTCAGATTGCAGGTGTCGATCTTTGAAGCATTTTATAATTCTGATGGGGGGAAAATGTTGTTTAGATACATTTTTCGGGGTCTGAAACTACCTATTTCAGTGGTGAATGAAGTTTAACTAACTTTTTTCAACTACAATACGGGTACTCATATTTTGTCACTATCATCCAGTAAAAAAAGTAAGAAAACAAATTTCTAAAATATGGGATACTGTTTGAATTTACTCTTTTAAGTAAGTACTTTCCATCACTCTAGGATAGAAATATCACGGGCACGGGAATTTTGAGTAGAACCTCAGCCGATGTTATTCACTGGGACAAAAAGTGTAAAATTATAAATTTGAGATATTTTTTCAAGGTTCTTTTGAATCAGTTAAAACATCGACAATCGTCCATTTTTAGAAAACTGATATCCACGTACTCCTTTTTTACGTCACATATTATTTAGATCCACCTTTGCATTTAAACACAAATTAAAAGCATTTAATGAAAATATTTCTTACATTAATATTGATATTAATTGCTTACTGAAAATGTGGCCCAGTAAAAGAATTGTATGCCAAATAAAAGAGTAAAAGTATCTACAATATACTCTTTAGTATTACTGTGAAGTTGAAAAATGAATCTAGAAGGTATAGTTCTGGTACATTAATTAGTTGTAGTTTATGTTCATAAGGTAAGATTCTTGTATAGAGTATTTTCACGTGACGTCACTGACATTTTTTTTTTCCTCGTCAACTCGGTTATTTAGGGATACACAGCCACCTTTTCTCTGCCAATGGCCATTCTTAAATGAACGAATGTTTGACCAAAAAAAGTTGGTTGCTAAGGTGTGACGTAGTAATAATGACGTATGGGAAACAGCTCTATGCACAAAGTTGTCCATAAGTAAGCTAATTATAGTCATGAAAATAAATTTGTTGAAAATATAAGTATTATGAATTTCGAATACTGTAAATATAACTTTCCTGGTTCAATGCACCGCTACCCTCTTAATTGATTCAGCTGTCCAGAATGGATGTTTTTCAATCCTTGTTTTGCCCAGCTATACAAGCAACGTTAAACCAGTATGGAATAAATTGATGCTATTGGGAGACAGATCTAGACCGTAGGGTCATCGAATTACTTCATGGTGTTACGTTTGGACAGCACCTACCTGTGATACATCAGCAACACCTAGATATATAATGCCTGAGAACGGAATCTTTTATGGCCATCACTAGGTTCACTGAAATGACGTCATCACACATTTCTTTTCACAAAGTAAAACTATTCGAAGTTTGTGGTGAATTTACTCCCGCATAAAACATTTTAATGATTTAAGGTAGAAAATTAAATTTTACGACAAATAGGAAATTTTTACTGTCACAAATTATACAATATGATATAGAAATAGATCATAATAAATTATTTTTTATCGGAGAGGTATTTTAATTTTTATCCTTAACTTAAGATATTTTCTAAAATTGTATCATTCACCAGAAATTTTACATAGTTTTACTTTGTGAAAGTAAAACAGTGATGACGGCATCTTAGAAGACCTAGTGATGACGTAAAAGCTTCTGCTCTCGGGCCTTCTCTATCTGCAAGGTGCTGGATACATGCGACATATGTATTTTAAAAATATCAGATTGACTCATTCCTGGCAAGAAAAGAAAGAATTTTTTTTTTTTACTCAAAATGTCTACTAAAATATACAGGGTGGGCGAGAAGTCCTTCAAACATTAGTAATATGGCCATCTAGGTCTCCAGATTTAACTTCACTTGTTTTTTTCTTGTGGGGATATCAGTGGCGGCCCGTGGTCAAAATCGTTAGTGCAGCCGGAAGCATATGAGCCCCCCCCCCCTTTCCACCGGACAGGATTGGAAAATCTTTGTTACTGAATTCGAAAGCTGGCGGATTAAGCCCTCACCGAGGGAAAAAAAAAAAGAAATTACATAAAAAATGTAAGAGATCCTATTTTACTTCCATAAAATGGACATAAATTTCAACCAGCCGCTCTTATCCTCAAAATTGCATTAATCCGTGTCTGATTCGAAGTTTCCTTAGAATTTTCTTTTGTAACGATAACGTGAGAAGAAAAGTAAAAAAAAAAAAAGAAAACTTACTTATTTTTTATAAGTCAAATCAATCCTCCTTTCTTTTAAACTTGCGAATCGGTCAGTGATGCTCTCATAAAAAAGCGTTGTTTTAATTCAGATATCCATAATTTTAAAAGCTCTTTAAAATTTCCCATGTTTAAAGAACTTTCTCGCTCGCCATGTCCTCTAAATGCCAGTTCTTGCTTACTTAAAAACAATACTGCTTTGATGGGTAATTGTCCATTCATAAGCGTCTATTCAGGCTTACCTTCTTGATAAATTCAGCAATATAAAGTCGAGAGTTTTCCAAACACATATTCTTCTTACGCCCTCCCTCACTTCTCGTCTGAGCCAATGAGTTAGTCGAGTTCTCAAGTTCAGCCGCCGTTAAAAAATCTTCCATCGGCTGTATCAGCTGCATACTCCCTATGCCGGAGAGGCTGCTTACGTAGCCGTTGTCATGGCAACGGTGCTGCCAATTTTCTTTTCAGCGCTCTGGCTGAACCAAGGATTTTCCCAATTGAATTGCGGGAAGATTAAAGTGCTTTTTTTCTGAATGAGCGATCCGGCCACAATACGTTTTTTTTTTTGTTGTTGTTTGTTTGTTTTTTTTCGGAGATTTTTTTAATTTACCGTAGAATTCCACAATTCTAATCTGAATTTAGAAAAATTAGTAGAATAAATTATTTTAAAGTATGTGCTGATACTTTCAAGTGCAGCCCGGCTGTACTTGCTGTATCCCACGAGCCACCACTGGGGGATATGTCTAGGACAAAGTCTTCGCTTCGATAATGACCGACATTACACAGCTCAAGACACGGATCATCGAAGTCATTAAAAAGTTTTTCATATAAAATGTCATTCTATGGATTTTGTTCCTGTGGCACCCTCTTTCGGCAGCAGTTCAAAATTTTCTTTTCATAAAAATACTTAACATTCTTTTGAAGAAGTGACCGTAAACTGAACTCTTTTATGGCAATTTCTATTTTATATATTATTTTATGAAATGTGTCAAAGACTTATCGCACACCCTGTATATTAAAATAAATACTTCCGATAGTTTAAATAACTTTCTTTACAAGAATTCTTTTATTTCATAGTATTGTCATTGGTTGCAATACAAATACGTAAATTCAGCTTTCAGGAACAAGTGTTCAGAAAAATTGAAGTCAAATTCTTCATTCGTTTAAATCAAACATCCTTCAAGCGGTACTAGTGGGGGATATAGTATGGAACGCAAGTATCGTTAAAAATAATGTTCTATTTATTGCTTAACTATGAAATCCCTATACAATTTAAGCTATAGAAATCATGCAGTAAGATTCAGCTTGAATAAATAATTCACTATATAAGCTATGTCATTTCCTTGTGATTTCTTGCTGAATCTTTGGTAAATCGCTGTACAAAAATTTGGTTATAAAATTTATTAGCCTTCTGAAAACACTAGAATGCAATACATACGGAATCGGGGGACTATTCATCGATATGAGTTATTTATAGTTCGATCCATGTATACACAGCTGAATCTATTCGAATGTTTTGTCAGAAAATTTAACTTACTGAGAAGACCCAATAAATTACATTTTCCCAGCAATTTGTATTTTTAAAAAATATCTGTAAACCACCGGAAAATTACTACAGTCTTATTTTAAATAAATTTTCATTGCCACATTACAGCGTAAGATTGTTACATTTATTCTGGAACTTCAAGTGAGCATCCAACAGTCCTCTGTGACGGATGGTGGTTGTCGTAATAAAAATCGATAAGGTTAAGTCAAGTTGGTTCCTGAATTTCTGAATCTGAAAACTTAAATGCCCCCTCCTAAAAATTCTTGTTCCCTCAAGAAAATCTTATTCGTTATTGAATTATAGGGAGTATTATGAACTAATTCATATGATAGTAAAGAAACTGACTTTTACGGAAGCGACAGGGAAAAGTTTATTGTCTTAATTTATTATTAAAAGTTTATTGTCTTAATTATTAAGCTTTCAACCAATATCCTAGAACATTGGTTCAAAGCTTGTGGATTGCAGACCTCAAGGGGTTCAAAAATGCATGAAGAGGATTGCAAAAGTGATATACAAGTATATAACGACTAAATAAGGGGTCGCCAAAATCTTTCTAATTTTAGAAGAGGTTGGCCAGGAGGAAAATGTTTGGGAACCACTGTTCTAGATAAAAAGTCTTTTATAAGTAGATACAAATATATTTCTCTTTCAACAGAAATTCTATTGAAATTGAGCAAACGCTGCATAAGAAGTAAGTATAGACGCGAGACGAAGTATAGGTCTGTCTCGTCTCACAAACCAAACCCACGTCAACTTCAAACCCACGTCCGAAAACTTCGTCTCTTCCGGCAAAATCTTTACTGTATATTAAATAAAACGACCGTCCCGTCTCGTCTTCTCTCTTATTCATCTCAGAAAAAAGGAGTACGAAAATAATAATACAAGAGAATTAAATATAAATGATATAACTGCAGAAAGTTGCTAAAAAATAGTTCAAGCGAACTTTTTAATACCACCTAATATCATAGCTGCCAACATTCCCGATTTCTTCGGGCGATTTCCCACCACAATTTTTAAACAGCTTTATTTTGCATTCATTTTTTGCAGTTTTATTAAGCATGGATTGATAGGTAAAAGTTAGAGGCGAGAAATCTCCCGAAGAAATCGGGAAGGCTGCCAGCTTTGTAACATATAAAGGTAATTTGCATTTCTAAACATGAGTTCTCATCTTCCGATCTACCTATGCAGTTATAAGCCGTGAAAAGAAAGCTGTTGATAAAATTGTTATTAACTTTATTCAATAGTCAGTGTAAAATGCTCAAGCCTTTTTTTTTCTTTCATTGACTACTACCTTCTTATAGAGTGATTTATTACTTATGAAGTTCCTGTGCAGTTTTTGTGCTAAACTTATATACACTCTATAACAAATAAATCGACGCACCAAGAAGGAGGTGTCCGATTGAGACGAAAATTGATGGATAGGAAGACACTGTACAGAATAGTAAATGATTAAAATTTCAGAACAAGTGAATAATTTATTTCAGAGTTACAGTAACAAGTTCAATAAGGTGTTGACCCGCCGCTAGCCTGGATACAAGCTGCCACACGGCGTGGCATAGACCGATAAAGCTCCCGGATGGTCTCCTGCGGTATTTCCTGCCAAATTCGCTCCAATTGTCGAACGAGGTCATCAACAGTCCGTGCCAGATGCAATCGCCTTCCCATCATATCCCAGACATGCTCGATGGGAGAGAGATCTGGCGATCTGGCAGACCAAGGAAGAGTTTGAAAACCTTGCAGACAGTTTAGAGCAACACGAGCCGTATGTGGTCTGGCATTGTCCTGCTTAAAAACCAGCCCAGGGCACTGCAAAAGGAACGGTAGCAAAACAGGTCTTAGGATGTCATCCACGTACCGCTGTGCAGTAAATGTACCTCTAATGACTAAATGTAATAATGTCTAATGTCTAATAACTAAATGTAATGTCTAATGACGACCAAAGAGGTCCGGCTGTCAAAGGAAATGGCACCCCAGACCATAATGCCTTGTTGAGGGCCGGTGTGGCGTGCAAAAGTGAAAGCAGGATCCCCCCTCTGCCCTGTGCGTCTCCAAACACGTCTTCGATAATCGTCAGGACACAGTTGGAAGCGGGATTCGTCGCTAGAGACTATACGTCCCCAGTCGGCATCATTCCAACCTGATCGAGCCCTGCACCACTGTAATCTGGCTCGGCAGTGTGCAGGCGTGAGTGGCAGGTGGCGTAACGGTCGGCGCGAGCGTAGATTTCGCTCTCTCAACCGTCTGTGAATGGTCATGATGGACACTGGTGTTTGGGTTGAACGTCTGATGGTTGATAGAGATGAAGAAGGCGCTGTGACAGCTGATCGGACCATCACTCTGTCCTCACGATCTGTTGTAGCCCTAGGTCGACCGCTACCATCCTGACGCTGCACTCTGCCATTTTCCACCCATCCTTGCCAGCATCTTCGAATCGTCGTATCGCTTCGACTCAAATGACGAGCGATTCTCCGATTAGTCCATCCGGCCTCTTTCAATCCAATGATACGACCTCTGTCAAACTCTGACAGTTGCTCGTAATGAGCACGAATCCTGCAGCGAGGCATTTTTTAAGTTGTTGAAAGGTCATCTGAATCGCAATCAAACCGAAAGTTTTAACAACCGTTGAAGAACTGCTTCTTATATACGTCTGCTGGATGCGCAGTTCCGATGCGCTAGAGATCAAACTATTCATTCATTGGACACCAAATGTGAGTCATTTGCATATCTGTTCAAAACATTCATGCATACGACATTTCAAAGCAATCGGATGATTGTTTCTTGGTGCGTCGATTTTTTTGTTATAGAGAGTTTAGCAGAATCCACTTCCGTTTCATAAGGTATGTCTTCCTGGATATGGAACTGTGTTTTGGAAGACTGGAAATGCAGGTCGAAGATGTCTAGACATGCAACAAAACCCATTGAAGATCGGTATTTAATGCAAACGGCTCCGAGACACCGAAATATGAATGCCTCTCTTCTTTAACAATGCCTTCGATCGGCTACAAGCACCAGAGTTTCGACTCAAACTGTTCGAAACTGGGTTTGCGCTGTAAGTCTGTAATAATCTGTTTGACTACCGATTAGAAACAAATGTAAACATCCGGTCTAGAAGCGGAAACGGGCACGTCCATTAGTTGTTGGGGGTGCCAGTTAGATGTGCCCTGGCCGAATTACTTCGAAACGATTTATTCTTGTATATTCCAGCCATTTTATTCTTTAGGAATTTTATGTTTTCAAATACAACCACAAAATTCAGAAAGACATTATCAAATCAACTGAACTAATAATAAGAATTCAATGAACAAGACGAAATATGTGGATTCATTCCACTCTCTTTCTCCCCTCTTCCACCGTTTCATTTGGATTCACCTTTACTGGCAGATTGCCAATTTTCCACGCTAAACGCACTGCGACAGCTCGTTTACAGGAATGCAGCGTCGCACCCGCAGCGAGTGAACAGCAGAGCATGTGAACTAGGAGAGGAAATAATGGCATAATATTACTTTCCCTGACGAGTCTCATTTTCATGCTTATCCTGATAATTCCCGTATTTTCATCTGGAGGGAACATAGCACTGGAAAATATCCTGCAGCGGGCCGTGGTACTCCGGTTTTTGAGGCGTTGTACTCGTAATCAGAAGGTTGCGAGTTCGATTCGGACGAACAGCTAAAGACCACCATGTACATGCGGGTTGCGTGCACGTAAAATTCGTGGTTCCAAAAGTCCTCTCGGTTGCAGAATTTCATTCGGTAAAATTCGTCAATTCTCTTTTTGCTGGACTTTTTTTGTATCGAGCAGACGCATTTGGAATAACTTCATAACTTCTACTTTTTCGGAATACAATTAACCAATTTTTGTATGCGTGCCGTGGTAGCCCTGTATTTAAGACATTGGACTCGTAGACGGATTGGACGCAGTAAGGATTGGATGCAGGTTCGATTCCGATGTACCACTATGGACCACCGGGTACACGCAATGTACGTGTACGTTAAATCCGTGGTTCGTAAATCCTCTCGGCCGTAACTATCAGTGCCAATATTCAGAACTCCTCACCTTTTCATGAGGTTCCAAATTGTGGCGGGGAAACTCCGAGAAGGATGCATGTAGCTCTAAACGGGATATCCAGTGACGTGAGCTGTCCTCTCTTGGCAAACAAACAAACATCCCTGCGCTCGTGCATGGAAGTGTCAGATTTGGCTGGGGGAGAGTGATATTTTATGCTGGCTTCTATTTTGTTGGGCACACCTATCTTCACATCACTCGAAGTGGAACTTTGGCCGATCGCCTATTAAGGGATGAAATTCTCAGAGTTATTGTAGTCAGTTACGTTGCAGCAAATGGAGATGAGTTCTGCAGGTCGCATCGTGGTAAATATGAAGATTATTTCCTTTTCGAGGAAGGAATCATATGAATGAAATAGGCAGCGTGTTCTCCGGACAAGAACCTACTAGATTATGCTAGGCAAACGAGTTTGTGGCTGCCTACCACCCGCACAAAGTCTCCAAGAACTGGAAAGTGCCCTTCTTTGGGAGTGGGACAGCTGGGAAAATTTTCACTGTAACAGTGGGTGGGCAACACGCATTTTTTTCTGCGAAAGTTGATCAGCGCATTGAAGAACCTTGAATTTCGTTGGAACAATATGCGTATGACGAAAATTGGCGGGGTTAAACATTGGAAAGAAGAGCATTGTAACGAAAAAATTCAACGCAGAGAAAAAGCGTATTGACAGAATTCGCATTAATGGGCTGGAAAAGACAGTAAAGATGTTTAACCAACAGTAGGGCATTGGAAAACTTTTAATCCCAGTAAAAACAATTTCCCTCTCCTCTCTTAGGCTCTCTATTGAGACAAACACTCCAACAGTTCTCCCAAAGTGATAATTAACAGGTACACGAAGACGACGTATCCCCACATGGCTATGTGACTCTGAACCGTCTTGGTCCCCTCCACCTGCCTTTACATTTTTTAAATAGAGTTTAGGACCACCTTGTGTATATATATACAGGGTGATTCGAAATTGGTTTTACAAACTTTTAGGAGGCGTAGGATCCACCAAGACCTGTTACGAATCACACAGCAATGCGAGGTCGGAACCGTCGTCTTCATGTACCTGCTAATAATCACTCTGGAAGAAGTGTTGAAAAGTTCGTCTAGTTTCTTAACCAAGTTTCATAAACAATGGGCTTTCCTCCAACAATTTCATCAATGTAATGAAGGAAAAAACTCTCACTTAACAATTTTTATCAAGTACAATCGCTGAAAGATGGATTAGTTTTTGAAAAAACTGTGGTCGGAAATTTTACGTTACTTACACTTCTAAAGTGAGTATTAACAAGTACATGAAGATGACGTATCCGACCTCGCATTGCTATGTGATTCTGAACCGTCTTGGTGCATCCTATCCTCCTAAAAATTTCTAAAACCAATTCCGAATCACCCTGTATATATATATATATATATATATATATATGTATACCGAGTGATTCAAAATAGATGTTAAGGCAATTATTTTTTAAACCGTAAGTGATCGAAACATACTTCCAGTTAGAAAAGTTCGTCAAATTAAGAGTAGCTTTCAGATATGGCATTTTTACTGGGGGTTGTATATATATATTAAACTACGATACTTAATTTTTATACGGTCCCTACTTTCCTGCCCTTTATTTTTAGAAGAATGTTGCTCTTTGCCTAAGAAAATTAATAAAATAAATCCCGTGTCTCTACGTGAAATAGTTAGCTAGATATTGCAATTCGAAAATTTTGGTATTTGTCGCCAAGCACTGAAGGGATGACTTCAAAGTGAGAAAAATGCAATCACTTTTCAACGGACGTTAATTTATGTTAATAGTCACTCGATAGACACAGTTGGCTCCTCAAATCCTAATTTAGCTAGAATTTTTCTGTAAAGCATGTTTGGCAGTTGCTAGTGAAAGTTATCACACAATAGTAACCTACATCATTATTTTGACATTCCCTTTTACACTTTAAAATTTCTTCTCTAGAAGCGTGATGTAATGAGTGGATGACCCCCTAAAAGACTAAATTATCGCTAATTTCATAAAGCAGTACCGATCATGAATTGTCTTCATGTTTTCCCTGTGGTTTCTTGGCCAGATAGTTCGCCTTTTAGCCTTGGCCAGATAGTTCGCGCGCTCTCCCATAGAGCGCATTGGGGACGTTATGGGAAAGCCATTACAACCATCTCAAAATGTTGCTGATTTAGCCCTACAGTTGGAGACAGTTTGCCAAGAAATTCCGCAGGACACCATCCCGAAACATTATCAGTCTGTGCCACGCCGGGTGACAGCTTGCATCGAGGCCAGAGGTGGACCAACACCTTTTTGACTTCCTCCCTTTGTAATGGTCAAACTCTACAATGAATTATGCAATTGTTCAGAAATTATAGTTTGTTTCTTATGTATATTCTTTACATTCATCAATTTTATCGCAATTGGACAATTCCTTTTTGGTGCGTCGTTTTTTTTTTTTTTTTTTTTTGCTATAGTGTGTGTGTGTGTGTGTGTGTGTATTATATATATACAAAGCATATAAAAACTGCAGTCAGTTTGTCGTATTACGGCCGATTAGCTGCGCGTGGGCTCTAGGCCGAAGGGTGGGGCGCCCTCCGTGGGGGTCTTTCTAAGGGGTCCTAACCCGTATTTACGCTAAGTTTCGGAGAAAACCACGGAAAACGCCGAGCGGTTAGATCGACGGACGCGCGATGGGACCCGAACTCGGGACCTTCACACTTCACCCGTCTACCATTTCCAGTGATATAACCAGTGTGCCATGGTGAGGCTAAAAACTGCAGTCAGAGTTTTAAAGAACTATTAATATTCTATAATAGTGTTCTGGAATATAAGTTAGTGTATTCCAGAGAATTATTATTTTAAAACAATTTGTAAAGATTTACAACAAAGTAATAACTTATAATTTAACATTTATCTTAAATGCAGGTGATTAGCTATACATGATGCATGAAGAAACAAGAGAAGCATCAATTATCGAGAAATTTTCTAGAAAATATTTAGAATAGTTTCTTGAGAATATAAAATTTTTCCTCGCAGCAAATATTAAATTTTCCAGAGTACATAGAAAATTTATCTTCCACCACATTAGCAAAGCATCAAAGTATTTAAATTAAAGTTTTTAGTTGCTCCTCAGCTCGTATACTTAATGAAGTGGACGACTTTTAAATTTCATGTTAGGAAGAGCTGCTTGGATTTCATTCCCGTTTCCTGGGCTTTTGTCTTGATGTTTGATAAGATAAGGTTATATTTATTTTTCAAACGTGCGTTACGTCACTTCTGCATATTTTCATCAGCTTTTGGCTTTTGTTTAAAACATGTTTCCAGATAAAAATAAAAATTAGCTAAGAACTACTTGCGAAAGCGCTGTAAATATCAAGCATAAAGTTCTAGCATGCTAAAATTGAATGTCCCTAAACTGGGAAAGAGGTATTTTATATACATATTTAGATGGTGAAAAACTAGATTATGCTTTGGGATTAAAAAATAGAAAAGTAAAAAGAAAGTACAGTTACCGTAAATGAAAAACGAATTATATAACATGTTAAACCCATTGATTATAAATATTTCTCAACACAAATCTGTAACTTTTCCATATGCTTCTTAATACAAAATCATAGAGTAAATAACATTTAAGCAAAAAAATAAATAAATAAATAAAATAATAATAATAATAAATAAATAAATAACAGTATAAGCTTTTTATTGTGCAGTCCTAAAAGGCATAAAATAAAAATTTATTGTTCCAAATACATGCTATATAGAAATGATAGTTTCAACACTAAGTAATTTTAGAAAAATATATAGATATTTCACTTTTGCAAGAGATGATTTTTTTAAATATTCAAAATATTTTTAAAGGCTCTGAAAGCTATGCTTTTTAAAATATTAGGGCTTAAGGAATGCTTATATAAAAAAACTAAAACTTAGTCATTAGTTTTTGATTTAAGTGTTAATTTTTGTATAAAAATATTCGTTTTACCTTGTATAAGTATCCTTTAAACCATAAATTTCAAAGGTCTCGATGGCTTTTTAAAATAGCTTGAATACTTAAAAACTTTCATCTCTGGCAAAAATGAAATACCTATATTTCTCTCTAAAACTTTTTTCAGTGTTGAAGCTTTCATTGTTTTATAACATCTCTTTGAATAAATTTTTATTTTATGCTTTTCAGGTCTTCACAATAAAAAGCTTTTACTGCTATTTTTTTTTCTTAATTTTTTTGTCCTTTTTATTTATACAAATAAAAAAAAATAGCTTGCGTTCATAGTGTTGAAAAAGTTAAAAGTTAATAATAATTCATACAGTTTAATGCTTCCTACCTTTTATATAAATTTTGAGGTACCGGCTAGATAACTATATTTGACTTTAAAATATTTAATACAAAATAATTACTTTTTATTTGCCTAATCCTTTCCTTAAACCTTGATTACTTTACACCACTTTCTCTACTCCGCGGCAAATGACGACTCCTTTAAGGTGAAAATTGATACAGTTAGCGATGAACTGCATCAACATTTAACTCCGAACTAGGACAATGAATATGTCGATACATATAATTTTTAAAAATTTAATATACGGTCCTTTAAGGTTCATTTTAACTCGTACATTGAACGATGTTTTCAAAACTATCGGTCGAAATGAAACCAAAGTTTATTTTCAAGATAGCATGAATTTAAGAATGCAAAATAATACCTTTATTTTCTCTGTAAGGCAAGAAGAACCCAAGACCAGAGATGCCAAGTCTCCCGCTTTTTTCGGGAGATTTCCCACCACTAATTTTGACTTACAAACTTATGCTTAAAATAAGTCCAAATATTTAATGCAAAATAAATCTGTCTAAAAATTGTGGTTGAAAATCTCCCGGAAAAAGCGGGAGACTTGGCATCTCTGCAAGACCCTTTTTTCATTCCACTTTTTTCAGTTTCGTCTTACTGAAAAATATTGTCTGTTCACCTGTAAAATAGTTTAATGGATTATTCATCCATTTGAATATGGAGCAACCGTGTTGACAATAAATATGAATAGCGTATTAAAATTCAGGGGTATTCTTAAATATTTTACAAGCGTTTTAGCAAGAAAAGGAAACAGATGAATCAGATTATAAACGCTTCCCCTCTCCAATTTGTAGAAAGTAATAGTGAATTTTAGAAACTGGAACGAAACCGTAAACATTTTCTGATTTTTAAGAAAAAAGTACTTTCTTCAATCCTCAGTATAATAAACTAGCACTTAGTGAAAACACATCAATATTGGCAAACTAAATCGTGTTATTCTTGGACCGAAAATATTTTGAACACAAGTGCTTCTCGGAGAGCATCTAATAAATTACTGAATGTCATTTTGATGATTTCCATAAACTCGAGTAGTAAAAAAAAAATTAAATTACCCTATCGCAGATGCGGGAATCAAAGTTATTCCGAAAAAAATAAAATAATGGTCCTTCCTCGGTTTATTCTATCGTTATTGTATCGCAAAAGCGAGGGGAGAGTTTTAAAATAACATATTTTGATTCCACGCTCACTCCTGTTGCGACAGATTTTATTAAATTTCTTATACTTAGTATCCATTTCTTGAAAATATTCCTTTAAGTATGAAAACTTGTATTTCCAGCTGAGTAACATTTTCTCAGGAAAGTTCCATGCTATATTAAAACTCGGGCTTTTCATAGCTCATATTATGCGAGACCTTAGTTGCAAACTACTTCGGAATATAATTAACCACTTTTTTTAATAGAATTTTTGGCTTAAAATGCATCCGAATGTTTGCAGTCCGCAGCCGAGCTGATTACTATTTTGAAAAAGATCTTTAAAAAATTTACTGTTTGCAGAAAGTGGGTAATTAAATTCCGGAATTGTTGGCACCTGTGCAAGACATACATCGCAGAAAAGTAAGTTTTGGATGTTAATATTCGCTAAATTGTTTGGCTTCAGTGTTGATACTGATATTAAAACATATTTAGCAGAGAAAAGGCTGTTTTAGAATATCTTCAGGTTAGTGCTGCTGGTAAGTTTAAGCGGCTATTTCTGGGTGTTACTTTCAAAATCGAATCCAAATAGATTTCTATTAGCTGAGGTTATGGGCTTACACAAAGGTATTATGTAATGTATGCATATGCATCAAATTGATAATCTCCATGTCTGTTAATAAGTAGAAACTCTAAACTTGTCTTCAAGATAATTCTTAGATAAACAATGATCTGCAAATACTTTTAAACGGAGGTGTAACTCGTTGAACCAAAGAATCGTTGATATATGGCCCGAGCTTTCAAAACTTGTATAATTATTTGAAGTTTTCAATCAAATTGGAATACTTTGATAACGTATGAAAAAATTATGACAAGAAACGTATTTGCAAATAATAATAATAATAATAATAATAATAATTGTAATATCATTAAGGTAAAGGTAAATGATTAATCCGCATTATATTGAAATAATGATATTATTTACATTCAAGATTGATTTTCTACTCTGAAAGTTTTTATTTAATACCTTTGAAACACTATAGAAAAGAGATAAAGAAGCAGCTTCGTCCTATGCCTTACAAAAATGTCCCTAATTGCCATAAATGACATAAAGAAAATGAATCAATCTCCTATTTCAAAATCTCAAACTGAAAACTATTTCGCAGAAATGCCTCTAAAAAAAAGTTTGCCAAAAAAGAAACTGCATTCGCAATTACCCACAGCAAAATATAACTAAATTATAAACGGAATTATAAAAATAAAATATGTTTAGTTTTTCATTCCCTGCCCGAAGAAAATTAATTTCTAGTTTTATTATTATCTTAATAACGTTGATGAAGCAATTCGCTTTCACTTTCCATGTCATTCTGAGAAAAAAAAATTATCAAGTGTATTTCAGTCAAAACTAAATTAAATGTATAGATTACCTATGAATAAAAGGAGAAGAGATTACCCGAAAAAGATAAAAACTCCTTTAATTTGAACTGAATCTTTAAATATCCATGAAGGAAAAAAATGGTGTAAGATAGTAATATTTTTACTGTATTGTTATCTTAAAAGAGCTTTTACTATAAATAAATTTGTAGTTTGAACACTAATTTTAAAACAAGACATGGTGTACATGATCAAAATCACAGTTATATTTTGGGGCACTCAAAGACCCCCTCAGATTGATTTTAGAACACTTCCGGGTTTGTACTACTCAAAAACAAAACTGTTACCGCTATTACTCCAAAAAAAATCAAAATGTTAAATTCGAAAAAAAGTAAAAAAAATAAAATAATAATCCACACCATTTGTGATATCCGCTCGACAAGGGCGGATTAAAAGAGGGGGGGCGGAGGGGGCGACCGCCCACGCCAGAGAAAAAAGAAATTAATGTAAAAGATCCTATTTTACTTCTATAAAATGGATGTATATGTCAATCTTCTAACTAACCTCCCCCACCGACAAACTAACCGCCCCTCCCGACATAACTAACCTCCCCTTGCATTAATCCGCCACTGCCGCTAGAATATTTTCATAATTACTATGCACAAAAATATAAAGCAATCTATGCTACTTTAAAAATCTGAAAATCCGTTATCTGATTTTCAGACTCCTTTGATTTCTGAGAGTAAAGAATTTAACCAATTGAGTAACAAAAAGAGGTAATATAAGTGAGATTGACGTCAATTTGATGTCACTGCCATCAGGCTTTGAAGGAAAAATTGCTGTTCCAATTGTTTGAATAGCTTTTCGAGATTATCCAGATTAACTCTTATTTTTCAAATAATATGATTTCCATTGAATGAAGCATTAATATAAGAGAAGGTGCTATTAGCAAGATGAAATCTTTCGTACGCGAAAAGTTTCTACAAACACGTTCACACAGAAATTTAGCGCATATTCAGGAGAGCATTCAACTCTGATTTCAGTAAATAATATAATAAAAATAGAATATGAAGTTATTTATTTTAAGTGGACAAAATTGAGTACAGACATACTTTTGTCAAATGTTTTCTCTAACGCCCATTGTAATTGCGGCCACAACGGACTTTTATCTTTCAGTTTTGAAAGATTTGATAATGGAAAACTGGTTAAACGGCAAACAAGCTATAAAAAGAAAATACGCCAATGTGTGGATTGGACTCGCTAGGACGCTCTGGAAAATCATTTCATTTGTAAAGGATTAACAATATTTTACTTCCTTTTCCAGGTGGGTATTAGTTGTGATGTGCCATTTAAAAGAATTCTATAGTCGATAACTATTCGAATAAAAGCAGTAATCAGTTAATAGATTAGTGAATATATGCTGAATGTGCGGTGTTTTGCAGCCCATTCAAATTAATTCAAAATCTGTTTTAGAACACTCATCGACGTAACTGGGGAGTAGGTAAAGGCGGCTAAGTCTTCCCAAGAAAGCTTTTAGCTCTCTGTAGAAAAAATAGAGTTTATTTCAGGAAAATAGGCCGTATACACCCCCTTTACCTAAATTATATACGTAAAATCCCCATGGAATTACATCTATGCAAATGCTATTCATTCATGAATTCGATTCGAATTCTCATCATGAACTGTATTCGAAATCTATTCGCGATTTTCACTGCCATTATGTTATCCTAATGCTGTGCCTAGAACCACCGCAACCTATTAATTTTCTATTAGTTTTGAATTCCAGCTTAAGAGGAACGCACTCTAATCACAGCCACTCCACTCAATGAAATTCGGTCCCTAAGCTCGTCATAACTAACACAGTTCGCTAGGGAGAGGAATACATAAGGATATACAGTCGACACTCCTTTTTACGAACACTTGCGATTTTGCGAACTTACGAGTGGCCCCGAATAGAACAGAAACATCACTCGAAATATGACTAGATTGTGATAGTCCTGTGACGTCACAGCGACTCCTTTGTGACCATCGGTGATAGCACAGTCGATTCTCAGGCTGATCCAAGCTGTGTTATTTGCCAAAGGTGGTCCTACGCCATATTAGTAAAGGATTCCTTTTCCTTGCTTTATTTTGATAACCACCTGTTACTATTCGTATTCTGAGCTCATTCTTCTAAACTGGCAGATGACGTATGTTTTGAGGGGTATATCTACATTCAAGAACACCACTGCCCCCCCCCCAACTATTTGTAATAGAGCTAATTTTTGTGTGGTGTTATACCTTTTGTGTGGGTTACCTCTAAGGGTGAAACACAGCATAGATTAAACAAAACACCACACAAAAATTAGCTATACTATTTGTAATAGAGCTAATTTTTGTGTGGTGTTTTGTTTAATCTATGCTGTGTTTCACCCTTAGAGGTATCAGGATCTGTGAACCATTTGAGATGGCCGTTTATCGCTGTGATCACATGATATTTTGCAGCCTTATAGCTGCCTTGGTCTTTGTCCTGTTTGCAATGCAGCTTGATATTGCTTTACTTCGCTCTTAAAAACAACCTTATCTTTTACTATTTTAGCTTACACGTTTTTATCCTTAATGACCATAAATCTGCTTTTGCCTAGCTTGAAAGGTCTTACTTTGAACACTTTATGTATATATGAGCCGTACATATAGTAAACTGATATTAATTAGTGGACTTGTGCTTCTCCACAGTGGGGTTTGCTTTTCTGTATTTGTATTTATAGGACTCTTTTTTATTAGTTTATTTGTTTTCTGTGCTTTTTAACTTTTGTGCCTTATTGCTTCTTTTGGCTCTATTGCACGTTTTTGTTTATGTATAGTGTATTGTATATAGTGTCGTATATTGTATTTTTAATCTGCTTTTAACTTACATGACCTTTTAATTTAACTATAACTGAATTTGTTCTATGTATGAGAACAGAACTGTGTTTTAACTTATTAATTTTTAGTGTTTTCTTTTAACTCTTTTATTGTGTTTTACCTTTGTGCTATTACTCTTTCATATTCATACCTTACTTTCTGCTCGTTTTGCTACAGTCGCTGAATATTGATAAATTAGATTCCGTTTGGCATGAATACTGATGGTATCAGAGTTATTCAGGCCAATCTTAATCACTGTAAGTCCGCAAACCTTGTCCTGTTCCAATTCTTACAAGAGACTCATAGCAAAATCGCTCTCGTTCAGGACCCATGTTTATATGAGGGTAGAGTCTGTAGGTGCCCCGACGTTTATATTTCTTTTTTGTCAAGCTCGAACAATTGTGCCATTATTGCTAATCCGGTCCTTTCCCCAATATTAGTTTTTAGGGCCACCTCAGCGGTCTTTGTTAGAATACATGTCGTTGGAGCCGATTATTTGATAGGCTCACATTACTCCCCCCCTTCGGCCGACTTAGAGGAAGACTTAGCTGGGTGGCCGGAACTGTCACGGATTGCCAACAATATTGTTATTGGTGTAGATTTCAATGCCCGTTCGACCCTCTGCGGCTATGACCATACTGACCAGTGGCGCCGAC
The DNA here is from genome assembly GCA_038373885.1 of Cheiracanthium punctorium. Taxonomy (NCBI): domain Eukaryota; kingdom Metazoa; phylum Arthropoda; class Arachnida; order Araneae; family Cheiracanthiidae; genus Cheiracanthium; species Cheiracanthium punctorium. The sequence continues at coordinate 1,906,194 of JAWZYV010015072.1, read as the reverse complement.
TACGTGGGTGCTCCGGGGCTCAAGCACCCACTGAAAAAATTCTGTGGGTGCGGAGCACCCACAGAAATTTTAGTGCCAAGTCATAATTTGAATTTCCCAGAAAGAGCTAGGAAAAGGCGTTTATGTGGGTGCTTCGGGCTTGTAAAAAAAATTACGTTGAATGCTGAGCACCAGCAATCGTCTGATAACCCCAACACAGTGATGTACACTCAAGGAGGGTTTCACCTCCCCCGCCCCAATTATGCCATTACGTAATATGAATATTTGTAAAGCATACGGAACTTTTTGCATTATTTCAGTACTAAAATGTTTTATTTGCTTATTAGTTGTGTGATATTTTAAAAGTTTAAAAGAAAATCTTTAATGAGGCCAAATGTATGTGGGTGCTTCGGCATGGACGTCCATATGAGTACTTTAAGACGAGGGGGGGGGAGGGGTTATTTCTGGCATTTGTAAGGTCATCGGCAATCGCGCTTTCAAACATTTTAGTACTGAAATAGTGAAAAAAAGGTTAGCTAATATAAAAATGTTCACTATACCGACGGCTAGAGGGAGGGACCCGAGCCCCCACCTACTTCCCTATATGAGCACCCATGTCCTTTATAATTTAGATGCGTATGAGAAACTTCGATGAGACAATCACTGGCGTAACTATAGGGCGGTAGAACGGGCAAAAGCCACGGTCCCCCGGACGGAGGGGGAGCCTTTCCCAAATAGAAAGCTAGAAAAAGTGAACTGCAACATGTTGGTTGAGATTCTGTACAATGATGAAGGACCCTATCCAATGAATTCATTACTGGCCCTAACGGTATAGTCACGCCACTGATGACGACGAGTGCTTTGCTACTGCATAATTCGAAAATAAAATTTTAGTGAGGGACAGTTGTTTTTTTTATGTCGTATGTCAGATTTCAAGCACCCACAGAAAAGTTTTCGTGGTTGCTAAATACTTGCATGTATTTAAAGGAAGTGCTTAATTTGCATGGGAGGGAGCACAGCTCCACTACTTCTTTTTTCTCGGGGAAATTTTACACTAAATTTAAATTTTTAATTACCATCGTAATTGTTTCTGTTGATATTAATTTTATTACATCGCAAACTAATACAGAGGTAACGAAAATTAACTTAATAATACCTTAAATTAGGTAATTAATATTGTAAATTGCAATACAAAAAATCAGGGCTCTTGCACTTTTTTGGATAGAAATTAAACCCTGTTTAAAGGCAACTGAATGACAGCTACTTTCAGCTTATCGCTGTAGTTCGGAAAAAAAAAAAAAAAAAAAAACATGAAATTTTGGTACATAGATTCAAAAAAAATTAATTATGTCAAATTTTTAGGATGTATGTTTTAGAAACTGCACTATACACTGAAATAAACAATAAACCTGTATCATTTACGAAACTTTTAGAAAAAATTCTTAAAAATCGAAAATTTTAAAGAAGTGTTATTCTTTATTTCGGTATGTAGTGCAGCTTATAAAGAATCATCCTAAATTTTTTTCGAATCCTTGGTGCGATAGTTTACTTTAATTTGTGTACTAAGACCGTTATGCAGATTTTGTTTCTTCGCCATACACCCTTATGTGCCTCGGAACTGGAGTAATTATAATAAAATTCCAATAAGTAGTAACACATACAAGTTAGCACATACTCTAAAATTTTAAAAAGTGCATGAAAAAAAAAAAAAAGGGGGGGGGGAATCCAAACAGGTAATACTTTTGTCTACTTAATAATAATAATTATAATAGTTTCTCATATGAGTACTAATTTAGAGGTGTATGGGAGGGTCATCTTAACTTTCATACATTTTAGCACGAAAATAATACTTAGAAGTTCAATATGCTGTAAAAATGTTTACTATATGACTAGGCGGGCTCAAATCTCAATCCCCCACTGCTACTTGCCTTCCTATCTGTCGCCCATGGAAACAATGTCTTTCTAGAATTCAAAGCTTTTTCACAATGTGATGCGCGACTCCCTACAGCCCCACAGGCAATGCCTTTGCCCATTGCAGCCGAAGTCCTAAGTGCCACCCTCCCCCTTTCTGACCCACAGACCTCATCCCAGAATTCTCGTCTCGTCCTCCATGGAAAAATACAAGAATACAATGAGGCTGTGTTAGCCCAAGAGTACCGGAAAACGGAGAATTTGAGACAAAGTCGCTGGCTACAATCAGAAGTTCACGCGGGAAAGATAACACAGGAGTTAGGTGAAAGACTCGTTCCCATTATGGAAAGGTTTTGAGATAGTTCTAATAATATTACTGCAGGATTCCGAAGTGAGTAGGTTTAATTGTTTTTATTGTAAATAGAGAACATCAAGGTCTGTCTGTTTACAAGCATCTAATATACAACACTTTGTATGTCTCTGGAACAAAAAAAGATGCCCATTCATCAAAAAGTGTCGGCGCTTTGGTGTTAATTGAATGAGACTGAGGCGAGGCTTCTATCTAAGGTATAAAGGTTTGTGTCACTTTCTTCTAAAGTCTCAATTTCCTTTTCTTATTTTTGAATGATTTTAGTGCTCAGTTATTTATTGAAATGAAAAGGATGGAACAGACTGTGGCCCACACTAACATTTCGAGATGCCTTCCGTTTCATTTTCTGCGACTATTTTGTTCAATTTTTGTTCTTGTTTGACAAAGCGGAATTAGGTACTATTTGCTTTGATCTAGCCCAATGCTGCTTTTTAAAATTATACTGAAATCATGGGCACATGAACACACATTACTGAAATGTATGTCTCTCGTAATTTTGCGAATTGGACCACTTAATGGTAGACGGTAAAATATCTCAGGAGGATGCTCAAAATCATGCCTGGAGGTTATATGGCCAACAATTCAAAATATTTTTTGAACAATTATTAACTCTAAGATAAACAACTTTTTTTGTTCTGCTTTATTTTTCTGTTTGCATTTAAATAGTTACCAATCTTTTTTATGTGGTCCTACATACATTTCAACATAGAAAACATTGCACTAATTCATTCTGAGGAAACTATCTAGTTTTATTTTAAAGGTATAATTTTTGTAATTTTTTTAATTTATTGGGGAAAAAAAGAAAAGAAAATAGGCAAGGCTTGGCTGCAGCTGTTTATAGGGGTACAAAAGTGGAAAAAAAAAAAAAAAACAGGAAATGAATGAGTTGAGAAACAATACTATGAATAACATTTTTTGAAAACTCCGAGGATTTCAGACAGGGATGAGATAGATTAAACAAGAATAAAATTGATCGTGAATTGTTGCATTCGAAAACTGAATCACTTTTTATACAAAATTTCCATTTACATGACAAGAAATTTGACTGATTGTGATATTATTATTGCATAGTTTTTCCCCCCCCCAATAAACGTAGTAATACACTTTTCTTTTGCTTTGAAATTTATACTGATTAGTTAAAACCAATCAAAATTCTATCGCTAAAAGAAAAACTTAAAAAAAAGTGAAATAGTGTAATACACCTTTTTCAGGTCTGATTTATTACAAGGGAAAAGGGGGTGTGCGCCCTGGAATCCTCGAATTTTGACAGAGAATTTGCGTAAGGCAAACAAATTTAAGGTGACTCCAGCACAAGCAGATTTTTCTAAAAGAAGGGCATTTCATCAGAAATACTTCATTACTTTAAAAAGAATCTTGATTTTAACTGGTTTGCTGTTATCGTCACTAAGACACAACGGTGGATACTTTCATTCTACGCCCAGCTTTGCTTCACCGTACAGATAATCGGATGCCAAAATTCACACGCTGGGAAAAAACACGCAATTTTGATATATAAATACAAAAAAGAAAACTAATTATCTCAAGCATTTCACAATTTTTTGGATGCATGTTCACAAGCTGTACTAGACACCGAATAAACTAAAAGTTTTGCAGAATGGCCACTCTTAGAAATATTTTGCTGTGCAGTTCCACCTTTAGGATTTTTTTCTGAAAGTTTTCGAATTTATTGCAGTGTGTAGTGCAGCTTGTAAAGAATCATCCTGAATTTTTTCGAATACTTGGTGCAGTTAGTTTATTTTAATTTGTGTACCGAAACCGCGAGGCAGATATCGTTTCTTCAATCTATACCCTCAGATATTGGATATTTTACGTGGAGCTAAAATGATTACTTGTATTACCCATTTCCCACTGGTAAAAATGTGCACGAAAAGTCGAATGATTGAGTAGTTACGAGCAAGGAAGCAAATAATAATAGGAAAAGATTGAAGGGTAGTTGGAAAAGATTCCATAAAGTTGGAAAGTGTATCGTTATTCATGAGGGTGCCGCATTTTTCTTCTTTGTTCCATAAAACCCATCTTCGGAATCGAAATCTATCTTAAAATCACCTACTAAAACTATTTTACAATCTTAGACAAGTATATTCCAACTGTACTCCCCGTTTAAAATAAATTGTCGCGTTTTGGCGCCAAACTTAGCGATCCTTTATCAAAAATTACAAACCTTGTGCGACTTTCAACATTTTATTAACGCCCCCCCCCCCCCCACGGACTTTTAGGGCACCCACAGAAATTTTGTAAAGTCGGCGCCTCTGATACTGACAACCGCGGAATCAGTCTAAATTTCATAAATATAAACGGCCTTTTGGTGGTAAATGATCCCTCTTTGGGTCCTAGCTGGGTGCATAATAACTACAAAGGCAATCCTGACCTAACATTAGTTTCGAATAAGATAGATAGGTGGAAAATTCTGGAAACCGAGACAAACAGTGACCACAAATATATAACTATTACCCTGAAAGAACATACAATAATTAATAAAATTACCCATTATAAAACCAAATATGAAAAATTCCGGAAATTTAATAGCTGGTACAGTAAATTCATGTCTGAATCAGTTGACGCCCTATATGAGTACATGGATGAACAGAGGCTATATCCCGAAAAATTTGAAAACGTCTGTTGCGCTTACGGGCTCTCCCTCAAGGCTTTATGTGACAGGTCCCTGCGTAAAAAGAAAAGCTCGCATCGCCCTACTCTAAGCTGGTGGAGTCCTGCTTTAAGAGCACAGAGATCAAAGCTAAGAGCTTTGCATCGCAGAGTGCGTGCTGCGAATAATAACCAAGAATTAAAGCAAAAATACAATAAAGAAAGAGCTCTATACCGTCGAAACATCGTAAGGGCCAAAATAATCTCCTGGAGAGCTTTTTGCACGAATATTGGCGATCCTTATGGAATTTTTTTTTTAATTTTAAAAAATAAAGATCATCTCGGTGTCAGGAATCTCATGCAGGGACAAGGATTTGCAGGACAATCTTGATAACATTATGAAATTACTTGTTGAGACTCATTTTCAGGCAGAACCTTTTGGGGAGCGCGGCTCTCCGTTGATTACGGAAGTAAGTGATGGTGGCTTTCGGAAATTCTTTGACTTCCCTAGAATTACTCACACGGAATTAAAGTATGCCGCGAGCAAACAACCCAATAATAAGTCCCCGGGCCCGGACGGAGTGGACGGCAACATTTAAAAAAATCTGATAAAATATAAATGGAGGGATTTTCTGGCACTTCTGAATCTTTGCTTCTCTGTCGGTCTCTTCCCCAGAAATTGGAAAATGGCTAGGGTTATCCTTTTTAGGAAGCCCGGAAAGGATCCTGATGTCCCTAACTCTTACCGTTCAATATGTCTGTTGAGCGTCCTGGCTAAGACCTTTGAAAGGATAATAAGCTTAAGGGTACTTGGCCTCCAATTGCCTCCAATTACCTCCAATACTATTGCCTCCAAATTTTTTCATGAAAATCAACATGGTTTTTTGCCGGGGCGCTCAACATTGACTGTATTATCAAAAGTAATTGATAAAATAAGAAAAAATTTAAAGACAAACAAGTATTGCACCCTGGTGTCTTTGACATTCAGGGTGCCTTTGATAATGTATGTTGGGACGTTCTTCACGATTCTATACATAATTCTAATCTGCCTGAATACTTGAAATATACTCTGGCCATTTTCGTCCGGGATCGTTGTATCTTAATTGATACTTTAAACGGACAATCTAAATACTGTGTTTTTAAAGGCTGTCCTCAGGACTCTTGCTATGAGGGAGTTGTCGGAGGTCGATTAAGAGAAACATTCCCTCGGCCGCTTACATGACGTATAGTGTACTAAAGGTATTTGAGAAAAACTGACGGACAACTGGAATACACAAAAAGGCTGCACTTTATTGTAGGTATCTTCACAAAAACAGTTATTAAAGAAACAAGTTCAATTACGCACCGTACATTGCTTCATAAAAATAACACCAGGAATATATCTAATTGTTCCGGCCACACGGCATGCCGGAGTTCCATAAAAAAACGAACACAACCTCCTCTGACGGAGAGCAATCGAGAAGTCTTGCTAAAATCTTCCTACAAAACTGCCAGCTCTCTACAGGTTGGCGAGTAAAATATGAGCACTCATAAGCCACTGCCCCACGTGACAACCACCGTCCGGTAGGCGTAAACAATATAAAAATTTGAAACAAACGGATTAAATGATTGATGCCAAGACAGAAGTGCCAGAATTTGGCGAATGCCAATACATAAGGCTACAACCCCGTGAGAAAAGCGAAGGGGGCGACCGGGAGGCGCCAAGAACTTACACAGCATATGCTAAAGCGAAATAAACTTAGAAGGGAAACCCCGAAAAATCCCAGACATAGTGTCGCGAAAGAAAGAATATGTTATCGAGCCGAGAAACAGAGTGGAGAGAGATTAATACGGAATACGTAATTTTGATTTAGAAAGACGAAGCATAGGAACATTATTTTAAGACGCGAAAAATATGTGAACTTCGTCACACTTGCCTGGGACCATTGTTGTGGCTTCTTGTCGCGGACCGGATACTGAAGGAGGTGAATTCAGGGGATTGTGTTGTATACGCTTACGCGGACGACTTTGTAATGATCAGCACCGCCGGCTCTCGTCCCCAGCTCGAAAACATAGTCAATAAAAATATAAAAATCTTTGAGAAGTCTTGCGAAAATAATAAGTTAGTCATCTCTACTAGTAAAAACCGTGCTCTTTTTTTTAATAATAAATTGCCAGGCCGGAGACTCATCACCCGTAAACCAACTTTTAAATTATATAACAGGACAATAAAAATAGAACGCTCCTTGGTTTACTTGGGTTTGGTGGTGGATGAGGATCTGGCCTGGCGTCTGCATATAAGCAGCTTGAGAGACAAGGTGAACGCATTTACTAATTCTTTATATAGAGTAAGGGGGTCGGGCTAGGGAGTGAGCGTTGAACATCTCAGGAGTTGGTACAACACAGTCACCCTGAAACAAATAGATTATGCTGCTGCTGTCTGGTATCCGGGTCTATGCGAAACCTTAAAGGCCTCCTTGGTGTCGGTTCAACGTGGAGCTTTAATTGCCATCTCGGGAGCCTTCAATCGTACCTCTACTGCTGAAATGAATGCCCTCTATGGAATTCCCCTGATTAATATTTACTTAAAATCCGTAATTAAAAAAACTCAAATATTAACCTATAATAAAGATATTGAAATTAATAATTACTGCTTCGAAAATAGCAAAATATTAAAACCTATCCCTGAATGTCAAATAAATTTTAAAAATAAATATAATAATCTTTACATTAATGAAAAGGGAAACCTTACTGAGAATGTCGGCTCCCTGAGTCTATACACAGATGGATCCAGGATTGGCTCTAGGACGGCCTACGCTTTTACCGCCAAGCTGAAAGATAGCTTTATCTTTGACTTCTCCGAACGTATAGGAGATCGTAACACTGTATATCAGGCCGAGCAGTTGGCCCTCCTAAAGGCTATTCAATGGTCTGCCCACCAACCATATAGGGAAATTTATATTTTTACGGATAGCCTTTCGGCGGTAGTTGCACTAAAAAATAAATATACCTGGGACCCAATTTTAAATCAAATTTTTTTCTGAGAATAATAATAAGAACTTTCATATTAATTGGGTTAAGGCCCACGTTGGTCTCGTAGATAACGAAAGGGCAGATAGTTTGGCAAAGCGTCCGATCCTGGTGGACTGGCCGGAAAAAAATAATTAGGTTCCTATTCCCGTCTCTGCCGTTTCGTGCTATGCAGTTTTTCTGGAGATAGTTAATGACTGGCAAACGGCCTGGGATCTGGGGGAGACCGGCAGGGAATCATATCGTTATATCAAAAGAGTAAACCTGAATAGTGCCATTACTGTATGTCACTCTTCCATATATTACCGGAAAGGGCTTTTTCCCCGCCTTCCTTCTCCGTCTGGGCAAACACGTAGATGGGCTCTGTGAATGTGGATCGGAGGGTTCCTCCATACATTATTTATTTGGTCCTTGCTCTTCTGGACTTAGCGCCTTTGGATGCGGGTCATCCTTGGGCTCAGAATCATTACTTCTTAAATTTATTCGCAAGAGACATCTAATAGATAAATTGAAGATATCCTATCAGGCCCTCAGACAAAAATATCAGGTCTGCCTCCGGTGATTTATAAGGTTTGTGAAAAAAAAAAATTATGTCTGCCTCTGCTTTTTTTTAGTGTATCTTGTCTTTTAACTATTGTGTATATCGTTTCATATACCTTTTACTGCGTTGCCTAGTTAAAACCTGGTTTTAATTGTCTTTTACAGTGTTATGCTTTAATGCCTGGGTGCTTCGGCTTTTAATTGCTGGTTTTGATTTTAAACTGTTTTATTGGTTGCTTCTTGCTCCTGGTTTTAAATATGTAATGTAGTATAATGTATTTTATAATTTGTTGTACTTGTGTTTTTTTATTATGCCATCGTATAGTTTTTATATTGGCTTCTTCTCTGTGTGGCAGATGTTTTATGTTTTGTAGTTGAGTCTTATTTTTTTTTAATGTCATTGTAATTTTTTCTTCTGTATTGTTGTTTCCACCCCCACCCCCCTTTTTTTTTTGAGAAAATAGGTTCGGTACTCTCGGTGTGTGCCTTTGGTCCGGGGTGGCCCTTATTTCTCCCCTTGGGGAATATTCCGGCGTAAACCGCCTTCGGCCGTCGCCTTCCCCTAGTGGGTGTTCCCCCCCCCCCAACAGTCAGACAGAAGAGCGAAAAATGTTTGCCACTTTCTCAAGAGGCAGAGTATCAACCGGGCCAACAAAAAAAAAAAAGAGACTTTTGCTACTAATTAATAATTAAGCAACTTCGGATACTTTTTCGGTTAAAAAATATCATTTTCGTACTAATTTCAAATATTCGGCAACTTTCCCTTTACTCTGGTCAACTAATTTCGAGATCGGAAAAAGACAAGCTTTTTATTACTGGTCTCTCCTTTCCAAGCTACAGAGGGTGTTTACACATTTTTAGAACGATTTCGGGACCGTTTAATTAATGTTTAAAATGTAAAGACTGTTTTTTTAAATGTTCGATCTGATAGCCTTTTTTCTGGACTATAAGTCTGCATCGTGATTTTCATGATAGAAGAGCTTTTCGTAAAATTTCCAGGGGTATTGCTTTCCATACCTCTTCCACAATACTTTCCAGAGTCCATCTATCGTGGTGGGTTTGCGTTTAGAAAGAGCTCTTTTTAACAGACCAAAGGCACAATAGTCCATAGGTGAAACGTCAGGGGACTTCGCAAGAATATGTTGAAAAGGTATATATGCAGTACCTGTATCAGTCTTCATTTTCTCAAGGAATGCAGTGGTTGAGCCACATGTCTCGGCAAAAGCTGGTGAACATTATGTTTTTTAGCTTTTACAAGTTCTAATTCTTGGTTTATTATTTTATTTATTGCTGCTACAGATGTATCTAAAGACTTTGCAATTGATCTCTATGTTGGCGGATTTTCTCTTTTTACAAGCGATTTCACTTTACTTTAGAAACATTTGAAACAGTACGTACCTTATACGGATATTCGTTTGGAATCTTCTTTCTATGCAGAAATAATGATTGACGGTTTTTTCGTTGCCGATTAATAATGTTGCTTATTTTGCACTTAGAAATTTTAATACCATGCATTTCACAATGTTTTTGAATTATGGAATAAGAATATTTCTCTTCGGAAAGTGTGAAAACATATCCTTCAATCCACAGCTTGTTTACGTATGAGATTTTGAAAGAAGAATAAATTTAAAAGTAGCAGACCATATTTCTCATTTCAAATAATAAGTGGTTGCCAAAATTTTTTATTCTGAAACATTTACTTTTTTTTTTTTAATTCTTTATCGAAATCGTTCAGAGTGATTTCTAGAAGCCTTCCTGGGACCGTCTATTAGCAAGTCACAGTTATACTGGGCTGCTAAGTATTTGGCCACCGTGATACATTTTTGTATTTAGGAAAAATCTCATTTATTCAGGAGAACTAAAAAATAATAATGTTGAGATTTTTTTCTTTTAATTTAATTATTTTATTTTGTGCATTTTTTTATACTTAATAACATCACTAAAAATTTATAAATATATTATTATTATATTATATCTATATTAATAAAATTAGATTTTTGTCTGTACATTATTCAGAAATTTTGCGATTTCTATCCGTTTCAAGCACCGGGGAATCCAGCAAGACCGTAAAAAAAAAGTCTGTCTGTCGTTCTGTCCGTGATTTTTTTTGTTTGTTTGTTTGTTCGCGCATCACATAAAAATGGCAGAGGTGAATGAAATGAAATTTGGTGACATGATAGATGGTCACTCCACATAACTATAAGAGTTGAATGTTTTAAAATTTTTGATTAGCTTTTGAGATTTTGTGAAAATTGTGTGAATCTTTGTTCGCGCATTACGTAATAACGACAAAAGCGACTGAAATGAAATTTGGGGACATGATAAGTAGTTGCTCAACTTAAACTATAGGTTTTAATTTTTTAAATATTTTGATTAGATTGCGAGACTTTGCAAAAATCGTTTCAAAATGCGTAAACTTTTGCTCTAGCATCACGAAATAAAGACTACAGGGAATGAAAGGAAATTTAGTGACGTGATAGGTGGTCACTCAACTTAATGTATAGGCGTCGAATTTTTCACAAAATTAGTTTAGAATTTCAGATTTCGCGAAAATTATTTCAAAATGCTTAAATATTCGTTCGCCCACTACACAATAACGTCTTAAGCGATTGAAATAAATTAAGTCATGATAGGTGGGCATTCAATTTAATTGTAGGTTTTTAAATTAAAAATGTTTAATTACTCGTAGATCCTGAGATTTTGCGAAAATCGTTCCAAAATGTGTAAATATTTGTTTCACGTATGTAATATATGTTTCACTAAAACGTATGAAATGGGATTTGGTGACATGATAAATGGTTACTCATTTTAAACTACAGGTGTCGAATTTCTTATAAATTTTGATTATATTTTTAGATTTTGCACAAATTTATTCAAAATATGAAAATATTTGTCGATTACGTGTAAACCACTGAAGCGAATGAAATTAAATTTATTGTCGTCACAGGTGCTCTCTTAAAGTATAGGCTTTAAATTACTTAAAAAAATTTTTACGGATTTTGAGATTTTGTGAAAATTCAGTACATTTGTTCCCTTTTGTTAAAATGGCAATGGAATACAAAGAAATTTGGAATTATGTTAGATGCAAGTTATTTTAAACTCTAGATGCTAAAACTGTTTTAAATATTTCATATATTTCGGAATTTTGTGAAAATTGTATAAATGTTTGTTCTCGCATCCCTTAAAATCGGGTTAAGAGAATAGAACGAAGTTTAGCAACATGATAAATAATGACTAAAATGAGAAATATTGGAATTTTTAAAAAATTGAATGAATTTTAAAACTTTTTAAATTGTTCATTTGCTCTTTTAGATTTTGTGAAAAATTTTCAAAATTTTTTGAGGCATAACGTTAAAATATCTACAGCGAATCAACCAAAATTTAGTTATAAGTTAGGAATGACCTCTTGACTTGAAAAGCTCATTGAACCAGAAAAAAACTTAAATTTTTTAAATAAATATAATATTGTTAATTTCACTCATACCCTTCTTACTCTAATCTGTGATCCTCAACAATTTACAGAAGTATAATATTTTGCTCCCTATACTTTTTCGAACATACTAATTCAATTCTTTGTACTTCTACAATATGACGAAAATTCTGGCTTTTTGGAAGTCTGCATAAGTACTAACCCATCACTGATGGGTACTTCAGCTAGTATCTATGTATATATAAATGCGCTAAGCAAAACCTTAGTGTCCCTTTTGCAGCGCACTGCACGAACAGATGACTGTGAAATTCGGCACAGTTAAAGTTCGTATGCAATTGTTTGTGCGAACGTTAAAATTTTTGTATAGTATGCTAATACACAGTAAAAAATTGGAGGAGTAATTTGTGCCAAGTCCGCCGATGGTTCCATTGTGTCAATTTTGAAATAGCAAGAAAAAACAGTTGGCTGGATTTGCACCTGGCTAAAAAAAATAAAATTTGCCACCACATAAGTTAGTAAATTGCATCCATGGAACAGGAATGTGCATCAAGTTTATACATCATAATGCTATTGATTGTGAAGTTTGAACTGCAACCGCAGGCAATAAAAGAATTTTAATTCCACTTAGAAAATATTCTGGTACTATTTTACCATATCCTTTCAAAAAACTCAATTTCCAAATATACCTGCATTTGCGATGATAATAAATAAATCTCAAGGACAATCATTCAAAAAGGGCAAATTTATTGAGGCAGCAAGGTTTCATACATGGTCAGTGGTACGCCTCAGCAAGTAGACTTTAATCATTCGACTTTTTAAGATTTTATAACTCAAAACATAATGGGCCTTCCCTTTAGCTGAGGGGTTCCAGGTTCAATTTTTGGAGGGGACCACTAGACGTTTCAGATCAGCTTAAATTGCTCAAAATCAAACTGAATGCATGAAATCCAAGGTCGGTAGAGGGAGATGACCCTATGACCCATTCGCTGGAGCTGACTTTGTATTTAGCAAAATATGATAGTTTACAAAAACACCGTCTTCACAGAAAAGTGTGGTGGTTGTAAAATGAAATTGTACAAAAGTGGTCACTAAAGACAGATAGTCTCTTTAGGCCAAGGAGGTCACTTTAGTAGGTTCCAGTGTATCTGGAATGGTGAGACATTCTTTGACAGAAGAACTTTATTCACACTCAAATTAAAAAATTAATGCTTTATGGTCGAATTTCGACTACTGGCAGACAACTAGTTATAATAAATGTTTATTATATATGGTACGGTAAAATCCCGAAGTTTGGTAAATCCTAGGTTTTGCTTAAGTGGCTTGGTAAAAGTCTGAAGCGCATTTTACTTTAACTCCATTTTGGGCTTTTACCAAGCCATTGCATTGGACTACAGTACAAAGCCTAGGAGTTACCAACACCTTCTGTTAAAATCTCGAAAAGAGGGATTACTTATGATAGGATATTCCCATTCGCAGCTGTATCGTACACAGTGTCTCAAAAAGGTCATACCACACTATAATTTTTAATCGATAATAGAAATTGTAAAATTGAAGGAAATAAGGTATGAAGATTGAAGAGTATGTCGATGGAAATAGACTTCGAAACGATTACGATTGTTTTCTTTTTGAGGTACAGTCTACAATTAGATCACAATATTCAAACCAATAAAAACTTTTAATTACGATTACACAGTGAGGTGTCAGCACGGGATAAAGCACACTGGCTGTGTAAGCTCAGCATTTCTGAGAAAGCTATTGCACAATGTATATCAGTTTAAATGACGTTGAGTTGCTTCCTCAATGTGAAAGTTCGAACTACCCCAATTTCTCCCAATGGCATACCCAGATAAAGTAGAGATGGCAGGCAACAAAATTGCACTTTTTTTTTCTAGTAAGAACGATACCGATCTCTTTGTTTGTATATGACCATTCTATGTTCCGTGGTTGTTGAGAAAGCTGTCACAAAGTTAGGTCACAATAAGTAGTGTCTTACTGATCTTAAGCTGTTCGTTACCATCGTTACAAGGAGGTGATAATAGCGATTCCCTCTCCTGTTTTTATCGTAGCTTCCAGACCTGGTTGTTTCAAGCAAGAGCTTGCATTGGACTACATCGTAGGCATTCAAGTACCCATGCGGGAAGCAACGATGGGTACAGAAGGGAGAACAGCTGTTGTCCCGTCCTTGCAACGATGAGATCGTACTTTTTAAACGCTTCTTTTATTGTGTCAATCTAGCAATAGAAACCTACACCCCATTTCAAGTGTCACATATGGCACACTTCTTTCCTTCTATAAATTAGAGGTATACGTTATTGATTCCTATTTAGAGTTAGAAAATTTATTTATTTAAAATAGAGGTCCGATTTTCTTTTCTTTTTTTAAATTGTATAAATACAAATGTATATACGTGCTAACCTATTTTCGTTTATACCAAATATAAGATTAAAAGGGGCCCCAGATTCACTCTCGCCTCTGGGCCTCGTAAACCCAAGTTATGGCACTGCCTTTTTATCCTTTTGATTTCTTTTTTGTTCAGTTTTGCTTACATTAATCATGTTCTTATGTCTTTGGGATCTTATGATATTATTTGTGTTGATTTGAAATGCTTTTTCACAATGTTATTTTGAAAAAAAAGTCTTGTCCTACTTTTAGCACACCAGTGTAGGTAACCTCCTGATATGTCAGTTTTTTTGTAAGTGGTTTGAAGTTGTTTTTGTTTTAATGCATCCTAATTTCTACTTAAATATGACCATGTCCATTTAGCTTGACAGTAGCGGCAAAGGGAAGGGGCATATTATTTAACTCATCTTTAAATTGTCCAGCATTGCTTCCCCACCCACAGATCTCTGCCTTGCTAGGCCCAGAGAGGACCAATGAGAGGAAATAATTACGACTAAAGCTAATGAAATGATATAACTTAATCACTCTCTAACCTGTAATATTTTAACAATACATAAAAATTATAACTTCGCTTTCTTTACTTTAGCAACATACTACATCCATTCTGTGTACTTCTACAATGCTGATGAAAGTTCTTGCTTTTTTAAAATTTGCATTCAGTACTAACCCATCAACGATGGATACTTCAGCTAGTATCTTATTAAACTCGAAAATTTAGAAAAATCCCAAGGTTCAAAATAGGTTAAACAGTCCAAAACATAGGCCAAAATAATGAGGCTTGGTACATCTGGCATAATAATTCAGTCGATTTTTTTTAATGCTCAATTTATTTACTAAATTATCTTTGATTATTTTCTGGTTGACATTCTAGAACAAACATATCTTTGATGACCATCATTTTTCCATAATGCCTTTGAAAAATGGCAGTGAACAGGAGAATGATGAATACAAAGTATCACTTTTTAAATAAATATAAAATACTTAAAATAACCTTATACATAGAAGTAATTATACCAACACAGACTTTCATCAGATTTAAATAAAGACTGCAAAGACATTTTAAAATTTTTATTGTCATAAATGAGAAATAACTAAACACCCAAAACCTTATATAACATAACATAACCAATAAAGCAATAATAAACATAGAAGCTCAGTTTCAACATGGTACAAGCATTACAGAATGCATCCCCTTTTTTAAACAGATGCATAGGCACATATATAGTAATAATAAATGTTCACATACAATCCCATTTTCAGATATCCAAACCACAGGCAGGCACTTCAAGGAAATTTTCAGCTAAATTACTGTCTAATCAAAATACCATAAAATAATGATGCTTGCACTTGAGCAAAAAGAAATGTACTTTATACAAATTCATAGCTAATATACCACACAAACTTATTTACAAATACAACAAATAAACTCAACTATTTTTCCTTTAAGTAAGAATGACTATATAGATACTTAGACACACAGAATTACAATAGTTAATGGAAGAAATGTCTGGATTTTCTTTTATACAAGTATAGATAACTAATATTGTTACCAAATTCATTATCAGTATTGTATTATTTTCAATACAAACACGTACATCTATTCAATATACAATAACATTGAAAAAAAATTTTAAAACCCAGCTAGATAATTTTCTCCAACACATCACCCTGAGAATGACAAAATAGTGATAGGTAAAGAATTTAGAAATTTTTCATAGTAATTTTTGAGCAGAAAAATAGATGGCACTACATGAAAAGCTCATGTTATATTTACAAAACCAAAAAACGTTAACTTTGAATCAAATTTAATTTACCATCGGTCAAATGGAGAATAATTGTGAAAAATCGCAAATCTTAAACCTGTACTAATATCCTTTGGATGTCTTACTAAGATATACATGTGGTCGGTCATTAAATGCTACTCTTAATGAGCAACTGGATAAAATAACATTTGTAGAAGTTTGGCACACATTATTTGTTAAAATTATGAAAATAGTTAAAGTATATACTTTATTTTTATTTTTTTAACCTGAAACACATTAAACGATAGGGAATCTAGTACAAATATTTAATTTTGAAGAGAGATAAGGTACGGAGAAATCAAAAGGCTTAAAATATAATAATAATAATAATCATCATTTCATACAATCTCAGCATACCTAAAAAAAAGTGTTGAAGGACAAAAAAAGCTATGAAATGAGAAAATGTAGTGGAAGCTGATTTGGTTCTGTAAAGGATATAGGAAGAAAATTTGTTTGAAAAATTTCACAATATGAATTATTTTTAGTAGTTACAACACATTTTCACATGAAGAGTAAGTCAACTTTGTTGTTAAGACTAGTGTAGTTCATCGGATAGTACAACATTGACTAGAGCATGAACAGACCAAACATTAAGAATTTTTGAATATATCCTCAAACGTATTAATTAAATTGAATTTATTAAAAATAAGGAAAAATGATAATATATAACAGTACAAATATCAAACGAACTTCCAAAAATTATCAAGCACGCTGCTTTCTAAATTATACCATGGTTAAATTTACTACATCTAAAACAATGATTAAAAATTCTTTTTTACTGAAATTTCAAATTTAGCAAAAAGGAGATGTGTTACGAAATGCTATCAGACAGATTTAATATGTTGTCTTGTAGTAGCAATCATGAGCATTCAGAATTCAGCAAGATTTATGCAATTTTTATGAATTCAAAATGCTTGAGACAGTGAAATAATTATATCAATTGACATTGTGAGCATGTTTTTAGTAAATACTCATGGCCCAGTACTTTTACCTTTCACAACTAATTATTATTCTTTACACAGAGCAGTTAAATAAGAATGTGAGACTTAACTGCAAAAAACAAAAGTAAGAAATAACAAGGTACACATAAAACATACGTTTAATAAAACAATTTATGTTCAAAATACTCAGCATACTATGCATGAAATTTTTCAGACATAGGCTACAGAGAAAGGTAGTGATTTAACATTTCTAATTCATTAATACCATGAAAATATTATAATTACAAAATTCAGACTAAGTAAAACAATTCTTCAAAAGTATTTCAATAACAAAATGTTACTATAAATCTTTTTTTATAATCCATGAACATCATCAACATTTGTAAAATCAAATCGAGCTGTATGTAAAATTCTTTATACCTGAACATAAATCTGTACATTATTTGTAATTCATTAATATTTAAGACAATAACTATCACACCACATTTAAACCAGAATTAACAAAATTAACAGAAGAGTTAAAGTTTTGTAATCCACAAAAATATTTAAATAATTACAAAATCCGAACTAAATAAAATAATTTTTCAAAAGTATTTTCACTAACAAAATGTTAATGTAAATCTGTACTCCATTTATAGTTCCTTAATATCATTAACATTTGTAAAATTAAATCAAGCTGCGTGTAAAATTCATTATACCTGAACATATTTTTTGACAATATAAATCTGTACATTATAATTCATTAATATCATCAAAATTAAAATTTATAAAATCAAGTTGAGCTGTATGTGAAATTCATTATATCTGAACATATTTTTTCATCATGCATAAATAATTTATAATTTTAAGACTGAGAAAACACTACAAAAGAACTTAATACAAGAGCTAAAAATACTTTTTATTTAAAATGTATAACTCTTGTGTAAGAAAAAGTTTCAATAGCCTTAAATATTAAAAGCTAATTCATAAAAATAGTTTAACAAAAATAATTAGTAGTATGAAAAAAGTACACATTAAATAACATAGATTAATGCAAGTTTAGTATACATTCCTTTTGAGTGATAATACCACAAGCAAAACAAAAATGATCACAGCCTTTTTTTTTTTTTTTTTTTTTAAATACTAAGATCACAGGATATATAAATTTCACGACTATTCTTCATTTTCTGAGGAAAACAATTTAGAAAAATGTTTAAAATAAACTTAAAAGCACTAAATATTTTCTTTACCTAGTTGAGTATTTCTGAAATTTGTGTACAAGGTTTATCAAACATTATAAAATACCACATTAAAAAAAGGAATGTTTAGATATTACTCTTACGAAGGAGCAATAAACATTTCATTACACAGACTAATTAATGATTCCAATGACAATGCATACTCTTGCAAGTCACAAAGATATTTCTGCAGATACGAAATGTCTAATATATGGTAAGTACAACAATGAGATAATAGGCACACTTGTCAACAGAAAATTGCATTGCTATTACCAGTAGTTTTTCAGAGAAAATAAGTCTTTTAAAAACAATAAATAAAAACAACTAATTTCTTGGTCCCACCAAAATACAGAAAAATATTTTTAAAAAATTTTCATGCACTGATCCATTTCAATTTATTTTACATGCTCATTAAGATTAGTGTGTCACTTCTGAAAATTATAATGCATTTAAGTCATTAGAACTTCCCCAAAAAAATCTACAACTAATGTTAAAAAAAAAAAAAAAAATTTAAGTTAGTTCTTTCATTTAATTTCAACTGATGTAATAAAAGTAAACACTCTTTAATAATTTAAAAAAATAAAATGAATACAAATAAACAATAATTTTTGCATGCTTTAAATTTTATACTATTATGTCTTTTAGTGCATTTTTTAAAGAAAATTTCTTGACCTAGATACTTTTAGATCAAGAATTCAATTTTAGATATAACTGATACTAAAAATCTTTGATATAGATGCAGAAGAAAGCTGCAAATCTATTAAATTTTTACTGCTTTAAAGTGTGCATATCCAGTGTACAAGGGGAAGGGACCAATAAAATAGGATGAATGAAAAGGGAAAAAAGTGAATAATTGGGAGAAAATATGGCAAATGAGGCAAAAATAAATGTGCACTTAGAAGTTTGTACCACAATAAATCAAAGTTGGGAAGAGGGATAATGATACTCCACATGAAAGCCTATCTAGTGGAACTTAAAAAAGACAACTTTAACAAGTTTAATAAGTCCATATGTACAATCATAATTTTTCGCAAGTTTTAGCATTGGAGTTATAATTAAATTGACACCAGTAATTACAACACTTATACCATCAACTGCAAACATTATTAAAAAATATCTAATCAAATTAAAGGAAGGGAAAACTAAGAAATACATGGTACATTATGGTTATAACACACTATTTGCATAGTTTCAGAAGATATACAAAGAGTATTACAAGGCACAACTATTTTTTGCAAAATGGCACAGTTGAATTTTGAGATTTTAAGAGTCCAATTTTCATTATAAAAATATTATATCACAAAATCACATTGAATCCATGATAACCACTTGAACTCAGGAACACTAATAAAAATTTGGACATGATCAGGAGACCTATAATAAAAGATAAGTTAGAGTCACACATAATTATTTAAAAACTAAATTTACATTTAACTAATTACACAGAAATTAATGCTCTTTATTCAATATTTAAATAATATTTTATAATATATTTGCATAACAAATAAATCTCATTTAATAAAATAAAATTTTAATCTGCTTTAAAAGAATTAAAGAATTCAACTCGCTATCAGAATATTCACAAAGTTAATTTTTAACATTTTAGTTTAGCCTAAGATGTGATGCATAGTTTGTTTACAATTTCATCATTTTGGTAAACGCCAGTACCAGGTTAAAGCTGAGGTCGAAAATTCTTTCACAAAAAGGATAAAATAAGAAAAAAGCTGTAGTAAAATGCTAAAAGGTTGCAAAAGGAAAACTGCCATCGCCCTTGTGTGAAGGATTTTTTTCTCCATATGCCCTCATAGAAAAGCGAAAAAATGCAACTGTATCTTAAACCCTGTGCCAGTAGCAGTAAATTAGAACATGTGGTATAGAAAGGATGTGTTAAAAAGATTTACTGTTTTATGTACACTGTAGTACAGCTGTGACAATTCGACACTGACATGCAAGACAAGAAATTTGTGTGTCTGAAGACAAAATTTAGACAGAATGTTCGAACTCATTATCACAACATTATCTTGCCCTTACCTGGAACAAAAGGACCGGCAAAAGATGTGACAAATCCCGTGAAGAGCTGGGAATTATTTGTCAACGATAGCATGGTGCAGCTAATTGTAAAGTGCACTAATATATTTATTGAAAAGTGCTCACCAAAATTTTCACGCTAAAGATGCACGAAAAAGGGATCAACTAGAAATTTATGCTTTATTAGGATTACTATATATGTGTGGATTACACAAATTGTCACGCCTGAATGTCAGAGATTTGTGGGCGACAGATGGAACTGGTGTCAGCATTTTTTGCAATACAATGTCTCATAAGCTTTTTTTGTTTCTTCTACGCTGCATGAGATTTGATAATATAAATGACAGGAAACAGAGGCAGTTATTCGATAAACTTGCTGCTATATGAGACTTCTTTCAACTATTGGACTTTGCCCTATGGATCCAGGTTCGATTCCTGGTATACGCTTGAGTGTCATTTTGTATATCTCTTCATAGGAGACAAAGCCTGTCAATCTGTTAGGAGGCCATAGCGTAATGATTGGTGCTGTTCATAGAATACAATGTTTGTTTATGTTTTCACCTTTATTTGGCTCACATGAAAAGTGATGTAGTAACTCCCTCTAGTACATTGTGATGAGATTTATGGCAGCCTGAAACCGACATGTGTTTCTTGAACAGTACGTTTGAAGTTGGGTTGGGAATTTCAGTATTGTATATGCATAGGAGCTTGTTGTAAAGCGGAATAAATATCTGTTTGATTTTCCTTGTGATTTCGATAGTGTTTTAAGGATTCTTTATAGTGTTAATAAGCTGCCTCAGGGAATTTCATTGCTATTACGGATGTTTGAAATATGAAATTTTTTTCCTGATAGGAAAGAGAAAGGAATGTTGTTGACTGGTTTATGAATCTTGATAGCAAATGTATATGTGTGTTCCAAATTTGTACGAATTTGAAGCTGACTAAAAGGAAAGATGTTAAAGATGAATATGTATGGGTATGGAGAAAGACAGGCAAGAATAGGCATCATGTGAAAAGAAGTGCCCTGCCTGAGTACATCACTGTGAACAATAACATTAATGTTTTAAAAGTATAAGCTATATTAAATATCCATGTTTGGGATGTCTTCCAACAGGTGAAATTCCCTACAAATGAAAGATGACACCTTACCTTGAGAATGATGGAATGATTACCACCTCCCTAGCAATAAGGGGGGTATGAAAAGTAGGTTTGTCAAATCACTCTTTTGGGCGTTTGCCTGGTATTTCTGATGGACGGGCGACTTGGGCCCTTTGGTTGTGAAAGGGTTAAATTTGAAGATGTTATGCCCACTTCTCTTGTCAGGGCCTCCAAATTTTTAACACTTTAATTTGATGATCTTGTATTCGATTAACCTTTAATTGTAATTCAGTATTTAAAAAAATTATTTGAACAGAACATTACATACATCAAAAAGATTTTGACTTACCTTCTGATCTGAAAATTTAATTTTAACTAATTGCCGTCTGAACTAAGTTGATTTATGACTGTATTGTCCACACACTTTCCAAGATTATCATCACATGAAATGGTATCCTTCTGATCTTGTTCCTGCTCAGTAGTTTCAACAGTAGGATTAATTTCGGAACATAATGCAGGTGATGTATCTATTGAATCAGAAACTGATACATTTTCACATGAAATTTCTTCTTTTACACTAATGAATGTACTACTGTCTGGCTTAGGAAATGATTGGACATTGTCCTGTTTAGGTGATGACTGCATACTGTCCTCCTGCTCAGGTGACTGCACACTATCCTTGTCCTGCTTGGGAGACTGCACATTATCCTTGTCCTGCTTGGGTGACTGCACACTACCCTTGTCGTGCTCGGATGACTGCACACTACCCTTGTCCTGCTCAGGAGACTGCACACTGTCTTGATTTGGTACATTAGGATTGCTTTCTGGTGGGTCGGGACTTGAAGCAAGCTTTTTCATACCCTCAGTACATTTTTCATTGCAATCAGTAGTTTTTTCTTCATTTTCCAAAGTTTTGTCACTGTCATCAAGCAATGAAGTCTCATCTTTGATACCAGCTTGATGAGTATCAGGAACATCAGGCCCATTATTTAAAGTTTCATTTGTACCACTGGATGTTTTAGAAGGAATATTTATTTCAGATTTTGAACCAGAATCAGTAGTACAAGTATCACCAGATTTTGCAGTAACAGTGGCATTTGGAGCTCCTTTTTCCAAATTTCTGTCAGCTTTAATACTAATTTCATCTTTCCCAGTACTACAAGTATCTGCTGAAAAGGATGAATGCCTTATACGAGAGCCTTTTCTTTGGTCATTTTTAGAACCACTGCCTTTACGTCGACGACCAGTATCTGCAGCAGATATTGTATTTCGACGGGATCGGGGATCTCCATGAAAATTTTTGTGTCTTGATCCTGAGGATTCCGAAAGATTACGATGTCTTTCTATAGCAGGACCAGTAGCGTAACTGCACTCATACGCCTAAAAATAAATATTAATGAGGTCACAATCATGATATACTTAAGTGCCAAGTGAAACAGGTTTTGAAAAATAGCCTCTCAAACATCTATGAATTAAAAAAAATAATAACATGTAACAGCACTTAACAATGAATAAAGAATCTTTTACATATTAATTCAGCTGAGTGATCAATATGTTTCATGTCATTTTTTTATAAAAATGGAAATTTCCAGATTGATGAATGTGTTAAGGATTGCACTAAATATTGAATACCGAACTTTACAACTGATTATCTCAAATTTTCTTGTCACTTACCATGTTGATCCATTCAGTTCTTAAATTATGACAACATAATTTCCACTAAACATGATATGTGCAACTGGAGGGAAAGACTAATTCACTACTTTTATTCAGTTGTCATTTGTCATCTTTATAACAAACTTAAATATATCAATCACTCATAAATAAAGTGCATTTTAATTTGCTATGCCTGAAATTTGCACAGCAACAATAATTTTATTGAATTCTGCATCAGCTTCATCTCCCCCTCTCCCAATGGTAACACTGTATTTTGACTTTACTGAGGAACAGAAAACCTTTACATTGTACTATTTATGTTTCTTTTTATAATAATTTTAGCAGCTATTGTGTATTCATTGCGTGATTTTAAGAGGTTATCCACAAATTGAGAATGGTATATGGAAGTTGTCAATTTTTTGCCTGATTAACACTATATAAACGGGAAAATATTTTTTAGTCCAAAAAATTTTATATTCAGATATGTTTGTTTTGTATTATGTCAAACTTACATGAGGGGTATCTGCCTAGAGGGTGTAAAAAATAATTTCATGAAATTTTAAAATCACCAACTCAATATATTATTGAAATAATGGTAACTATTAAATTAGGTAATGATGACAGGGATCTGTCCAGACTTCTCAGACAGGGTCCTGTTTTTGTGAAACAGTGAAAACATTTGAATACTAAGTAGTATAAATGTTACATAACAGAGATTTATAGAATATAACTGTAAGCAGGTTTATGAGAAAAAATTCATACCCTAAAATCCTCAACAGTTTTAAATCTTTGAAGAGTAGCTTTTAAAACTGGATCCACTTCAAGTACATCTTTTTGTCCTGAATATTCAAGAAAAGCCCAGAACTTTTCCAGTCCATACAGATAACCTTCAAGTATAACATAATGTGCATTAATAAATTAAAACAGCATAGATATAAGATTTTGATGATGAAGGAGCACTAGTAAATAAATTATGATCAACACTGATATTTTTTATAAAACATGAGATGAATCAGCTATCAATTTAATACATCAAATATTCAGACTTATTAACCACGCAAACTGCCACCGGGTTTTTACAAATATAGGTCATTTTTTGGTCTTTAGACTTGTCCTGAATAACCCCGACCCTCGCCCACAGCCCTAAAATTTTCTTGATATCTTGTTTCTGTTAGGTATGTTGCTTCATTTTTTGTTAAACTTTTATTTTAAATTTCAAAATCAGAAACAATTGAGAGACCAAAGTGCTTCATTAATTAATTTATAAAGGGTTTGTACATAAACATGAAAACTAATTTAATAATTAGAAGTTAATTACCTATAAGAGAGAAGCCTTTAAAATAGAAACTTGTAAATACATGCAAATATTAAGTTAAAATTCACATACGGAATTATTCTTAATCATTAGTTAAAAGCCTTTAAAATCCGTTAAAAATGCAACACACCAAGTGTTTATAGTCAAGCACTTCTGGCTGCTTCGCCCACAGCCATCTTCAGGATTGTGTGTTGACGGTTCCTCATCCTCCTTTCACCTTAACTTTTAATTCTACTTTTAGTTTTAAGTCCTTGTTCTATTGGCTATCATTGAAATATAAATACTTGCTTTTAACTATGAGTTTCATAATCTTTATTTTTAATTACTTAATTATGATGCTAACTAAGGACAACTTATCCAGATTGTATGTGGAATTTTCACGTGAATTAGAGCATTTGATTTTTCTTAAAGACTGTCAATACTTTAATTTAATACCAAAATGCCTAATAATAAATAACGCTTTCCATAAAGATACAAAGAATTTTGAAAACAAACTTCTAAAAAAACTAATCGAAAGAAAATATGCCATCATTAACTATCTTAATAGAAAAATAGAAGAAACTAAAAAGTAATTTGAGAGTAATCTGTGACCCACATACTTTTGAAGATTTACTTAGAAAGATAGATTATTTCTGTCTTAAAATAAAACTCAGACTGCAGGAAATCCATAGAAAAAAAACTAAATGGAAAAAGAGCAAGCAATGTAATAAAGAAAGTCGAAGAACCACAATTCATTAACTTATCCTCCATTAAATTAAAAAACATCAAGAAGAAACTTTGGTCCTAAATATACTCTACACGATAACCGATATATCAATGATACCATCGAACTCCTACCCAATTCAGACAAAAAAGAATTAAGACCACTTACGCAGAAAGAACTAATTAATAAACAAAAGATTGCTAGTAAAGATAGGGAGGATAGAAAATGTTTAAAAGCCTTGAAAGACAATTGTGACATTACTTGTTTAAGCTCAGACAAAACAAGAAAAATTGTGATATTGGACAGAACGGATTATGTAAAGAAAATGTATGAAACTATCAATAAACTTGAAGTTGAAATTCTCAGTAAAGACCCCACTGTAAAAATTATAAACATTATGAAGGATATTATAAATAAGGGAAGCTGGCCTGAAGATAAACCCCCACATTGAAATAACCCGACTGCATTGCCCCTAGAATTTTTAGTAAATATAAAGATTACAAAAACCCTCTCTCCACCCAATAATTAGTAAATGTGAAGGCCTAACCTACTTACTCAAAAAATATTTAAAGACAGTGTCGCAATGGATTATCCCGGAATCTGAAACCTCCCTTAACTCTACTAAGGATTTTTTAAAACAATTAAATAACATTATATTTTCAAATTCTGATTCAATGGTTAGTTTTGACGTCACTAATTTATATCCCCTCAATAGATACATATGAAATGTTTGATAACATCAGTAAAGAAATAGATAACCATTTAAAGAATATCGCCTTAACACTAAAATATGCTCTTAAATTAATTCTCAATAACTCATATTTTCAATTTAACAATAAATTTTATAGCCAAAAAAAGGGTGTGCCCATGGGCTTCCCAGTATCGGGAATAATAGCAGACTGGAAAATGAGATGTTTAGAAACAATACTTAAAAAGAAATTCCACCCCCATATAAAATACTGGTTTAGGTACATCGATCTTTTTGCAATAGTTGAAAACAATAGCCTTGATAATATCTTTCAGGAAATAAATGCTATTGATAAAAATATACATTTACCATGGAAATAGAGCAACACAACATTTTAAACTTTCTAGACATTAAAATAATAAGAACTACCCCATACAATATAGAAAGCACCATCGACTGAAAAGCAACAAATAACAATGAAATAGTCAAATTCTCATCAAAAACACCCTATAATTATAAAATCTCTAATCCGTTCATATATTAATAGAGCTCTTGATACTTGTTTTAACAATAAACTCTTCAAAGAAGAATTGCAATTCATAAGAAAACAATGTCATATCGCCAATTACCCTAACAATATTGTAGACAAATTAGCTAAAGAAAGAAAGAAAAAATAAGCATAATCAATAACACCCAAAAAACAAAACTTTCACAAATCCCATACCATATTGTTGGGGAATTGCCGAAAAACTTGCTAACCTTGCCTGCAAAAAGAATATTAGAATTCCCATAAAACCAAATAATAACATTTTTAAAAGAGTCCGCCAAAGAAAAGATCAATCCTATGGAAACCGCAGGAATTTATAAAATTGAATTTGTTTATAAAGATTCTAACTTATCAGGCAATTATATAGGTGTTACAAAATGAAAAATTAGACAGAATCAAGGAACACATTAATGGCATTAAATATAATAGACATAGTACTGCATTATCCTGTTTAGCCTTAAAAGAAAATTTGCAAATAGATTTAATAACGTTGAAAAAGTAGCCAATTATAATAATCATAGTTACAGTCTAAAACATGAAGTAATAGAGATCTTAACGCAAGAGGGCACTGTCAAAAACATAACTCACGCACAAATCGACAAAGACTGGAGCGGCAGGCTGCAAAGAAGGAAGTAATTTTTGCCAGTCCTGAAGATGACTGCGGACAAAACAGCTAAAAGAGCTTGACTATAAACACTTGTTGTGTTGCATTTTTAATGGATTTTAAAGACTTAACTAATACATGCAAATATTTTTATCTTATGAGATAATACAAACAAATAATTTAAAGAAATTCTTTAAACATATGACTTACATTTATGCAATTTAAGAGGCTTTTATTGTATTTTAGTTATGTTACATTGGCATACATAGATTAGCTTTGTCTAATTTATGTTAATTTTTCTATGAAATACCCTAAACCAAAATTTTTTTTTCTCGACTTTTCAAATCTGTACAAATCCTTTTCTATCCACCGCATACTATGTATGACAAACTTTTTTTTTTTTTTCATAACAAAAATAATAATGTATAACTTAAGCAAAATAAAAATTGCCATGGTATACTAAAACTAAATAAGAACTTAGAGATCTTATTGTCTGATTGCTAAAAATGTTAAGTCATTAGTGTTGACTCTAGATCAATTTGGCAGGGAGCAGCAGCCAGGGGCCCTTTTATCATCATAGCTCCCAGCAGATCTATTTCATTTCTTTCTGCACCCTCCTGCTTTTACATTTTTATTATTAGTCAACAATCACCACTTTTTATTTCCTACATACCATTTGCAGCCTATTACGAAAACACATTAATTAAAACCGGCCCCTTCACAGAAATACGATTGAGTACAATAACCCCATCATAAAAATAGGTTTGATTGAAAACAGCCCTTTCACAAAAACCGTCTATGAAATCGGATCTTTCCCACAAATGTAATTTATTAAAATACCTTTTTCAAATATTCTATAAGGTGGCTACAAGATCTGAGAAAAAAAATTCCCTGAGAATTCCCTGATAATTCCATGATTTTGCAAAAACTTCCCTGATTCTATTACATATCACAAAAACAGTTAATTTTTGTTTGAATGAATAGCAACCAATACAGTCAAAGAGCACATACATGTATTAGTTACAAAAATAAAAAATGTCTGCTTATTGGACACTTCCATATAAAGTTCAAATTGCTTAAACAGAAAGTAGCAATGAATGAAACTAATCATTCAAGTAAGACCTTCCAAAAAAATGCCAGAATGAAAATTTTTGATTTGGAGAGTATTCATGTTAAATTTAGAAATAAAATTGTTTATCATTCATATTTACAGGACATACACAAAACTGGCAATTGATTTGGTTTTAATTATTATACCATACCTGATAACCTACAAAGAGAACATGATTCATTATCAAAATCTTTTAAGATTTTTCTACAAAAAATTAAAGTATATTAGTCCCCACAAAATTTCCCAAAATCTTAATACAAAGGACTCGATTAATCAGGAACGTCATAGCCAAAAATGTTATTGAAAACCATAAAACAATATACAATATAAACTTGCCCTTGAACTTAGTAGAGAAGGATACAAGAACGTTTCTTTCTTTTCTTTGCTACATTCTTTTTGAGAACAGTTATAGAAGTAGTTTTTCATGTTGATTGTGCAGAGACATTAATAAAAAGCACCCCAGTTAAGAAATTACGAGGATCAAATTTTCATCAAATGTTATCAGAAGATGAAATTTGCAGAGAAAAAAAATCTTTTAGTGTGCCACTTTTGTTAAAAAGCAAAAACAAGGAATTTTGAAGAATGTCCAAAAAGGGATGAAAAAAATCTTGTATAAAGCATCAATAATGAACTCACGATGATGAATTAAAATTCTTTAAAGAGTAAATAGAAAAAAAAAAAGACTTCTATAATTTCATTCTATACAAAATAGCGAAATAAAGTACATTTGCTCTTGCATTGCACTAATTGTAAATCTAAATAACATTCAACTTTACATTCATTCTCTTTAGTTCGCATTAATTCAGTAATTAATGTCCTATTGTATGATAATTTAACATTGTATATCATTTTTTTTCATCAATTTTGCAAAGTTTGATTATTTGGGATATTTGCTTATCCGGGACGAGATTTTTTCCCCGACCATCCAGGTCAATCGAGAGTCTGCTGCATAGAATATGAAAGCAAAAAACAAATTCAAGTAAATTAGTAAAGTTTGACATTTAGTATGCATTGTTAAAAAAAAAAAAAAAAAAAAATCACTGACTTTGGTATTTTGATATTGAAAATCAATTAAATTGAACAATTATAAAAAAAAAAAAATCATTATCGCTTAGCAATAGTGAAAATGATATTATAGCGTATGCTGTTGCCAACAAATGCTGAAGTAAACTTCGAATTTCCCTGATTTAGCAGTCATTTTTGCAGAATTCCCCCGAGTTCTCTAGCAATGCAAAATCCCCTGATAATTCCATGATTTCAAGGTTCTGTAGCCACCCTGTTCTATCTCTACACATTGAAATACTGTTACTGCCTTTTTCATTGTCTTTACTTTGTTTTCATTTGCGTAAGCCGAGTAACCCGAAAAGTGGCCCCTCTAGCACGTTTTGTTTTTGCCGACTCGAGAAGCCCGATCGGCAGAACTACGGAGGAATTTCACTCAGGAGTTGAGGGGAGAAAATACGACTGGGAAATTCAAAATTTTCTAAAGTTATCAAAAAATTTCTGATTCCATCTGTCAATCCTTAAATATCAGTAGCTACGTTTGATAAATATGTAGTTGCGAATAATTAAACAATCATTATTTCACAGTCGCCAGCTGTACATAGTTATTGCTCTTCTCGATGTTTTTAATAATTTTGCACACTAGCAGTATTTTTAATTTTTGCCTGAACAATTTAATCTTTTTAATCGGCATTCTTAATGTATAACAGTTATTCACTAACCATATATAATTATGAATGATACAGAAAGTATACCTTAGCAAAACAATGTTTCGCGATTCGGAAATTCTGTGGGATTTGTTTGTTTTGGCAAGTCTAGACAAGGGACATCTAAGGGAGGTGCCTTGGTTGGATGACTTTTTGAGGAGTTCTAATGTGTATTGACGTTACATCTGGATGAAACCAACCAAAACTCCAGACTGACAGTCACGCGGCAGGGCCTGAGCGCGGGAACTTCCAACATTTCAGCCGTCTACCATGTTCAGTGGCTTTATATCCACTCAAATTGATCTGAAAATCGAGCGATTTGATACATTTTGCAAATAGAGCAATTGAAACTAGGGATGTAACGGATATTGATTTTTCCGGATACGGATATCCGGCACTAAACATGTATTTAGTTAGGCAAGTTGGAGTGTATAGGCTGATTATTTTACCAACTATGCGAAAAATTCCAGACCTGGGGGGCGAACCCAGGGCTACCGCTTAACGTGCGAGTGCTCTACCACTGAGCTACTCTGGGACGATTCCCAGATGAAATTTCTCGCTTTAGAACCGTTGGCATTTATCATCTTCCTCTGCAAACCACAGATGGAATAGATGAAACAATTAATGCGCGACAACTCCATTACGCCGCGGAAGTTATAAATATTTTTTTAGAAAGTGATTATATCAACCTTTCAAGTATATTAGGCAAGTTGGAGTGTATAGGCTGATTATTTTATCAACTGTGCGAAAAATAATCAGCCTATACACTCCGACTTGCCTAATATACTTGAAAGGTTGATATAATCACTTTCTAAAAAAAAAATATGTATTTAGTTATTCAGTGCTTTTCTTTTTATATATATATATATATACACACATGTGCAAATTAATTGAAACAAAGTATTTTTTCCTTGCTTATTAAAATCATCCATATTATTCTTCAACAATCATATGAAAGTACGTTTAAATGTGTGGGATGAATAAATCCTTCGCCTATCAACAATTTCCACCAATCAGAGGGATTTTGAGAGTGCATCCGCAGGATTTTTCATAGATAGTCTACCTCCAGCTATGATCACAAAAGTTGAGTTTACTGTCATCAGAGATCAGAGATGGATGTGACGCCGCAAACGCATACATTGTTACTCTGTTCGATCTTACTCCAAAGACTTATAGAGATATTTCAAAGATAGTTGGCGTCAGTATTGCAACTGTGAGCCGTATCATTAAACAAAATAAAGAAACAGGATCGATATCTCCAAAGCGAAGAGGAAAATGTGGCCAAAAAATGAAAAAAATGCCAAGAGATGACTTGTTTCTACTTACACAAAGTACAAAAACACCCTCGAGAGACTAGTGCTGCACTTAATAGAGATTTAAGAGCATGGAATAAATATTAGCTCATCTACTGTTCGGAGGCGTCTTCTTGCAGCCGGTCGACCAGCCTATCGGCCTATGAAGAAACAGTTTCTGACCCAACCAATCCAGAGAAAGCGCTACTTGTGGGCTTTAAAATATAAGAATTGGACAGTTGAAAATTGGAAGAAAGTGCTATTTAACGACGAAAGCCTTTTTTTTTTTTTTTTTTTTTTTTTGTCCAAGGCCAGCGAATTCAACATGTGCGTAGATCGCCCAGCAAAAGAATTCGGAATTGCCACATAAACCAATTTGTTAAACATCCTCAAAAGATGTTTTGAGGTTGTTTTGGTTACAGCGGGGTTGGTTCTTTGCAGCCTGTTGACGGTATCATGCGTTCTGACCAATATATTACTATTTTGAATAGCAAGGTTATTCCAGAGTTGTAGAAACGATACCCTGATAGAACAGGGATTTTTCAGCAGGATTTAGCCCCGTGCCATACGTCCAAAATGGTCAAGAAATTTATGTCTGAGAAACAAATTGAGATATTGGAATGGCCTGGGAACTCTCCTGACATCAACCCAATAGAGAATCTCTGGGCTATATGCAAGAATCGCCTATTAAATATGGATTGTACAACTATGGAGAAGCTAATCATAGTGCTAATTCATGTGTGGTACAAGTACACAAATATTAGAAATGATTGTAAAAAATTGGTTGAATCCATGCCGAATCGTGTCCAAATGCTAATAAAGAGTCAAGGAGATCATATTATGTACTAAAAATGTTTTATTTTGTATAAACTTAATAGCATTTTTTCTCAGTTTCCTCAAATTTTTGAGTTTGTTTCAATTAATTTGCACAAGGGTGTATATATATATATATATATAATGACATCAGAACAATAAATTGCAAACATGTTTAACACATCAATTAAGTATTTTTTAATAATTGACTTATAATTTACAAAAACTAAATATCTTTACATATATGTGCATAAAAAATGTTACTTAAAATGTAAACAGTTAAAATATTCTTTTTATTAATACAGTGCCGGCAGAAGGAAATAAATTTAACCATGACACATTTATTAAAATAACTGTAACTGTAGATTATTTTCACAAAGAAATGCATATTTTTTTATTTATTCAAGAATAAGATATCTATCAAAGGTATCTTATCAAAATAGATAAGTTATTTTTTTCCAAACATGGGTTTAATGCTTTTTTTCTGTTTTATTTTTTAATATTAATTTACATTAAGTGATTTTTAGTTTTATTTTAAGTACTTTTAGAGATTGATAAATAAAAAGTACATCCCTTTTAAATATTCATAAAACAGAATATTTCAGGTTATGCATTAAATCTCTTTAATAAAAAAACTACAAGTTCAAAAACAAAAAAAAGATCTGTTTAATTGTTTGGCTTCTAAAATATATGAGCATTCTTTCACAGTACTAAAAAACTTATACGGCACCAAATCCATAAAAAAAAAAATCTCCCTGCCACTGTGAATAAATTTGAAGACAGAATAAATCAGAGCTCTTTGATAATTATCAGATTTCTGGAGCAAATAAAGATTGGAGAAACTCCATGGGGATAGAGTGTAAAAGTACATTACATCATTTTTGGTATTAAAATGAGACAACTGCATATACTGAATGCACATATTTTTCAAATGATACTACACAGTTCTTGTCTTTAAACTTCCCCTATAAACAGCAGTCTACAACTGAAAAGGTTGAGAAGATCACCTCCAAATTTGCACGAGATGTGTTTTACGTTAAGAAAATGTCCACTAAGCAGCACTAGTTGTAATTGGCAATTACAAAAATAACTATTATGCCCTAAACATGGAAGCTTTGCAGATTATAACCACAGATGGTGCTGTAAATGAAATGATGCATGCGCAAATAGATCCGGGATGGAACGATATTCTGAGGAAGAGAGCAAGGCATTTTGAAACTAAAGCTGAGGAAGGTGGTGGCTGCCACTGAAAGTGCTACTGACGGATTTTAATGAGTTTTTAACATTGTAAATATTTTAATACTGTCCGTCCTTTTCTTTTAAATTACTTTTTAAGTATGTTACAAAAAAATTAAAAATAAAGCTTTATAAAAATTACTTATTTAAAATATTTTAAACTTCATTTCATACCTTTGAAGAATTCTGTGAGTTAAAAAAAAATATTTATTTTATACCTGATAAAACACTTAAATGTAGTAATTATTATTTTTTATTTTAAAGAATAGTGCTTTTTAAAAAACTTACATTCACTTTTCATGAATGAGCAAACATTAAATTAGAAGTGAAAGAGGAAGAACAGATATATTGCAGTAATTTGATTTGATATGGTGTTGTACATTCCAACCATTGGATGCAATACAAAATTTGCATGACTATCTCACTTATTACAGCAATCGTCTGTGTTCTGAATTCTATTTTCCCAAATTTCTATAGTTATCAACTGATGGATGAGTTAAATTGTTTGATACAATTCCAAATAATGTCTAACAGTAATAAGGGTATATGCAGATTAACTTTGAAAATCTTTACTTAGTACTCATTCAATAATTATTGCGAACAAAAGAATTTTATTTAAATTCTGGCTTATATTATTAAATTTTATACATCTAGCATTGCAAAAAAATTTTATTTTTTTTATTACATGCTAAACACATCTATCTTAAAGTCAGTTATCTGAAAGTCCTTTTCTGTTTAAAAGTTTGTACCATATAGGTCAAGTATTGCATATGAATGTGACCCAGTAATTGTGGCCTAGTATTAATAGTATGAATTGAGGAACAAAAATTAACAGCCCCTCTCCCCTTCCCTACTGCCTAAGAAATCATGTCTGGCAAAAATTTTTTGAAACCTTCTTCAATAAATGTACTATGCATTATTACAAATAATAAACATGTATGTCACATAATTTTGAGAAAAAAAATTAAGCAGAAATTTCAAAATTACTCATATTAAAACTTTTTTCTTTTCTTTTTCTTTTTTTTTTTTAAATCAAAAACTTCTAGATTTGTACAGATTTAATTGACATATTTATGTCACGTTTAGAGCAAAATGTTATCAATAAATCATTTTTCCTATTTTATTTTTGTATGCTTACTTCTACAGGATGTTTTCTCCAAAAGAGGGGGGAGGGGAAAAAAACTAAGGCAAACTGGAAAAAATCTAACTATGCATTATAAGTCAGAACACATATTACAACTCTACATGTTATAGTTTCGGGGATCAGATTGTTTCAAACCAGTTTCTAAATATGTTATCTACCTGTACATTCTCGAGGAACCCCAAAATGCCCTTTTTTTAATTCCTTCCTATTATCTCGGCATACGTCAATGGGTATTAAAATAATTCAAAAAAGTACAGTATGTTTTTAAAATGTTGACGTCTAAGGGGGAGGGGGCGTCTTGACCCCCATCTTTCAAGAATCCAGGCTCAGAAGCAACACTAGGCACAAGCTTTCCATTATACATTGTAAAATGAGAATGAACAGGTTAAACCAGCGTTCAGAATTAAAAAAGAGGGTAGGAGACTATGGGTGGGGGGGAACAAAATGTTTTTGGAAGATTTCTATGGGCGCTATCTCAGTTATTGGGATAATTTAACATTATATAAAACAATACATTTGTATAAAATCATCTATTAATCAGAGAAAATAAGCTCTAAATACAACTCTTATGCTTCACAGTCAAAAAATAATCTATGATACTTTTATTTGTTTTTAAACCAAAAATATGTAATTGCATGTAGTATTTTAAACATCCGTAAGCATACGCAATGCTATGTACAGTAGCCAGGATTTTATTTCAGGAGGGTGTGTGCGTGTGTGTGTATCAAATTGCTAAGTAAGTATCAGTTGTAAATAAATATCACGTTGTAAGCTAAGTAAAGGGTCGGATTTAGGAAAGCAGGGCTGCAGCTTCCCCTCTCCTCTAGATACGTGCTATAAGACTTGTTTCTCACATTCGAACTAGTAACGAATATTTAGTAATCTGTAGTGAGTTTAGAGTAGCAAATACATACGGGTATTAATATTTTTGTTACTTTTACAGCACTATCCCGGTGGCCCTTTTTTTTTTCTAAGTCAACACTAGCCATGAAGTATTTTTGAAATCATACCATTTTGCAAGTCTTTCAAAGTCTCATCCTGAAAATCCTTAAAAAGATCTTCTCTAAAATGCTTTTCCAATCCATAGCTGTAGAATCTAAAAAGGCATTCTAATCCATACCTATTGGAAAAATTGATATATTATTGATAACAATCAACTTTTACATTTGAAATAAAAATTTCGAAATTTCTGAAGCAATAAAACTGTTCAATTACTCAAATATTTAACAGGATCCTAAAAAAGATGCTATTAATAAAGAAGGAAAGGCACAATTTTATTGGTTTCTCAATTTTTTTTTTGGGGCACTGTGGCTTTATTTTTTGGGTTTAAGCAGCAGAATTATTTTTAATTTTACAAAGAGCATACACGAATGTACTTTAAGTGACTTGTCATTAAACAAATACCTTAGATGAATTAATTTCATTTTGTAGGAATTTGAATGACTAAAAATTACAGCAGGCTCTTTTTTCCTGTGTGTGTTAACACTTAAGAACAAACTGAAATAAAACTAAATGGAGCAAGCATTTGCAAGCTAAATACACATCAGTTTTCTATAGCTATACTTCAGAAGTTCGTATCTTACCTCCACATACACTTCAATATGTATATTACAGTTTTATCAGTGACGTGCATTCCGCCCAAGCAACCCAAGCAGTGCTTGGGCAACTGAAAATGAGGCTATTATTGTTTTTAAATTTTGCTTTCTATCACAAATTGAAAGAAAATACCATCTACCTTACTTATTTTTAAAAAAAATTATACGTATATTCATAATGTCTTAACACAAAGATAAATGTCAAGCGGATAAACAAGCATATTTTCTTTCTGACTCTTCATTTCTCTGCCGTGAGATCAACCCATCTGCAATGTCAGCTGAAGGGGTGTTGCTATAGAAACATGACCTCATCCGAGAATTAGCCAATCAGAGATGACACTCCAAAACCCATATTCTGCCTTACTGTGACTGATAAGTCAAGCAGTGTGTATTCTGCATGGGCCAAAACCAAATTGCGAGGTGAGCTGCATTGTGCTTTTTCAATTGCTTTAACGATTTCACTGATTCAAGACGATTTCAAGGACGGCTCCCATGAGGGGGCCATGGGGGCCATGGGCCCCCTCCGAAATTCTGTTTTATAACGTTACATTCGAATACTTCACGATTTTACACGTTGAATTTGCATTTTGAACAATTTATATACCTAAGTAAAATGTTTAATACCCCCTCTCAGAATTCAGTCTAAAGCTGCACTTGGATGATTTCATATCCTTTTTTAAAATTATGCAAACTTAGAGCGTTGTACTATTTTAGGAAACATGGCTGATTTTACAAATAATCATGTTATAGCCGATTTTTTTGCCGGAAAACTTTTTGAAAAGAAAATTATGATTGTTAAAGGAAGACCAATGCCTGCACTGCCAAATTTAAAGCAACAGAAAGCATTACACGACACTTTAAAAGGTTTATTATGAAAGATGTAAATGGCTTGCAGGAAGTGCTATCTTCAACGAATAATTTGTTGGAATTGTCCACTATTTAGCTGTGAAAAAAGGTCATCTTGTATAACTGGTTACAACAAAAGGCAATATGGAATCATGATGTTGCTCATACTCCTGTTTCCACTACAATGGGAACTTTTGGTATTGAGACTGAATTGAGTGTTCAATAATACACTGAGAATTAAAAACTGTGCACGTAATGGAACTGGACGAAACAGACTTTCAAACCTCTGAATTATATCAATTGAAAGTGATTTGTTAATCAGCTTAAAAGAAGAAAATATATTTTTCGATTCTGTAATCAATCATTTTGCTTCTAGTGAAAAAAGAATGAAATTTGCTTCAAACAAAATTAAATATTTGAACTAAAAAAAAAAAAAAAAAAAAGAAAAAAAAGAAAAAAAAAAGGGGGGGGGGGTTATTTTCATTGCTATGCGCCTTTAAGGAGCAGACATTAATATCTTGCTTAAATTGGGATATTGTTGTTGTGGTGGGAGTATTGCTTAGAAGCAAATGTTAATCGGACTGTGTGTGTGTGTCCGTCTTAGTTTTAGATTTTCTCTCTCTCTCTGCAGTGGCGTAGCCAAGGGGGGAGGTTAGGGGGGCCATAAGCCACCCATGAGGAATTTTTTGCCATACAAAATGTATATTTTTCACTCCCTTATCCCACACACGTATACATATATGAGTTGCAGTAGTTGTAACCCCCCCTACCCCCGTGGCGTAGCCAGAAATTTTTCATGGCACTTCTGGGTGAGCTGTTCAGCCACCGCATGTCCCTGAGTTTTATTGAACATTTTTCACTAAGGAAAGAATGGGAAATCCGGTGGAAAAAAATTCTGCAATCTAGAGATTTTAGTTAAGATTATAACTGCACAGGGTGAGATCTGGTTTTACTGTTTAAAAAATTTTTACATTAAAAATATCTCACAAAGAATGTCTTCAAGCTGAAGCTTCATTATATTACAAAACACGAGAGCAACAGATTTCCATATAAATTTTTATTCAAAACATTAAAAAAAAAATTAAATAGGGAGTAAAGTTGTGATAATTACTTACCTATATTGCTGATTAGCATCTTCTGTAGCTAATTTTCGAAATTCATTATACATCTTGCGATTAAAATGATCTCGAAGGAAAAAGGACCAAAATCTGAATAGAGTATTCATTTCTTGAGACATACCTATTCCAAGATCTTTCCTTTCTATAAAATGCAATAAGATTATACATATAATCTATGATAAATATATAATTAATAAAATAATCAACTTTTTGAGGATATGGTTAGATAAACATTAACGATTAACACGTAAAAGAACTTTCATATTTTATAACTAATATTCCTATCAAATGATTGCATAAATTATGTATGTCATTATGCAAAATACTTTCAGTAATAATTAGCAAAGTTAATTTTTATAGACATATTGTTTTTTAATCCTAACAATATTTGTGAAATCAAAACAAATGTAAATTTTGATCCAAAAGAGGTTTTGTAATACTTAGAATAGCGATTTATATGACAACTTGATAATCTTTATCCCTTAAAAACTTTTTTTTTTTCATTGTCATGGAAAAAAGGAATGAAAAAAAAGGAAAATAGAGCAGAGATGCCAACCCTCAATGAAACTTTTCCAAAGTAACTACATATTTTCAGTAGTTTTTTTATGTTTGTCAGTAGTCAGTCACATAAGCAAAATTTTAGTTTATTTTTTTTCTAAAACTATTAAAATAAGTTTAATTATACCCTATTAATCTTCATTAAAAATAAATAGAAACTTACCAGAATGGAATCTATCGCCAAGTCTTCGCAATTAGCACGGTTTGTAAACAAAAGCAGAAGAGAGAGAAGTGTTAAGCCTAAGAAAGGGAAGGGGGAAGAAGAGAGACTCCAGAGAAGTCCTGACTCAACGCTTTTTCTCTTCAGCCGGTGCTGATTACAAATTTGGTGCCAACTGCATGTGATAATTGTTTATTTTAGGCTTTGGGGTATTGTACAATAACTCTTGGTGCTTTTTTTTTTTTTTAATCACTAAAAGAACGTAGCTTTAAAAATTATAGAATAAATAAATTTATATTTAAATTTCCATAAAAATATGTGCTTTTTCCCTAGTCCGTAGCAAACCAAATTTTTGAAAAAATTTCCATAGAAACTACAGAGAATCTGTAGTAGTTGGCATCTCTGATAGAGTGACAATCATTTAACACAAAATTGACAGGATTGAAGCATATTTAATTTTACATAGAGCCAAAGACATACTAGATACACAAGGAGAACTTAAATAAACAATTCCCTCCTCCCCCCTCCCAGACACACATTGAAAAGACAATAATAGCATTAAATTGTGGGCAAATTGCTCAATGTAATTCTTAATATATTTCATTTCATGTTAATGCAAAGCAAATTTTTTTTTTAATAAGCAAATTATGTAGGGTGCTAAATAGAAAAACACTATGCCCTTACATAATTATTTTATCAGGACTACAATTTGATTTCATCATAATCAATTCTAGATATTGAGCATTTTAGTGTTCAGCATTTTTCACTGCATACCACTTCTACACTTTTATTTAATTGTGGTGTGAATCAGATGAAAGAAAACTTCCTTATTTTATACAAATTGGATTACAAACAAGATTACCGCAAGGAGGTTTTTTTTTTTTTTCTTTTTCATCAAAATTGTGAGTTTAAGAGCTCTTAGATTTTCATGACAAATGAAAGGACATGACTTGGCTTGTGTATTTTTTTTATAATTTCTAAAGTTTTGATACAAATATTATGATATTCTGTAAATTTGTATTTGTTAGTGTTGCATCCTCCCCTTTTCAAAATATCATTTATAGGAGCTCTGCCTCTTTATTTTTGGTCATGTTAAAGTAAAAATTATTTGCAGGAAAGTATAACAAAATAAACTCACAGAATAATAGAAACCATAAGCTAATATTTAGGATATTA
The DNA here is from genome assembly GCA_038373885.1 of Cheiracanthium punctorium. Taxonomy (NCBI): domain Eukaryota; kingdom Metazoa; phylum Arthropoda; class Arachnida; order Araneae; family Cheiracanthiidae; genus Cheiracanthium; species Cheiracanthium punctorium. The sequence goes on along the minus strand of JAWZYV010015072.1, from coordinate 1,866,591 downwards.
CTCAATGGTTAGATTTTTGCAAATTTTTTTTAAACTCTTAATTTTTTTCAGGGTGGGAAGGAAGTTACAATATTTACACAATCCATACAAATAAACAAAAATTTTCCCCATAGTTTAAAACAAAAGGTTTTGATGTAATTTTTAACTTATTAAAGTTTTTTCATATTTAATACTATAAAAATTAAGACAATTTTTTTTAACAAAGAGGCTTAAGAAACTTTTGCATTTTTTCATATTCCAGGGAATTTTAGATTTTTCAATTATGAATGGGGAACTTCTTAAGCATAATATATACTGTAAATGCCGGCGCATAACACGCACCTATAGTTTCAAACTTCATTTTTTAATTTTTATGTATAAGTATATCCTGTGTATAACACGCACCCTTTACTTTGCAATCGCAGACTTGTCCTATGGAATCCAGATTCTTTTAGTTTGGGATATGCTCAGATCCCATTTAACGTATAATACAAAGAAATTAATGAAAGAGCATAACACAGACATGGCAGTTATTCGAGGCAGATTAACGCCATAAGTTCAACCTTTAGATGTGTGTATAAACCATTCAAAGGAACTCTAAAACGATTTTGGAATACGTAGATGTTGGAAGGAGATAAAACATTTACGAAAGTAGGTGAAATGTGTCATGCCAGTCTAGAAATAGTGTGCGAGTGGATAATACAAGCATGGGATGAAATTAAACCCGACATAATTAAAAAGTTATTTAAAAAATGTAGTTTATCGAACAATCTTGATGGAACGCAAGATAACTATTTATTTATGGATCAGACTAATAGTGATAGTGAAGATGAAACTGAATTTGATCATGTGCCTGAAAATATAACAGAAGATGCATGCGATGAACTTTTTATGCTGTCCGATAATAAAAATTGAAGCTCATAAGTGTCATTTCTTTGAAATAAACATTCAGGTACATGTAGTAATCTCTTTTTATGCTCATCTTCTCCTTATTTTTAAATTTATAATTTTTATAACCGGCCTATAGCGTACACCCTTAAATTTCAAGCTTATTTTTTGTATAAAAAGTGCACATTATACGCCGGAATTTACGGTATTTAGTGGGATCATAGAAATTTTGGGGAGAAAGTTTAATCTCTGGAATATTTTTGTGAAATATTTATTATCATCAATTTTAATTTTTATACGGAGCTGTAAAAAAAATTTTTTTTTGCTTGAAGCATGAGAAAATTCAAGCAATTCAATATTCTTAAAAAGTGCAAAATCATCTTTTTCATGTGGGGGGGGGGGGGGGAAATTGGAGAAAATTATAAAAATAGAAATTAATATAATTTTGAAAACTTGTTTTTCTGACTAGTATAACTAATTTAGTAAAACAGTTTCAACATTTTAAATAAGTTCTTTGATTTTATATAATGCATTATACTAACCCTTTAAACATCTTGCATGATATTTATGATATCCTACTTGAGTAAATCCATTTTCTTTCAACAGAGCATGACTTGGATGTTCAAAAGCAGGTAGAACTTGAGGAGTGCTTCCATAGCTGCCTGGAGACAAAACACTTTCACTGGAATGAGAAAGTAATCCATATTAGATTGAATTGAAAGTTTTTTACAGTAAGTGCAATTATAACTTCTAATATTTTCAGGAAACTTCTAAGCAATAAATACCTGGCAGAATTGGTACGAGAACGGGAAGAATGTTCTTTGATATCCATTACCCAACCCACATGCTGTCCCATCGCATCACTATTGCTCCTGGTTTTCTGATACCTAGGTCTCTGCACAGGGAAAAAAAAAAAATTAAACTAATCCTTATTAAATGATTCTATCCAAATGAGAAGTCTTTACTTACTTGATTATCAGCTGGATAATTTCTTGTGACAGGATAAAAACGAGATGCCATTGGGCTGCCATAATTAATTTTGCTAGGATAATGTGGATCAACCATGTTATTATGTAGACCTGGAGATGGTAGGGGTATACTGCTATAAAATAATCCTGGGCCTTGATAACAAGGCTAAATAAAAATAAAATAAGTATTAAAAATGATAAACTCTGACAGGAAAAGAATGATTAAAATTAACATACTATTACTTCAGATAACTAAAATTAACTTCGGATTATACTTTCGTTAATCATTTGTCTTAAATTTAGTTACTTTGTAATTTGCTTTCTGACTAGCATAATGCTATGAAACAACACACACACAAAATGTTGATTTTTTTTTTTTTTTTTTTTTTTTTTTACTTTGTAGAAAGTATATTTTTTCAGAATAAATGCTTTATCAAAGGTACCAAGTTTTAGTAAATTCCAGAAAAACTCTTAAATGTAATCGAAGGTCGCCAACTTTTACTTGACTTGTGCATGCACTTACATGCTATCAGAGGGAATAGGTTGTTTGAATAGGTAATCAAAGATAATAAGCAACTTTTTCTTGGCTTGTGCATGCACTAACTAGGGGGAATGGGTTATTTGAAACAGAAAAAATTGACAATTGGAAATACAAAACAAACTTTAAATAAATACGTATTTCCTCAGATTTTCAATATAATGAATGCTGATTAGTGATACTAGAGGATATGTACTTTTCAAATAATATTTCATATCAGAACAAAATACTTTTGCAGCAGTTTTATAGACTTTCATATCACAAAAAGAACTACTTCTGTATCAGTTTCATACTTTTATATCATTAAAAAAAAAAACTTTTTTCTTAAACTTTGTGCCAGAAAAAATACAACCTTTACATCAGTTTCCAATTTTTGTATCATAAAAAAAAAAAAAAAAAAAAAACCCAAGTGATCTCTTTTGTTCAAACTGCTGCGAGATAACATAAGATGAATTACTTTTCTTTTGAGTTAGTAGTAAGACATCCATTGAAAAATTATGAATACAACAAACACTTAATATTTATAAAGCATTTATTGACACAACATATTATGCTTTAATCCATATTATGGCATATTTTTTATTTTTTAAATTCAAAATCACATGTTGCCATTACAGAATTTAAAAACAAAACAAAATACAGTTTGCTTAAAAATAAAAATTTGTGCAGAATCGGATATACTTAATATAAACATTTAAATTCTTCACGGTTCAGCAGAAAAAAATAGTTAATTTTAATATTGTGAAACAGTGGGTAATCTCAAGGAGATATTCTAAAGTTGTTAATTTACTTTAATATGATGTAAATTTTGTGAGAGTTTTATCAATCGCATGCAGTTTTAAATTTATGGTGTTACATTTTTTATTATTGCAAAAGAAATCAGTGCCATCTTTGTTAAAGGCATAATATAACTTGATGACAACATTGAAAAAAAAACCCATCAGCTGTTATGGAGGAGCATTAATCTCATGTTGAAAAAAACTCCCCTTTTGAATTAGAAATGTTTGCTTTTGCAGCATATATCAAATTAATTTTAGCATGACATTGATTAAAACAACTTTTTGGATCATTCCATAACTTCTTCCTTAATTTTATGTTATCTGCAACACTATCGTTTATATATACACAATGATACAAAGATGTACTCTGGTGTAACGCAAGCTTCTCCTCCAGAAAATTTACAATTTAGCTCATGTTGTCAATAACTAATTTATTATAAATAATGATTCAGAAAACATGTAGTCTTATATAATACATAAGCCAATAACTAACAGAAACATGTTTTTGCAATGCAACAGTCACTACCTAAAATTGTCCAAAAAGACAAATTAACATATGCATGATTTAGTGTTGTAGTAGATTGACTGGCAGTCTTACCTGGATTGATAAGGAAGAAAAAAAGTCACTCAAATTTAATTTGAATTCCAAATTCAATTGCATTTTTGGTGAAAGTTAATTCAAATAAGTTTCATGTTGTAATTGTACACATATTTGTAGTACGACAAGCAAGGTTAATTGAGTTAACAAATTAAATGTAATAGAGCTTACATCAGCCTGATATCTCCCAATCAGATTTTGTTCATAATAATGAAGACCATCATTAATAGTAGATGCCATTTCAGGAGACATAACATATGGTGTCCAGCTAACTTTGTTTCCACGATCATGTTTACGATTTCCAGCAGTCTGAGTAACTATGATAAGTTTGTTAACATCCTGATCACTAAGCTCATATGATGATTTCTTTGGCCTATTAAAAAAAGTTTTGCATATTAAACTAATATTTATAAAATCAATTTTAACTTGAGTAGGAAATATAAGAATATGCATATCAATAAGACAATTTTTAAACAACTGATTATGCATTTCTGCATACTTTCATGAATTTTGTAAAAAGTTTTAACCTGAAATTATGTTTACCTTTATAAAAATTCTCCCTAGTGAAAAAAGGGAGGGGAGGGGGGGATAGACAGGGCAGGAGTACCACCCTTGTAAACCACTGTCCTGCCCCATCCCACCACTTTGCCTAAGATAGGGTGGGAGTTTTGATTAAAGTTGCAAGTTTCAACAGCTTTAATAGGACTATTTACATATTTTCTCTTCCTCGTTAATAAATGTTCATTCCTTTGAAGTGTGTAGCATATTAATTTGATAATAATGCTAGTTGAAGCAGCTGTTTTCTTTGACACATGAATACTTGTGCTGAGGCATAAGAAGACACTGTGTTTAATAGTAAAATGACAATTGATCTCTCTATATTTCTTGTAAGTTATGGCTGACTTGAATATAATAGTATGAAAACTGACATAGTTGCTAATTTTGAAAAACTTTAAATATAGGAGATGTACATGTTAAATTAATACAAATATTAACATATTAACAGAATTAACTCATAGATCTTTTCCCCCTCATTCCAAGGTTTGAAGCATTAGTTAAGAAATTTTGCTCCCCCCCCCCTCTAAATCATTAACATTGCTAAGTGAGTCAAAGAATTAGTAGTAAAATTAATTTTCAAATTATTTTGAAGTTTGCATATACATTACCATCCAATTTCATTTTATCTTATTTGACATTCATAATACAATTAAGCAAAATGGTGACAACAATGGAATGCTACATCAGTCAGATTTCATGCTGATTACAATTGGCTAACTGTATAATACTAAAATAGCATTTTACAAATTCAGGGTTCTCGTTCAATACCTGGAACAAATTTCCCCGACTACTCCAAGTTTTCCAAACATTTTCATAAAATTCCAGTTGGTTATTGCTTTTGATGCAGAAAACTCTGCTATTCCTGGGTTTGTCATTCTAAAGTTCAGTTGGTGTAGAAAGTTCTAGTAGAGTCCACTTGTCAGAATGGAAAATGAACTTTATTGCTTCTATAACTTTGTCAAACAATCAGCTGTATGAAATTCACAGGCACTAACGGCCAGTAGCTCATTTATAACAGTCCACTCAGATCAGAGGCTTTCACAAATGCTGTATTCCTCACACAAAATAAAACACTTACACTGGCAAAATTCAGTAGAAATATATGAGGGATAACACTAACACTCCCTCAAGACTCAGAAGAATGAAGAATTTACACATAGCACTTAAAAATCAGTTTCGAAAAACAAGCGAAAATAATACTTTTATAGCTTCAATACAAAGCAAAACGCTATACACATTGGCAGCTCGATCCACACTGAACTGGGGCCTCCGACGTGATTGTATGTATAGGTGACACAGAAGCCCCCAGAAGAATGTACCTCTCGAAGACTCCACACAAAGCGAGAACCTTGATCACGTCATAGAAGAGAAATACCAGGCTACTATGCATGGTAATGCATTAAAACTATCCCCACAAGCTGCATTGGGAAAACCACGTCAAACGACCAAAATGTTGCCAAGCTTGGCAACTTTTGGCAAAATATTGCAAAATTTGGTCCAAAAATAAGTCCCCAAAAGTGGAGTTATCGAAGGCCTAGGACGAATATTGCTCAAGATTTCTAGAAACTGCATACAAATGAATGGGGAAACCGAAACCTCTGTATCTCCCGTTCTAGTTGACAGATTTTGATGCAACGAAAAGCAAAATTTAACTATTTGAAGCATAGAATATGAATTTTGAACTATTTTAAACCCCAGAACAGCGGACATTATGTTTATTGAGATATAAAGTTATCATTTATACAACCTATATCATAAAATGATCCTCACTAAGGCATATTTGGATCATCTTTTGTTAGATATTATCCAATGCAGTATGATATCATAAGAGCAATTACCTCCAACCCAAACTTTCTGTTCATGCACATTAAGCAATAGCCTGTAACAAATACTGATTTTCATTTCAAAAATCTGCACTTGTACTATATATATATATATATATTTTTTTTTTACAAAAGTCTCTTGTAATTTAAAAGAAATAGGACGGACAGAATTAAAATACTTAAAACGGTTAAAAACACATTAAAAGCCGCCAGTAGCACTTTCGGTGACAGCCACCACCTTCCTCAGCTCTGGTCTCAAAATGCCTTGCTCTCTTCCTCAGTATATCGTTCCATCCCGGATCTATTTGCGCATGCGTCATGCCATTCACAGCGCCATCTGTGGTTATAATCTGCAAAGCCTCCAAGTTTAGGGCATAATAGTTATTTTTTTAATTGGAGAGTTTTTGGCTATTATTAAAGTTGATTTTTATGGGGCGTTCTTGAGCTATTTTAGAGAGGGCGGTACTGGGTTTATTGAATTTAATATCATTGTGGTGTTCCTTTTTTCGGTCTTTGATTTTCCTTTTAGTCATACCTATATTTTGATTTATCCCCCTGGCTTAGGGTCTCCAATCAACATTCCTCCCGTCATCATCATCAACGTTGTTTACATTTAGGCCAAGATATTATTGGGTGACGATCGGCGATCGCTAAATGATAATAATTCCTAAACTCAATTGAAAAGTGCAATAGTTATTTTGTGAAAGGGCCGTTTTGGTCAAACTGAATTTTGTGAAGGGTTCGTTTTTAACTTGTTGAACTTTGTGAAGGGTCCGTTTTCGACCTGGACAGACCCCTGTTTTCAGCACTTGGGTTCTGGCTCTTCAAGTGAGAATAAAAGTAAGCAACACGTAACTTTTGACTTGGACGATGAAAGTAAAACTGATGAGGAACCTCCCCCTCAAGATGAGGATCTTGGAGATGAATTTGTGTTGAAACTAAAATTCCCAATAGTTACAAACAGTCACAAAAACTGCTAGAAAAGGACAACTGGAGGAAAGCAATGTCAGAAGAATTAAAAGTCATGGAGGATAGAGGCATGTATAGGTTGGTCCCTCGTCTCAAAGGTATTGGGTATAAGATGGGTATTTACCCTTAAAGAAGACACTTCTAAAAGGATTAAAAAGTTTAAGGCCTAGCTGGTAGCACAAGGCTACCGACAAGTTGAGGGGATAGATTATTTTGATACCTACTCTCCAGTAGTTTATTTTTCTTTGATAAGATATTTATTTGCTTTCTTGGTGGTCTCTAAAGGATGGCTATCCAGGCATTTAGATATTAAGGGGGCATACCCATAGCTTCCAAGCTCCCAAAGTAAAATATAGGAACATTTTTTCAAAATATAGGAGCATCATTAAGTTAAAATCAATCACGGTATTGTAAAACTTAGTTTAAAACATTTATAAAAGCCCTTAAAACTCCGTTAAAAACGTAAAAATGTTAAAACAAACACACCATTTAGTGCTTTCGGCAGCTTATCCCGCTGCGGTCTTCAGAACTGAAAACTGCAGCGAGATAAGCTGCCGAAAGTGCTAAATGGTGTTTTGGTTTTTAATCTTTTATGTTTTTGACGGAGTTTTAAAGGCTTTTATAAATGTTTTTAACTTAGTTGCATCTTTCCCAAATAGCACACCCAATACCGCAATAGTTTTACATATAATTTTTTATACAGATAAAAACCATACATTTCATAAAAAACATTATGAAGTGGTTTAAATGGTTTTTATTTAAAAGAAGTTTTAAGAAATAAAACATCAGAACATGCTACTAGATAAAAATATTACACAATTAATTAATAAATACTGTCAGGAATCTACAGAAAAAAGCCGAATTTTCAGAGAACGACAAAAGTGATTTTCTCTTAATTCATATAAAGCTGAAGTATCTCATCTCTGATATGAACACTTAGAAAAATTCCCTACAAAGTAGAGAAACAAAGATTTATACAGTTTTAAAAAATAAACAATTTTAAAATCATTCATTTTTATTTAATGCTACCATAGTAGCTGATTTTGCTATCTTTAAAAAATCCTTATTATATTCTTGCATATAACAAGGTCCAGAAATATGTGATTTTGCAATTAATATAGATCCAAGTGTTTCTGGACTCCTTGAGCTCCTAAAGTCTGTTTTGTTTCTTTCAACTATACCAAAAATGTGCTCACAGGAAGCACTGCTATGCTGGAACTTCAAAATTCCCAGCATCAGTTTGCTTAGTCTTTTATAAGATGGTTTATCATGAGGCCCAACTTCACTGGAAATCAAAGCCCACTGTTCATCAGACCGGTCACAGGAAATTATAACCTCAGGAATTGTTGCTGTTTGATGGTATAAAAACTCAGACTCCACTATGGCTGGATGATATTAGAATTTGAAATATCGATATGAAACCATCTTATATCACGATATATTGATATTTTTCACACTTCATTTTAGTATTTTTGAAATGTAAGCAATCAAATAAACAAACCGAAAAACCACTTGCTGCCCGAAATGAAAATACAGGGAGCTTCATATGACCCCCTGGGCCTTTAAGATTAAAAGGTTAAGTTTGGTGCTAAAGTATTTGAAATTTTATGTATAGATGGGGGTGTTGAGTCTAGGTGGGGTCGAGAATCAATAAAAATGTGCTCCAATGGAAAGTTTCCGAGAAATATGTTAATTACGATAATTAGACTAATTAAAGATGATTGAGGCTTAAAACAGGGTGGCTACAGAAATTGAGAAAAAAAGTTCCCTGATTTCCCTGGCTATCTTTATCAAATTTCCAGAACTAATTATATACATACCATAATCTTTCATGTAAATCACCATTGTGTATCATGCACCAACAGGTGAAAGCTTCATATAGGGAAATAAATAATAGAAAACCACAAAAATGCTTAATATTAATAAAATGTTAGTTCAGTTTCATAAATCCAAACATAAAATTTAGTTGAACACAAAAAGACAATATATAGCAGAAGGTTTCCTCATTTTATAAAGATAGTGCAGGGATGCTACAGCCAAAACCTCAGTTTGTCTCAGCATCCTCTCAGTCAAAATCTCTTTTTGTCTCAGTTTGTCTCAATCAAAATCCCTTTTTGTCTCAGTTTGTCGCAATCAAAATTCCTTTTTTTCTCGGTATGTCTCAACTAAAATTCATTTTTTCAAGTTTGTCTCTCAACCAATTTTATTTATTTTATCTCAGTTTATCTCTAAAATAATTTTTTTTCCCCATCAATTTGATAATTAAAAGAAAGTTCAAGAAAAAAGAACCAAACAGTACGACAATTCTTAGGCATAAACCAGGGATGACAATGTTTAGAATGCCAGAAGATTTGAAATGCAATAAAAATAAATTAGGGGACTCGAGGGGATTTTTAAATAACATAAACCATGCTTGCCAACACATCATGATTAAATTTGGTACATCTGGTACCTAAAAAATATAAGCATACATAAGAACTCCATGAAATCATAATTTTAAGCAACCTACTCATATCAGAGATGCCACTAATAAAATAGCAAAAAAGAGGAAATTGTGCATGAATAAACAAAAATAGTGGAAAAAGAAGAAATCCTATGCAAATAAAACAAATAAGTGGAGTTTATTTTAGAAAAATGCAATGTATGGAGAAAAAGGAAAAAAAAAAAAAAAACATTTAATTCATCTTTTGTTTGCTTACATAAATATTTTATTTTTCATTGACAAAATATTTTTTGTTTCAACTATTTCACATCATTTTAATTTACGTCTGAGCCTGCTCTATTTAGCAAAGTTTTTCCTTTACTGGTTTCTTTGAAATCAGTAATTTAAATTTGAAATAGGAGTTCATTTTTATTCTTACAGCATAGGAGATTTAAATTAAGGAATGCTAAAGGAAAAATACTAATTTTCAAGACAGATGGAAAAAGATTGAAATTGAGAGATGCTGGAAATAAATATTTAATTACTGCTGGAATAAAACAAACACCATGAAATTTTTAGAAAAATTCTTAAACAATAGAAAGCTACAAGGGATAATATTCATTCTGACGATGGATGAAGAAAGATTGAAACAAAAGAGTATAAAAAGAGATTTCTGCCGATTTATAATATAAAGAAAGCCAAGGCTTTATGTGGATCTCCAGAAAAGTAAACATGCATTTTTACTCTCATGGCACAAGAGGTTTAAACAATGGAAGGCTATATTAAAAATAGTCATTCTCAAGATGGATGGAAAAAGATTGAAATTTGACAGGAACTGACAATCTGTGATTTTCGCCACACGTGCGATCTTAAAAAACAGCAAATAAGGAGAAATGTACATGCCTGTAAACAGTCTATAGGGGAAAAAATAATAACAACCAAATAAGTATAAAATAAGTGTCAATTTTTACTATTTATGGCACTATAGGTTTTTAAAAAATATGCTAAAGTTAAACTATTAATGATCAAATATGGATGAAAAAAGATTTAAATTCACATGTCGTATTAGCTATCGTAATAAATTTTATATAAGGAATATTTATTCTTAATAACAAATTTAAAAAAATAAATAAACTTAAAATAGGGGTCATTTTTTAATTTTATGGCACTGGAGGCTTAAACAATGGAAGGCTACAAGAGAAATATTGATTCTGAATATGGATGAAAAAAGATTGAAACGGACAGGGGAGCAAAAGAGATTTTTAGCGATTTATAAAATAAACAAAACCGCGGCTTTATACGGATCTCCAGAAAAGTAATGAGGGCAAAAGCTTCATTAGGGGACCCTCTTTCAAAAACTTTTTAAAAATTTACAAATTTTTAAACTTAAAGAACAATTTGGGGGCCCCCTTTTTTTGGTGGGGGGCGGGCGCTTGCCCCGAATGCCCTTCCGGAAATCAGGCTCTGGCTGCAGTGCCATCAAGTTGTGAGTAATGCCAAATGAATACTAAAAAAATATTCTCTACTCAAATGTGTATGTACACCAATTTTCAAGGGGATCGGTAGAACGGCTTTGAAGTTGGTGCGCTGCATCGGCATCTAGAGGCAAGTCGTAGCAAAATAGGTAGCGTAAAGGTATTCTCCGTGCTCAAATATCTGTGTGTGCCATTTTTCATAAATCAGCTGAACGGTATTTTCATAGCAAACGGTTGAACGGTAAAAAAGGCGAGTTATAGCTAAACAGATGCTAAGAAAATCTTTTCGTTCAAACATCTATATTTACGAATTTCCATGCCGATTAGTTGAACGGTCCTGAAGATATTGGTTTGAAGTAACATCTAGTGGCAAGTTATATCAAAATGGATAACACCAAAATATTCTCCATGTTCGAATATCTATCTATACCAGTTTTCATAGCGATCAGTTGAACAGTCTTTTATATGCTGCAGCCGCATCAATAGACGAATTAAAGTAAGAAGTTGATATGTTGCAGAGTGCTATCTATTGGCGAGTTCAAGTAATGATGTACTACAGCACAAAAGTAGCTATTTATAACAAAATGGTTAACACGAAAATATTCTCCGTGTTCAAGTATCTATCTATATAATTTTTCATAGAGATCAATTGTCCGGTCATGAAGTTGGTGCTCTGCATTGCCGTTTAATTGTGAGTTAAAGTAATAATGCGCTGCAGTGCCATTTAGTAGCGAGTAAAAGCTAAATGAATAGTTAGAATATATTCTCCGTGCTCAAATGTGTAAGCATCAAAATTTTTATGGCGATTGGTTGAATGGTATAGAAGTCGATGCGCTGCAGCGCCATCTTGCGGCAAGTTGTAACAAAACGGATAGCGTAAAAATATTCTTCATGTTCATACATCCATGTGTGCCAATTATCATCAAAATCGATTGACCGGTATTTTCACAGCAAGGGCTTAAATGAAATAGAATTCAGCGTTCTGCAGCACCATCTAGCGGCAAGTTACAGCAAAATAGATAGTGTAAAAATATTCTTCTTCTTCAAATATTTGTGTGTACCAATTTTCGTCAAAATCGGTTGAATAGTATTTTCATAGCAAGCGGTCGAACGGAATAGAAATCGACGTTCTGCAGCGCCACCTAGCGGCAAGTCATGGCAGAAGGGATAAAGTAAAAATATTCTACGTCTTCAAATGTCCATGTCTACCAATTTTCATCAAAATTGGTTGAACGCTACTTTCAGAGCAAGAGGTTGAACAGAATACAATTCGATGTTCTTTAGCGCCACCTAGCGGCAAGCTAGAGGAAAATGGATAGCATAAAACCCTTCTCCGTGTTCAAATATCCATAAATGGCAATTTGCATCAAAATTGGTTGAATGGAACTTTCATAGCAAGCGGTTGAACGGAATAGAATTCAAGGCTCTGCAGCGCCACCTAGCAGCTAGTTTTAGCAAAATGGATTGCGTAACAATATTCTCCGTGTTCAAATATCCATAAATGGCAATTCTTATCAAAATTGGTTGAATGGTATTTTCTTAGGAAGCGGATGAATAGAATTCGACATTCTGCAGCGCCACCTAGCGGCAAGTCATGGCAGAAGGGATAAAGTAAAAATATTCTACGTCTTCAAATATCCGTGTCTACCAATTTTCATCAAAATTGGTTGAACGCTACTTTCAGAGCAAGAGGTCGAACAGAATACAATTCGATGTTCTGCAGCGCCACCTAGCAGCAAGCTAGAGGAAAATGGATAGCATAAAACCCTTCTCCGTGTTCAAATATCAATAAATGGCAATTTGCATCAAAATTGGTTGAATGGAACTTTCATAGCAAGCGGTTGAACGGAATAGAATTCAAGGCTCTGCAGTGCCACCTAGCAGCTAGTTTTAGAAAAATGGATTGCGTAACAATATTCTCCGTGTTCAAATATCCATACGTACCAATTTTCATCAAGATAGGTCAAACGGTATCTTCATAGCAAGCAGTTGAATAGATTTCGATGTTCTGCAGCGCCACCTAGCGGCAAGCTAGAGTAAAATGCATAGCATAAAAACTTTCTCCATGACAAAAGACTTAGGTGTACCAAATTTCACGGTGATCGGTCAAGCGGTTTTGGAGTTTTGCAACGTCATACACACATACACACCCACAAACATTCATTTTTATATATATAGATTATTATTTCCAATAAAACATTTGCTCTATCAGATATTATCAATCCAACCAAATGTCAGCAGCTCTATTGTCTGTTGAAATAGCTGTTTGCGCATCATACTATCCTTCACTCAAAATCATAGTTAAATAATAACTACTATTGTGCCTAGATATCTTCCGCGAGCAGAACGACACACTATATGCTACATCCCCTTCGAAATTAATGGTCCCTGCTTCCTTTCTGCGGAGTTCCGAGGGAGGAAAAAACTATTCTCTACAATAACAAACAGGCAGCAGTGATTCCCATAGTGAAACAGCTGTTTTTCCCGCAATCCGGTATCGCCATCAACGGAGAGAAAGCAGTAGCAAAAGCATCACAAGCTAGTATCGATCTCGGGATTTTCTTATCGCCGTCCTGTATTTTTCAACTTTATCGAATTCGAGATTTCACTCAAATGAAAATGGGAATAGCGGATATCTGATGTTGAAATAAAACCGATATGTCGGTATTTATCGATTTTTGGCCCAGCCCTAGACTCCACTTTATCAATGACTTCGTCAGTGGTTTCACCCTCTTCTTTCAGAAGAAAAGAAGGAATTCTATCAATAAAAAATTGAATAGATTTAAAATTTAGCACATTCTTTTTTTTGACATATCTGCCACTTCAGCATTCTCTAAAATTTCAGAATCGATTGGAAAATTTCCAACAACATAGCTGCATGAAGGGACAAAATACTTTATAACATGGTTATAAAATAATTTTTTATCTTTGGGTGATAGTTCTTTTACACATTTCCTTGCTTCTGCTCAAACAGCGATTTCATCATCAGCTTTCAAATTGGCTTCATCACTGTATTTACAAAGGAAGATTGATGGCGATGACAAAATCACTTCAGGCTTTACAAACTTGGACAGCGATTTTCGAAAAAAAGATTCTAAGTCAGACTTTAAACGATTGATTCTTGGAGCCCCACTTTGAAAAAGAACATAATTATCAAAAACAGGAATTATACTTTTTAAAAAACAGGCCAAAGCATGATACAACTTATTACTAAGGAAGAAAAATATTCTTTCTTCTCTTTCAAGAATCTTTCTAATCTTTTGTTGTTATTCTTAGTTCTCTTTTTGAGCAGATTTTACTTTTTCCCCTGTAATTTTTGGGAACAAAATTTTTATCTACTGTGTTTTTTGAAGTACTAAGGCTGTAGTTGAAGTTTTGAAGTTATTTTCCCAACTGAAGAATTTAAAAATGTAACGACAATAGGATACATTGCATATCGGTGTCATTACTACCATCGGTAGCAACAGAGAAAGGACCACTTTTTAAAATGTCCGTTATCTCCCTCATAGAATCAGCAGCTATTTTTTTTTTATAATGTGTCCCGTATTCGTTCTTCCACATGAAAATTTTGTAACTTCTTCACAATTTAGATACATTATCGGCATAAGTTTTGAAAAATGATCCACAGCGGCAATCGGTATATTGTGTTCTAATACAAAACTAGTAAATAACACCTTTGCTTTTATTGTCTGCAAGTCATCATTGGGTTTGAAAAAATCAAGTTTGGATGATTTTGATACGATAGTGTAATTCCTAATACGCTTTTTTGACTTTGAGTGAGCCACAATATCACACTTGCCGCCATGGCTGATACTTATATCCAAATTGCAAACAGCACATAAAGCAAAGAAATCACCTTTCCTTGATTTTCAAATAAAATCAAATTCTTTAATATATCAATTGCTGAATTTTTATGTATGAGCACGATGTTTTGAGTTCAACATGATTAATTTTACTACACACTTCAAGCACAGCAGGCACAAATCTTCGACATAACCACGAGTACACAAACATGCATGCAACCATGCCAAAACACTTTTCTCTTAACCTTAGTCGTGTATCAGATTGCAACTTTGAATGTCTATCTAGATGCAAGTTGGGCATCTGACATTGTGGACAGGAAATCCATAGGTTACGTAGATTACTTGATAATTTTGAAATTTTAAAGATTAATAATGAAAAGCCAAAAGTATTTTGTGGTAATCAGAGTGCTATATGTTTTGCCAAAAGTAAAATTGAAAATAATCGAACAAAGTGTATTCACACAAGATATCATTTTGTTAGAGAGAGACTATTTAGATGAAATCAATTTACAATTTGTTTCTGGAAAAATATTGCTGATGTTTTTAGGAAAGCATTAGCTGGTGAAAAGTTTAATTACTTTTGTAAATGCCTGGTTGGATGAATATGAAAAATATTCCTTGTTTTTTTTTGTTAGTGAACTTGGTTGTGGATGAGTTGGAAAAAGGGGGCATTTGTTGGAGATATGTGGAAATAAATATATTTCAACTGTTTAGCAAAATTATAGTCTAATAAAACTTTAATTTTCATTAATCTTAAGTATTTTTAAAAACATTTAAAGTTCCCTTTAACCCTAATAAAACACCTAAAGCTTCCCTTTCCCCCAATAAGTTTTCCAACCATCCTCACCTAAGTCCTAACAATGATTTTGTGGTTTGTGATGTAGAACTCTGAAAAATAAGACTAATTTCTATATTTTATGCATATGCCTGTTACCTTTTATACACAAAAGCTCTAAAATTAATTACATTTACCTTTTTAAAATAGCCTTGTAAATATTTGAAATAAGTTAAACAGCATTTCTTGTGCAGCATTGTAAATGTACAGCATTGCAGATGTATACAAGCCAACTAGTTGCCACTCAATTATAACTAAATTTGTTAAAACTATTTCATTGGCTGAAAGCTGAGTGCATTGCAGATGTATAGAAGCCAGCTAGTTGCCACTATTTCATTGGCTGAAAGCTGTGTGACATCATCCTTGATGTTACACCTCATTAAATAAAACAAGAAATGATTTTGTTTTTCTTTCCAGGTTTGGAAAGTACGCAAATTTGAGCTTGTGAAGCATGGGCAGGGTAGTATGAAAGGAGGTGTTAGTTCTGGTTGCCTGGCAGAAGAATTCAGTGCAGATGAGTGTTGTGGTTTGCCTGAAGATAGCAATGAAAGGCTGGGATTTGACATTTTTCTTTCTTGAGTTCTTTTAGTGATGAATAGTAGCCATTGTTTTTTACCAGTAAATGGTAAGCTTTTCAACTGAAATAGAAATTTTTTTTTTTCTCCTTTCAAGCTGCCATGCTTATGCTGATTCATTAAAAAAAAAAAAAAAAAAAAAAATTGTATTTCTGTCAGTTTTTACTGGATGAACTTTTTCTTCTTAAATAAACTGTTTTCATGTTCAAGAACTTGTTTTCATTTTTGATCCACGCTGTACCTCTGATACCCAGCAAATGAAAAGTTACAGGAATTAGAAGTTAAAATAATCAGTGAAGTAAAATTTGACAGGACTAGGCTCTGCTACCCCTACAGTATGGTTGCAGAGCGTGGTTCCGATCTTATTGACTGTCATGCTTTTACAGCAGTTGTTCCTGAAGTTTCTTGTTAAGTGATTTAAAAATTTTCTCCATTTTTAACATGGCTGAGCAGAGGTTACCTTTTAGTTTTGAGAGACTTACAGCAAATAATTACAGGCTATGGAAGTTTAATTTAGATAAGTATTTGACTAGTATTGGTTTATTTAAATATACTTCTGAAGAGTGTGAGATAGGACCAGCTGAAGTTGCTAAAGATGAAAAATCCATTGTTAGTGGTCATATAGATGAAAGTGCCAGAAAAGCTCTGACAATAATTTGTTTAAGTGTCAGTGATGAATGTAAGAATATAGTGTTTGATAGTACAAACCCTACAGAAGCGTGGGCTGTAATCAGGCCAGTCTATGAACCAAGTAGCAGAGCTAGAATTGCTCAATTAAGAAAGCAGTTTTACACCACAAAATGCCAAGCATCAGAATCTGAGTTCTTACATTACAAAAATGGTCCAGAATGCCAGAAGCCTGGAAAAGGCTGGTAAACAAGTCACAAAAGATGAAATAGTTTTCCAAGTGTTAGATAATCTGCCTGAAGAATTTGAGAATATAGTTACTCAGTTGTACCAGCTGCCAGACAGCGATTTTAATCTTGAAAGGTGCGACAGGCACTTAGCCGATAGGAAATTATTCAGGTTCCCAAAAGGAAACAGCGAGGCGCTTGTTTCCAACTGCCATTTTCACCAGGATCAAGATGATGCTAAATCTCTTTCATGTTTCATAAAGTGGAGGTCAATACCAAAAGTTCGCTCTGTCAGGAAAGGTTTCTGCTGTGAATCAACAAGTCATTTGATAAGAGACTGTTCCAGGAGAGGATCCCCCCAAAGAAAAAGGTCTTTTTCACAAGGACACAGAAAGAAACCAGAGGCCACCTGCATCGCTGCTCTTGTCAACGAGAGTATTCCCATGCAGTGGAGCTTAGATAGTGCTGCGACTGACTTTTTCTGCAACAATCGTCAGGCATTCAAGACCTTTCAAAACACAGAGGGCAAGGCAGCCATAGCAAGAGGGAGTATGGCCATTAAGGGTATTGGCAGCATCTCTTTGAGATTGGATTCAGGTAATATTTTAAATCTTGATAAAGTATATTATGCACCCGGTTTATGCAGAAATCTAACATCTGTGAAATTTCTATCTGATAAAAATTATAATGTTCTGTTTAGTAAAAGAAAAGCTACAGTTTTCAATGAAAATAATGATGAAATTTTAACTTGTATAAATAAGAACAGATTTTATAGTTGTATATTGTAATTTTGATGATGAAAATGAAATCAGGGCTGGGACCTGTATTTTAAGCAATAATGTTTTAAAGTGGCATATGAGATTTGGACATTTTAATGTAAAATCTCTTAAAGAATTTTCTAAATCTGAATATGTATATGGCCTTGACAATCTAATGGGGGAAGTAGGTAACTGTGAAGCCTGTAGTTTTGCTAAAAGCACTAAAAAGGCTTGTCGAGAACAGGGAGAAATTAGAATCCGAAACATGTTAGAATTAATTCATATGGATTTGTGGGGGGTCCCTTCCCTTGGTGGGGCAAGGTATATATTTGTTATAGTTGGCGACTTTCCTCGTTACACTTTTGTTTACATGTTGAAAAATAAGGATCTTGTCTTTGATCAGTTTAAATTATTTAAAACTATGGTTGAGAAACAAACAGGCCATTTGATTAAAAGAGTAAGGACTGATTGTGGTGGAGAGTTCTGCTATAATAATTTTAAAGATTTTTTTTTCTAAAGAGGGAATCATCCATGAACAAACTAATCCCTACACTCCTCAGATGAATGGTGTTGCTGAATGTTTCAATAAAACAGTTTGGAAGGCGTGAGAGCCTTATTGTTTTCATCCGACTTACCCAAAAGCCTCTGGGCTGAATTTGCCAATGCTTTAGTTTACCTACGTAACCGTTTTCCACATAAGAAACTTAATGGAAAGGCTCTGCTAAACCTTTAGAAAAACAAAAGTTTTTTGGTTAGGCACCTTAGAGCCATTGGGAGTGAAGCTTTTGTACATTTGCAACAGAGGAATAGGAGTAAGTTGGATAGAAGAGCAGGGAAATGCTATTTAGTGGGCTATGCCTACTAAATAGCATTTTTTAGCATTCCCCTTCATCCCCTGCTATGAAGAACACTGTGAAAAAATGAATGATGATGCATTCTTTGGAATTTTTACATATTCTAAGTAAAACTAGACATTCTTTCCAAATTAAATGTGTTTAGATGGACATTATATATTTTTTATGTCTGATTAACGGAAAAAATTTGATTTTTAATTAATATGCTTACTGCTATCGAAATTTGATTTTCAATTCCAATGTTCACTCCTAAGGTAGACTTTGAAATAAACTGCATCTTTTGAAAGGAAACGCGAGTTAAAATTTTTAAAAAATGCATGTAATGACTCATGAATTTACATTTTAAAATAAATTTGTACATTTTATGATTACAGTAGCTTAATTAGAGATTCAGCTGTCAAAACAACATACAAAAACTCTTATAAATTGATTGGTTGACGAACAATGCTAAAGAATGTACAAGATGCATTCTTTGGCGTTTCTACATGCACTACTAAAATTAGCTCTTCTCTACAAATTAAATGCCTTTAGATGGATAACAAAATAAATTAATCCATAAGCTTTATTGCATTTACAAAATGTAGCTTAAAAAGAACCCAGTGCTTCATAGTATATTAGGAACTTGTGTAACACCACCAGCCAGTTAATGTCAATATAGAAACATCAAAATAGCAAATTATAATAAAAACATGCAATGCCTCATTTAGAGAGAGAACTGCACACGATACTCAATAAGTTTGACACACACCCTGAGACTGGCTAATTTTTAAGTAATTGCACAAAACAGAGCAAACCGTAACAATAAACAGCAAAGCTGTTGTAATTCAAGTAATTTTTGTTGTCAACAAAACAAACAAAAATTACTTAAATGACAACAGCTTTGCAGTTTGTTGCTGTTTTGTGCAACTAATTAAAAATTAGGCGAAACCTCAGGGTGTGTGCCTGAAATTTATAGAGTATAGTGTGCAATTCACCGTAGAGATGGCCAATGATTCGATGAGTCGAATCAGTGATTCGAATCTTGGTACTGAGTGGCTCAGTCTTTACACTCACTATCTACTGATTCGAATCTCAAGCCCTCAACTGTGGGGAAATACATTCCAAGTGCGAAGGGAAGGAAAACTTATTTTCCCTTCGCCGTTCCCAGAGATTTTCCCTTACTCTTTCAACTCTTTTCGACTCTGAGTCAATAGATGATTTGAAACAGCAAATGAGTGGGTGTGGGTGAGTTGGTGCAGCAACGAATCTTTACTGATTCAGTGTTTCGCTCTGTTTCGGTGATTGTATACGATGAATCTCAACTCAGTAGAATCTCAAATGTTTCAGTGATTGTATGCGATCGTTGAGATTCGTTAGTTTTTCGAATCTTTTATCGACTCAGAGTCGAAAGGAGTCGAAAAGATTTGAAAGGATATTTCATTTAATTGGAGTTTTTTTTTCGAATCTTTGGTGTTTCATTTCTTGGTTGGTGGTCGGATTTAAAGTTTTATCTGTCTGTGGGTGTGGAGTGGGTCGAACATCGTTTGCTTTTAGCGGGGGGGGCATAAGCGTTACTTCCTAAAGGCAAGAGGGGTCAATCCCCCCCCCCCCCCCGAAAAAAAAATTAAGAAAATTCAAGTACCAGAGCTATTTCTAATAATGATATTTTCTACAATCGGAAACACCCGATTTGGGTGTCTCAAAGTTGTTTAAACCTTTTTCCCTCGGGGGGACTCCCTCCTTCCAACTTGTCTGGCTGGTTTAATATTTGTTTAAAATTTAATGAAACATACCTTTTCTACTTTTAACTTCAATATATGTCCCCCTGCCCCCACCCTCAAAAAAAAAAAAAAAAAAAAAAAAAAAAAACGGACACTAAGTTTACATGGTGGCGGGTTTTCATGTGAAGGGGAATGAAATAAAGTTAGGATTGTGCTTGTCACTTTTAATGACGGATCCAGGGGCGGTATTAAGCGCTCCCTCAAAAAGACTTTGTAGTAAGCAAAATAACATTTCGCTTTATTGCTGCAGATTTCGTTTTTTTTTTTACCTTGTTTGTCGTTTAAGGGGAATGATTTTATTTTCTTTCGTAATTCAGAGAAATACAAAATAGGGTCTAAAGCAGTGGCGTAGTTAGTGTTATTGACAGTGGCGTACCCAGGATTTTATTTCGGGGTGGGCTGGGTTTTAAAGATAAAGTTCAATTGTAAGCTAAGTAAAGGGTCCCATTTTTGGGGGGGGAAGGCAGCAGCCCCTCAGTAGGACTGGGCCAAAAATCGATAAATATCGACATATCCGTTTTATTTCAACATCAAATATCCGATATTCCCATTTTCATTTCAATGAAATCTCGAATTTGATAAAGGTAAAAAATACAGGCCGGCCAGGGGCATAGCCAGAAATTTTTCATGGGGGGGTTATGACTACTGCAACTCATATATATGTATATGTGTGTGTGATAATGTAGTGAAGAATATACATTTTGTATGGCAAAAAATTCCTCATGGGGGGGTTATGACCCCCCTAACCCCCCCCCCTGGCTACACCTCTGAGGCCGGCGATAAGAAAATCCTGAGATCAATACCAGCTTGTGATGCTTTTGCTACTGCTTTCTCTCCGTTGATGACGATGCCGGATCGCGGAAAAAACAGCTCCATGGTTTATTAGTCTAATTACCATAATTAATGTATATCTCGGAAACTATCCACCGGAGTGCGTTTTTATTGATTCTCGACCCCCCCTGGACTCTACAGAACTCAGCGGAGAAGAAACCTGATGAATGGGTGAAGGGTGTTTAAATAGTACGGCTTTCAGCACAGAGAGAGGGAAAATTTCTTTAGTTGTTTTATTGATTCAAGATTCGAATCACTAATTCGAATCATCGAAGTCGTGAGTGAGTTGAGATTCGAATTAGTAAAATGAGTCGAACCGCCCATCTCTAATTCACCGTCTGAATTAAACGTTGCATACTTTTATTGTACTTTGCTATTTTGATGTTTCTATATTGAAAATGACTGGCTGAGAGGTGTTGCATTATTTCCTATATATACAAAATGAATATTCAAAATTTTATTGCTAAAATTAAACTTTATTTTCTTTAATTAGATTTTATGTTATCTTGTAATGTGCCATTAGGAAAAAAATTAACTCCCAAGAAAACTAGATGATTGTTCTATAAAAATACATACAAAAAAAGAATGATGCTTTCGAAATTAAGACTTACTCTAGTTCCTTTTTCTCATCAAAAGTTTCATTATTTAACTCTTCATCAAACTTAAATTCAAGTTCATCCATTTCAGATGCTTTAGAGGTTTCTTCTTTAATACCCTAAAATAAATTAAAATTAACTTCATATAATGAAAAACCTTTATAAAATATTGAAACAAAATATATATGCAAAATACAAAAACCTAAATCAACTTAGGACTGCAAAATACCAGGGTTTTTATCTTTTTGTGTCACAGTGTTTCAAGAATTGCACACATATGTAAATTATTGTTTTTAAAGTTCACATTCGCTGTATGCATCAGTGGTTGCAAAATGTCCCAATATTTAATATATCTTGCCAATGCAGCTTTAGGTTCCAAAATATAAGGTAATATGTGGTCTAAAATGTAATGTAAAAGAGCTGTAATGGGTGTACATTAGGGTGGAGCGAAAAAACTTTTCCGAAATTCACATTGCCTGAGTTATTATATCATGCCAGACTAGCTGAAACCAATTGTCTCCAAATTTCAGCTTAAAATGTTGATATCTTATCTCAAGTGAATATTTATATTGGCTTTTTTCAAAATTTTAACTTTTATGTAAAAAAAAAAAAAAATATTTTTTTAATTTAATATTTTACTAAATAATTAATTTGTACAATAATATTAATAATTTACTTTCTCATTAATAAATTGTTTTATTGAGACATTACTGCCAGATATCAGATCCAGAAATGTTTTTGTACATAAAAAAAAGCAAATAATACTAGATACTCTAAAATCTACTAGATGACAGCAACCACATGTTCTAATCTGATAACTATTTTATCATGACCTAATAAGACACGTCACTTTTACTGTGTGGAATGATTTGTTTTTGCAATTGCCTTTGTTTCAACGACTTGTTTCTAATTTGCAAGACTGAAGCAATACGCTTTATTATTTTGATTTACATTTGACAAAATAATACGGAGTTTTGAATTTAAAAATGACCACAACAGAAGTGAAACGTTTTGCAGTGTTTTTGGAATTCCTGTACAATTGAAAGAGACAGTGTTACCAATGTATTCTGATTTAATGAAGCATTTCTTAATCACGAAAAAATGATATACTGTGGAAGCAGGGGAACAAGAAGGATCTTTCAGTAAAAGAGATCATTGAAATTGTTTCTTTGGACGTTGAAAAAATTTGGAAGAAAGCCTCCTTGCCTGCGGTAAGTCACCAAGCAGTAATTCACCTTATTAAAAATTATAATAAAAAGATACGATCACAACTTAATTCTACAAAAGTAACACAATCTTTGTACGCCATATACTTTGATGGAAGAAAGGACAAAACTATAACCCAAGAAAAGAAGGGAAGCTCTTTATATACAACTGTAGCTGTGGAAAAGCATATTGTTATGTTGTCAGAACCTGGTTCTGTGTACTTAGGACATGTGACTCTGGATTCAGGCTCTAGTGCTGATATTACTTGCAACATCATCAACATCGTTACAAAGAAAGAGATTACACTTTTGGATCAAAACTCAAAGTTGGGAAGAAAAATGGCATATTTAGATGGTTTGAAATCTTTTTTGGCCATGAATTGCACTGGTTTTTATGCTTATTGCATACTAATGAACTACCACTTCGCCACCTTTTCCATAAGATTGACGGAAAGACATCTGGGCCACACCAGTTTTCTGGAACAATAGGAAAATCTCTGGAAACATACGCAACCCTTGCTGTGACAAATTTTGTTTCTATTCCAATTGCTCTGCCTGAAATTGATAAAAAAAGACCTCAGTACAGAACAAAAGCACCTCTTCAATATTTCTAAGGCAGTATGCTCGGGACAGTGCCATCCAGATTTAGCAAACAGAAGTCCAGGAAGGATGTCTCATTCAAGCTGGCTCACTACAACGAACAGAGTACTGTGCCTGTACATGTCGACTGCCGAACCAACAGAATGCTTTAAGCTCCTAGTAGACTATGTAATGAAAGTTTACGTGCCATCCTGGTTCGAAATAAAGAAAATCCCAGGAGCTGCTCATAGAGCACGGACTGATGAAATGAAGTTCGCTCTTGCTGAAGATTTTAAGTCAGTCGTTCATGAAGTTATTCAGAGGATTTCTTATTTTGCTCATTCTGAAAATATTCTGTTAGCAATGCTATTTGATGAACGATCAGATATTCAGGAACTTGGACTAAGAAAAATATTGGGGAGAAAAAAAAAAAAAAAAAAAACTGACTGGAGGGGAAAAAAATACGCCAATTCGATCTTACATATATAAATTTCGAAGCAGAGGAGTATTTTCAGATAATTCACTGGGACAATCCTTTGGAACCACCAGCTACCATGAACCTCAGTGACGAAGACATAGAAAGTATGATCAGAAATGGTTTACAATTTTAAATAGGAAGCTCCCTTGCCAAGGGCACTGCCAGAATATTTCCCCGGGGAGGGGGGGGGGGCATAAAGACTAGTTCAACGTATGGTTACCATGTTGAAACGAACAAAAGAGCAAGGGAAACACTGCATACAAAAATCCAGCATATGGCAAGTGCCCCCCTTGCCCTATGTTGCCGGCGCCCATGTCCCTTGCCATTCTCATACTGTAGAGAAGCATGTAAGACTACTAACACAAGCATCATTGGTAACTGGAGTAGAAGCCAGAGATGGATGCATTTGTTGTGAAATCAATAATGAAAGGAACTTTTTTAAGTTTGATACCAAAATTAATTATTTTGCCCGGCAGGCAGATTCCAAAATCGAAGACTGATTAAGTAAAGTGTTTTATTAGTCAATTATACTCGAAAGGTAAATTTGTATCATTTCCTTTTCTGTATTAGTGTGCTTTCTAAATATTAATTGTCTTTAAAAATGAAGTAATATGTAAATATTTAATAGCTATGTATTCAAAATATACCCCAAAACTTATAACGATCAGTTGCAAGTTAGTGACATTTTTCCGTTCTTTCTTTCTTTTTTTTTTTTTTTGTTAACGGCAATGTTTTACTATTGTTTTTAGTAGTTAGAACTGTTTTTGAGTCAAAAAATTAATTTATTGTAAACATTAAAATTAAATTTTAAAAATTGATTTTTTTACTTTTTATGTTGACATTCCTTTCTTTGAGCCCAGTGTGGAACCTGAAAACCATCAGTGAATGGACTAGAATTTTTCTTCTGTGACTTTTTAGCCAAACAGCACCATTTGTTGAGTCAGGAAATATTTAAAAAAAAAAAAAAATTCCATTTTCACTCCACCCTAGTGTACATATTCCCCAAATGAACAAAATTCAATGTCTAAAAACAACAGACAATAACTGTAATCAAATGTCACTAGATGGAGATGGGATATCCATGAGTTAGCTATAGTGCTATTTAATATACTCCATCCTGGATCTCATACCCAGTGATTTCCACCTATTTGGACATTTGCATCACCTAGACTGGACAGCATTTCAAAACTGATGGGCCTGTCTAGATCTATCATTGGGTGGCTTAGAGCCTAAGCCTTAATTTCTTTAATGTCAATTTTGATAGATTGGTATACAGATGGAACAAATGCTTTTAATGGCCATGGAGGCTATGATGAAAAATAATCTGTACTTATTACCTTACCTTATAAACCAATATTATATATATATATGTGTGTGTGTAAGGAATGGACATTACGCCATCCCTTGTTGAAATGATTGACACAAATCCATCTGGGTTCTAAGTTGCATAGTTTATTTCAAAGTTCGGACAGAGGGCAGAAGTCAGGCCGGCAATATTTTAGCTCCGGGACTATCTTCGTACATCGCAGTCTAACAGCTAAAGCTGGAAGCTCCTGCAAAATCTTCACGTTCCAAACTCCTAAAAGCTAAGCTAAATCTCTAAAGCCCCTGAAATTTCCACGCTCTTGCTTAAATACTCCTTAGTTACTACACCTGCTGGCAGGGTGCAGCACGATCACGAAGGCGTTACTCTCACACGTAATTAGTTAACTAGATTGTCAATCAAGACATGAGAAACACCTGCTAACCCAGGAGTTCTGAAAGCGCGTAGTAGCAAAGCCACAGAAAACCGAAGATACTGCTCAATCAATTTTCTCCTTATGGAACTTCAAAAAACGTTTCCAAGCATAATATTTGTATGGCCGAGAAACAAACTTTACAGTAAGAGTAAAAGATTAAAATAGCTTTTTCAAATAACATTAAATTAAATTAGGTTAAATTAGAAAAGTTTATTTTATTATTACATATATATATATATATATATATATAAGAAGCTCTCTTCAAATGTCCCAAAATTAATTTTAACCATTATAGGCAATTTTTAACAATATAGAATTAATACAATTTCAGTTACAGTAAATTGCACTGGAGCACTGGATAGCAAAAAGTACTGAAATTAAACCATAATTTTCCTCTGTAAAAATAAAGGAAAGCTATAAACTTTATACAAAGGAAAGTTATTTTATTAATTATTAGCTTTTAAGGACAAAAACATTCTTTATAGTATTTTAGTGAACACTGTCTCTTGTAATAGGTACTGGTGAAATAAGTAATTGTTCAACCCATACTTCCATGGTAGATGAAGACTTCGTCCTCCATCTTGCTTCTTTTTTAACACCATTCATCTGTGGAGAATTAGTCTTTGGTTTAACATCAGACTGAATATCACTGGATTCACCAGTTTCAGCTGGTTTGGTCCCTACAAAATTAACAATAAAAAATGGTTCTCAACACCTTGCAACATACATAAAATTTTAAAGAAAATATTAAGACTTTCAGAGTTAATGTCCATAATTATGTTGCATAAACATCAATGAACAAATGAAGAGAAAAATATTCTTGATTTAAAAATCAGAGATGAGAATGCACAAAAATGAAAAAAGGGAAAAGTGCATGAGCTTGAGTTTAACAATTAAAAAATTTTTACGTGTGACACTTAATTTTTATCAAATTTTAATTCCAAAACCAATCAATTACTTTTACCCAAGATATAAAACATTCAATAAAGAAAAATAGGCCATCGCTATTTAAAAAGTGAATTTTAAGTGTTTTCATAAAATCTAATATCAAGACAAATCATAAATTTCAGACCATTATTTTAGAGTTAAAAAACAAAACAAAAAACTGCAGACTGATTTGGGGTATAATCTACTTTTATTTGAGAAACCTTGTTAAGAAAGGCAATTATGACTCATACTTAGGTTAAAAAATAAGCATTTAAATGGTTAGAATATAAGATGGTATAAAAATCTTTGTTTTGTTGAAAAATGACTAATATATTTTCTAAATATTTTTCCAAGCAAAACTTCAGAGCCTTTTAGTGCTAGAGTACCTTGACACACAGAGGAAAAACGAGATCTTATTAGTTGTAAACTGCCACAAAAAAGTTTAGGAACAACTCATAAGATTAATTATTATTTCAAAACTTGCAATTTTTAGTAAAAAAAAATTGCATATAAGAATAAAATTAAATATAGATGCAATAATTTCTCATGTTTTTAAAAGTGCAGAGAGAAAACGACACAGATCAATAAATATACTGTGGGATAAAATGTATACTTAATTGAATAACAAAGTATCTTATTTAAATTTAAAATAAATAATAAAAACTGCATTTATTTTTACTTAAAATATTTTTTTTTTATTAATCCATACAAAATCAATCTAGTGCAAATTCATATCTTTAAATTACAGAAATAGTATTTATGGATTAGGAAGCACACTAACTTAACCAAAAGGATGTAAAAAGATTAAACGTGAATTGGCAGCTAAGAAATATGGAGATGGCCATATCACATATTGTTTAAAAAATAATAATAATTAAAAAGTGCAGAACTAAAATGCAGAATTCTGAAAATCAGTGGAAGATTCTCATCCCTGATAAATGCAGAGTAAGGAAAGAATTCAAAAAATATTTGAGCTCAAAAATAAATATATATATATATATATATATATATATTTTTTAATTAGCTTACATACACTGCGTGATCTGCTTACAATTTTAAACTTTTTAATTTCAAAATTATAGATTCCTTTACAGTAACATTTCCAAGAACCATTTAAGCAATTCCAGAAGCAGAAATTTGAGGTAGTTACGATCCTTTCAAAAATTGCAACCAAACAATTTTTTCCTGAGATTATGGCATTTCCTTTATACCTGGTCAAAAAGATTGCTTGATTTGACAGATTTCAATGGCCCACTTTTTCATAAAAGGATTTTTAATATGAATATATATATAGTACATAAACATACTCATTATGAGTTTTAAATTTGTATAAATCATAAAACCTGTACTAGCACTTCTTAGAACAAAAAGTATTTTTGACTAGTGCTGTAAAAGTAACAACAAAATGAGTATCCGTATGTATTTTTTACTTAGATGTTCGCTATTCATTACTAAGTATTCGTTACTCGTTACTTTCGTTACTACTAATAGAATCGGTAATAGGGTGTTATATGTGCCCCATAACAACACATCCGGGACAGTGTTGTTATGGGTATATGCCGCCCATACATAAACCCATAACAAAACCTAACCAAAAAGAATTTTTTTTAGCGATGTTGTACAAAGTTGTATTTAGAGCTTATTTTCTGATTTACAGATTGTTTTTATACACATTTATGGTTTTATACAATGCTAAATTATCCGAATTACTGAGTACACATAGAAATCTTCCAAAGACATATGCCATTCTTTTTTTTTCTCAACCCCCCCTTTTTTAAATTCTGAACGCTGGTTTAACCTGTTCACTCTTATCATAAAAAGTGTAAAGGAAAGCTTGTGACTCGTGTTTTTTTCTGGGAGCGGGTTCTCGAATACTGAGATCCAGGGATTGGGCCATATATATTGAATGCACAGGGTAGGGGATCTCAGTATGATATCAACTACTTTGCGTCTCTACAAGCATAATATCTTTATTATTTGTGAGTTCTTATTTCATATCGAAAACTTCTTTTGCTGGACAATTTTTCGAAGTAAATTAAAAATTACCATATTTTAAATTAAAATTGTTTAATTCAGTGAGAATTATCTATTTTTAAGATATTTCCAGTTCTATTTCTGCACTTTTGGGATGAAAGGGGTTAGCCCCTTCTGTGGGTGCATATATGAGAGCATTCTTTAAACAAAAATTATCACTCCTTTCATACAGAAAGAATCGTTGCACAGGACTATGCGTATTCCATGAGTTCATGGAATAAAATGTACCATAAAATAGGGCAGATGGCCCCCTAAACGCAGACATTTTAGAAACATACTGAACTTTATTGAATTATTTTAATACCAGTGGCTTACGCAGGAGTGGGCATAGAAATCCCGGGTTGCTCCCAATTTTTTATATATTTTTTAAACAATTACTTAAAAAATGTGTTTAGGTTTCCATGCTAAATATTTTTTTTAGTTCCAAATAATATTTTAAATAATAAAAATGTGTGAATTCGTTTACTTTATAAAAAAATATTTTTTTAAAGGTGTATTTAAATAATTTGTTATTTATTACTCATATTTCGATTCTTGCTAAAAAAAAAAGTTAAGTTCGCAATCCTGCTTCGGAACCACCCTGAAAGAAAGAATTCTGATTGCACCACTATTTAGTACTAAAATGTTAGAAAGCCCGAAATTAGCACCCCTTACTAACATGCTTCTCTTATATGTATTGCTCCTCTACAATTATAAGAACACCCCCTTCTTCCCCTGCAAAAAAAAGTTCAACTGCGCATAAGAACGCACTATACACCGGATCCTATCCCCCCATTGTACGACCCATATCAATAGAGCAGCAGATAGTATATCCATCTCCATAACTGTAACGAAACAGACGGATTCTTCCAAACCTCAACAAAACGATACCATTCGGCTCGGCACAAACGAATTGCAACCAGAACATACTACTACTCAAATACCGAAACTGATTTTTCCCTTCAAACAACGAGAATCCATAATACTTCCGGTATCTAGTAACGGAACGGAACATACTATTACTCAAATACCGAAATTCATTTTCTCCCTCCGGTAGTCTTGTATTCGAAGTTCGAACCTGGTTGATCCGAAATGCACACTCAAAAGTCATTTTCTTCCTTGAAACCGCGATCCGATATCCAGTAACAAACAGAAGATATTAGTACTCGATTACTGGAACCCGTTTCCCCCCTAGTTCGCCTCGCCTGGAAGTCTATATTCGAAGTTCGAAGCTGCTCGATCCGAAACGAGTAACGATATCAACCGAAAAGTAACAATTCGTTACTTCGAGTCTGAGTGATTATCCGTATCTTAGTACCGAATACATGCGGTTTGCTTCAGCTCTATTTTTGACCGGTGTAAAGAAAGCAGTGTAATAACAGCAAAACCTAGTTTTATTAATAGATATAGAGCATTTAACCTGTTTTAAGTGGTCTGCTACATAACAAAGAATTTGATCTCATTATGCATTTCAATAACAGAAATCTGATTTTGATCATCAAAAAATGGTATTAAATTCTAATTGGCAGAGATTGTATTCATTAGAAACCTTCAACTTTGATTTTTCAGTGGCATATTGTGATTTAAACGGATGTTTTAAGTAGTTTTCTTCGATTAAATACCATCTCCGATTATTTCTTAGAACTGCAAGCTGAAATCTACTTTTTACCCTTTTACTTTCTAATGATTTAACCTATTTTATTGCTTTGAACCAAAATGAGTAATGTTTTGTACTTCTCGCTGCCTAATTTTACTGACAGAAGTCAAAATATCACTTAAAGAGAAGGCAATTACTATATTTTGTCTGAATAGCATAATTAAATGAATGCCATATGAATGACTGCCAGATTTTACTTGAAAAAAATTAATATTACTCAAAAATCTACAACAGAAGTCAAAAGAAATGGAATGATATAAATTAGGGATCTACATATTTTTGGAAAATATTCTTCAAAATACAGTCTTTTTTTTAAATAATTTTATTATATGGAGTCTGCATAATTTCATGCATTCTAAGGTGTAGTTTATGCTTAAAAACTAAGAGGCAAGTTTTGTTTTTTTTATTCCAAACATTCAAACATTTGCCGTTTTTATACTTAAAAATTTCCTTCAGCACATTTTGTGTATAGTTACATATGAAAGGTAGTAACTCATTTAAGTTGCACTTTAATACTTTCCTTAAATAATAGGATTAATTTCAAATTAAATTTTAAATAGCAGAAACTTTTGCATCTTGCTAATGTCTGTCTGCTCAATACATTGAAATGGTTATTTTTTAAATCACGGCATTCTTAGTCTGGTAATACTACTAATTCCCACAATTGATGCAAGAAAGTTTGCAGAGATCAATTTCTTTTAAATCCATTGAAAATTTTAACAATTTACAATAAGTACACGAAAAAAAAGTATTTATTTTCAAAAACAAATAAAAAAAAAATATTTATTTTCAAAAATTGTAGTGTATCATTCTTCAGTAAAAAAAGAGTACTCATTTTTGGTAAAGAAATTATAAAGTGCATTAGATGATGATGATAATAGCAAAATTGTTCTTTGTCTCACCAGGAAGGATAAATGGTTTTCCAGGAATAAATGGAGGAACATCTGGATGAAGTTCAGTTGACAATGCATCTTTAATTGGCCAAGCTTCAGGCTTGTTTACTGTACGAATATATGCATTATTTTTCACTTCTAACTGATCACTTTCTGAAACAGCCTAAAAGAACAAACATGCACGTAAAGCTTATAAAAACAATATGTGCTAATTTGAAATGGTGCTACATATACTATACTTTCAATAGTTCTAATACTGATAGTATTAACACTAAGAAAATATACATTGTACTGATAAACTAATTACGCATTATTTCCCGAGAAAAATCATATCTGAATTGTAAAATCACAAACCCTTCTTTTACATGAAATTATTAATACCATTCTTATATACTAGAAGATTTAATTGAGATTGTATTATAAAGTTATTAAAACAAAAAAAAATTCTGATTCATCGTCTAGGGTTATTATCCAATCAAAAGAATTTTCACATCTTTTATTATTTGAAGGTATGAGCTAGAGATGGCAGTTACTTAAAACAATAGACCTTTGACAGTTAGAGGGAAATTTTGAAAATTTCAAACAACCCCCTTCCTTTTCTTTCAAAACTGATAGACATATTGAAAAACCATAAAGGTGATTCTCACAAAACGGAACAAAATTAGTCCCTGCTGGTTTTCTGGAGTGTTTTTAGCTATTTTTTCAAGTGTTACAAGTTTTTCATGAAAATGAAGGAATTTTTATTAAAAAAACGCCATTTATTGGGTTTTCATTATTTTATTTTATATTTTTAGAGGCGTAAGAAGCATTTTTGTCATTTCAGTCACTGCCCCTGTCATTTCTGTACCACATGCATCATTTCTGTCAACCAGGGCTTCAGAAAATACTAAACTACAGAATGCCAAATACATTTTTTTTTCATTATGTATCAAATATAAAATTTTGGATCAAAAGAAGTAAAGAAATTTTTTTTTCCATTAAAAATGTGTAACAGAAATGACGCAAATTCATCAATCTTATTTTGTCCTGTTTTGTGGCATTGGAATGATATACATGTGACATAATGGCCCATAAATGGCATTAGAATGATATACCTGTGACAAAAATTTGTGATACAAAACAATTGCAAAACAGAGAATTGAAATGGACATATGTTATAGTAATTTAAGCCTTTTCATGCAACTTGTTAAGTAACTGACTATATTAATGTAAATGTTAAAACACCACTCAATGGCTGAGTGAATAAGGCACTGAACATTGGGAAAAGGATGAAGTATGCAGCAGGTACAGAATACTGGTTTCTTATGCGACTGTCGATCTAGAGTTTTTGCAGGTTTCCTCCAGGCATAATGTTAATATGCATTAAAAACCTTGAAAAAGCATTCTGAAGTTAGCTCTCATGAAGTTTTGCCTTAACTAACCAAACTGAATGCAAAAACACTAATGTTTCTCTATGAGCTGGGCAATAATTCAACATATTCCAAAATCTTAATGTTCTCATTTGAAGAACCTTTTTCCAAAATACTACATTACTACATTAAAAAGATAAATAGTAGCCATTAAAAGGTTAAAAACACAAAACCATTAGTGCTTTTGGATGCACTATTCCGCTGCCAACTTCAAAACTGGCGAGCTTGCTCCCAGCCTCAGCACATCAAACCATGCTCTATCTATCTGTGAATGCATCGTATCGTTGACGGCGCCCCCTTGAGTTAGTATTTCTAAAGCTTCCCGTTTTAAACTGTAATTATGGTTGTTGTACTTGGCTATTTTTTTTTAACATTGGTGAAATCAATATCAATATTTTCTTTTAAAGCAAGGCGGGAGAGGGCAGTACTTTGTCTATTTTATTTAATGTCACTAATGTGCTCTTTAATTCTGTCTTTAATTTTCCTTTTTGTGACACCACTGTAATGACCGGAAAGGTTAGAGTCTTTATGGGTAAAGTTTATTTTATAAACACCAGCTGTAACGTTACAGCCTACGTTAACGTTCTGAATAAAGATCCTACCACCAAACTTAACAATAGTCTTAAAGACATTATAAAGAAAGGAAGCTGGCCCGATAATAAACCATCACAGTTAATTAATGCTACTGCTTTTGCCCCACGTATTTTTGGCACAAATTTAAAGACCACAACCCCCCCCCATCCCTCCGCCCAATAGTTAGTAAATGCGAAGGCCCCACCTAACTTCTCAAAAAATATCTAAAGACCATATTACAACAACT
Source organism: Cheiracanthium punctorium (assembly GCA_038373885.1). Classification (NCBI taxonomy): domain Eukaryota; kingdom Metazoa; phylum Arthropoda; class Arachnida; order Araneae; family Cheiracanthiidae; genus Cheiracanthium; species Cheiracanthium punctorium. The sequence goes on along the minus strand of JAWZYV010015072.1, from coordinate 1,833,008 downwards.
TATACTAAACTCAAACTCATCCCTTATCTCCACAAACAACTTTTTAAAACAGTTAAATAGTATTCTCTTCCCAGATTCCGTTTCAATGGTCAGTTTCGATGTAACTAATTTATATCCCTCAATAGACACCTCAGAAATGTTTAATGCTATAAGCCATGAAATAGAGAACTCCTTCAATATCGTAACACTTAAAAATGCTTCATCCCTCATCCTCAATAACTTATTTTCAGTTTAATAATCAGTTTTACAAGCAAAATAAAGGTGTGCATATGGGCTCCCCTATCTCCGGGATCACCACAGAGCAGAAAATAAGAAACTTAGAAACAATAATCATAAAGACCTTTCATACCCGTATTAAATACTGGTTTCGCTATGTAGATGACATTTTTGCAATAGTGGATAGCAAGCCTTGGTAATATTCTCAATGAAATAAACTCTCTAGATAAAAATATATAAATTTACTATGGAAATGGAACAACACAATAGTTTAAACTTTCTCGATGTCAAAATAATAAGAACCCCGCCCAAACAATATTGAAACTACTGTCTATCGAAAACCTACCAATAACAAAATAGTCAACTTCTCGTCTAAAATCACCTTTGACTATGAAATCTCAATACTTCATTCTCATGTTAATACCAGCTCTTGAAGTATGTTCAAACCATAAACTTCTCAAAGAAGAACTGCAATTTATTCAACAACTTTCCCAAGAAGCTAATTACCCCAAAAATATCGTCTCCCGTTTAATTAAAGAAAGGAAAAAGAAATTAAACCTGATTAGTAATGCTCAGACAGAAAAACCTACATTCTCTCATCTTATCCCCTACTGCTGTGGTCTCGCCGTAAAATTTTCTAACCTTGCATGTAAAATGAATATCAGAATCCCCATAAAACCTAATTGCAATATCTTTAAAAGAATACGTTCCAATAAAAACAAAATTAATCCTCTAGAAACAACTCGCATTTATAAAATAAACTTTACCCATAAAGACTAACCTTCCCAGTCATTACATTGGTGTCACAAAAAGGAAAAAAAAAAAAAAAAACAGATTTAAAGAGCACATTAGTGACATTATAAATATATTAGACAAAGTACTGCCCTCTCCCACCTTGCTTTAAAAGAAAATATTGATATTGATTTCACCAATGTTAAAAAAATAGCCAACTACAACAACCATAATTACAGTTTAAAATGGGAAGCTTTAGAAATACTAACTCAAGGGGGCGCCGTCAACGATACGACGCATGCGCAGATAGATAGAGCATGGTTTGATGTGCTGAGGCTGGGAGCAAGCTCGTCAGTTCTGAAGATGACAGTGGAATAGTGCTGCCGAAAGCACTAATGGTTTGTGTTTTTAACCTTTTAATGGAGTTTTAATGGCTACTATTTATGTTTTTAATGAACTAAGTACCTCCATATATGATTTTAACTAAATACTCCATTACTAACTAAGTTCTTTAGTACATCATTCATACACTGACTTTAGATATATTTTTTGTTTATCTTGAATTTAAAAAGTTAAGAATGATACAAGCCTTGTAGGGCTTCTGCTTGTCAAGAAAGGGTTAGCTTGATCTCCTTGATTAGAAGACAGCAATTTTTGGACTGACTGAGCAGATAGTAGTGTTTACATTTCAGTTTCTTTACATTTTTTGGTATTCATTTGGCAAGAGCCAGGAGAGATGAATTAGATGACATGGCATACTAAGGATGCACTTTGGGTTTGTGTCATAACTAGAGCAAACAACAGGGTTCCCATTAGAAAAAGAAATTGGGGGAGATTTCTCACCCATCCAAAAATTTTGAGTGAGATTTCTGAAAGTTAAGTGAGAACATAAATATTGTTTAACATCATTTTATTTATAGTACAATTTCAATAACACCGATTTTTCCGTTCATTAAAAAATTTTACAGCTTGATGATATGGAAAACTTTCTAAATTGATATTGCCATCAGCTATTCTAATAAGATTGCTTAAATTTGCACTTGAATTGTTAAGGGATATTCAAAGTTAATGAATATTCAAATTTATTCAAAGAATCACATCCAGTTTAACTAAGCAAAAGAATTAACTATAATATTTTATTTATTATAATAAAATTATATAAAATAAATATTTATATAAATATTAAATTATATTATACTACAAAGTTTGTCAGATACAAATATGTGCGACAAAGTTAAAACCGATATAGTTACCCAGCAAACACACACAGGTTCTCTGAACGTCTATTAACGTTCAGAAGACGTTTTCTGAACGTTAATAGATGTTCAGGGAACCTGTGTGTGTTTGCTGGGTAAGTTCAAATTCTTACTACAGTATAAGCTAGATTATCCGGCATTTAACTGGAAAATTTCAGCTTTTTTTGGGGGGGTGTCTTAAAAGATTGATTAACTCTTACTGTGAACGACAACTAAGAACGGAAGAGGGGGTTGGGGGTTCAAATTTCAAACTGCCAGAGGTTATCAATAATTCCATGAATCGTGGTGGTATATAAAAAAACAAACAGATGAAATGCTCTCAAAACTCATATACGATGGACACGCATACAAAAACAAAAGCAGGAAGAGAAAAATCAACACGTCAGCTCAGCGCCGATAGCATTAATTAATATTCCCCCCCTCTGCATTCCGATGATTTAACCGCGTTATCTCTGAACAGAAGAGAGGAAGGGGGGGAGACGCTTCATTGCAGCTGCGGCACGCTCGTTATCCGACAGTAGTAGAGTAAAAACAAATTTTTGTATTTGTAAACTGTCATTTTTAAACTTTCAAACTGTGTGAGAGAATCTCGCGCAGGTGGTGAATATTTTGCAGTGCGAGAATACCTCACGCTGTAATATATTTTGTGCAAGATTTAAGAAATTTATGCGAGATTCTCGCGGTCTCACACTCTAGCGGGAACCCTGAACAATAATCTGACATGCATATAAAAACATTGTCATATTTGAAGAATGAAAGTGCATTAAGTGTTAAGATGACTGAAGTAAAGTAAGTAGACAATTTACTTCAAAGTGTGTTAATACATTCATTTACAAAAGTTCAGCACGAAGATGTAAAATGCAAAAAAATCAAATACTGCTTTGATTGACACAGAATTCGGCAGGAAAGTAGCATATATATTTATGCATTAAACAAAATGAGTAATTATATACAGAAATGAAAACAATATTAAATTTTTGTAAGTTATCAGATAATGACATACTGGAGACAAACAGAATTATGCATAAAGTGAAAATAAACAGCATGAAATGAAAAAAAGGACATTAATAGGGTATGTAATCCCCCTCATCTGTATACAAAATATACACCTTGTGACCATGCTTTCAATTAGGTGGTCAACCACCGCAGAACTAAGCAATTGCCATTCTTCTTGTAGAGCATTTCCAGCTCAATAAGAGTGGCTGGAGGTGGGAAACGTGAAGATACAGCACGGCCGAGAGCATCCCAAAGATTTTCAATGGGATTAAGGTCGAGCGAATACGCTGGCCACGCCATACGCACAATCCCTTCACTCTCCAGGTAGTCATTGATGATGTCAGCTCTATGGGGACGTGCATTATCATCCATTAAAACAGGGCCAACTGCTGCAGCGTACAATCTCACAATGGGCTCTAGGACTTCATCTCTATACCGGACAGCCGTCACAGAACCCCGTTTAAAGAGGTGCAGGTTGGTGCGGTATCCTAATGATATCCCTGCCCACACCATAATGCTTCCGCTTCAGAATGCATGATGTTCGGTGATGGTTTGGGGCTGTTTGCATGTTCCTTGTTCATGCCATATCCTTATATGCTTGTCATCTGGCTCCAGAGCAAATCTTGACTCATCAGTAAACATGACATTGCCCCAGTCAGACACAGTCCAATTAACATGTTCCAAAAGAGCAACATCTGTGAACAACTGTCCTGTTTCAATGCGCCCCACAGCACGCCAGCGCTCAGAATCTTCCATTCGTCTTCTGGAAGTCATAGAAACACGTATGTCTTGAAAACAAATTATACGAAAGTTTTAAACACCTTCTATCAGAACTTACAATCAACTTCTGTAACCCTTCATAAAGCTGGCATCTTATAAGACTGCCCTTTTTGCATATTTCTTGACACGAAAGTGCGATTGGCTGTTACCTAACATATTTGCATACTTCCATCTACCTCTGCAGCAAATTGCAACCTCTTCAATTCTGATTGGCTTCCGGAAATTAGCATATTCCTCTCCGTGCCTAACTTCTGCAAATGAGTGTAAATTAGTGATTTTTATTTCAACCTACATATTTAAACAAAAATGCAGAGACAATATTTACTGCACATTGTAAGTGCATAGATAATGAAATGCCTTCACATTCCATACATATTTAAATATTGTTCTGTGCAAGAGAAGATCGTGTAGGTGCTGGAATAGGATATTATATACAGATGTATCAAGGCCATAAAAAAGATTAATAAAAGGTTAAGGTAAGTGCTTTTGTTTATGTAAATGTTTACTGGGTGCTTAATATTGTAAGCAAGTCACCGCTTCCCAATTTTTGATAAGTTAAACAGTGAGTTAATGAATCTGCCAGTTTTTTAGATGGCTTTACAATATCAATGTTAAAACTATTCAACTTGAAAGTTTGTTTGATATTTCAATAGATCTAAAGAAGTAATTGATTAAGAAATATATAAGTATGTATAATTAAGAGTGTAATAAATGATAAGTACCTCTAAAATTTTACTAAGATCTTTTGATAAAGCCGTTACACGATTAAAACTAGCAACAAGAGAAATTGGGATATATCCATGCTTATCCATTCTTCTTCTAAAAAAGAAATCTTTCTGCAAGTTATCTTCACTAAAATAGTATTCTCTGAAAGAAAAAAAATATTATAATGCAAATATATATATATATATATATACATGAGGAATATTGTTAAAAAAAATTCTCCCCCTAAAGAAATCTTCACCAAAAAAGACAAAATATTGGCAGAAAATCTAAGCCTTCATGGAAGAGGACTGGTGATGCTCTAAGATTTCTGGCTTGTTAAAAAATGTTTTATTATACTGGCAAATTTAAAAAAAAACTTAATGGGTGGGCATAGCACAATACTCATTAGGTTTCTGGCATGACCCAGACAGCACATAAGCTAAGTCAAGCTTGACATTTCTTTGAATTTGATGTATTAATACAAGCTTGACAGCTCAATTCATTTTAAGCTTGCAGCAAGCTTGAAGATTTACAAAAATTGAGTCACCAATAGGGCTGGGCCAAAAATCGATAAATACCGACATATCAGTTTTATTTCAACATCAGATATCATATATTTCCATTTTTATTTCAGTGAAATCTCGAATTCGATAAAGGTAAAAAATACAGGCCAGCGATAAGAAAATCCCGAGATCAATACCAGCTTGTGATGCTTTTGCTACTGCTTTCTCTCCGTTGATGACGATACCGATCTCGGGGAAAAAAAATCCATGGTTTATTAGCCTAATTACCATAATTAATTTAAGTATATATCTCGGAAACTATCCATCGGAGCACGTTTTTATTGATTCTCGACCCCCCCCCTAGATTCTGTTATGTCGTAAAGAATAAATAACATTTAGACTAAGTGGGAAATTAATGGGTTGGTCTGGTATTAAAAGTTCTGAATGGTAAAAATGAAAATAATTTTAAAAGTTTATATTTAAAATAATTTTTGCCCAGAGAAATAAAGTTTTTGGATATGTTGGGACATTATGAGGGATTTGTATCAATTGGATTTGTTAATTAATTGTGCACTAAATGACAGATACATATTTTTCTAAGTGAAATACCTGATATAGTTCTTTCATGATAGGTTACACATATGTTGAAAACTACTTTTAAAGATTATAATTTTGTATTTAATAATTTTTGTGTTTTTGTGGCTGACATTTTTTTTTTTTTTTTCATAACGATCTTTTAGTTCCCTTAAATAATATATTAACATTAAAAAATTTTAACATTTCTAATCTTTTACTAATTTTCTTTTGATTTACAACAATCGCAATCTGGTGGCCATTTCTTTTTGGAACCATTGGAAAAACCATTACGATCTCGGCAGACACATGCGTTCCCGCGTCTTTGACGTTGCCAGATTCAAGGAACAAGTAATTTTACGGCCGTTCACTATGTGTTCTACATAATGCAATTTTTTAATGAGTTATTAAATTCAAGTGGAAATGCAAAGAATGTACATTTAATAAAACATACACATCGTTCTTTACAAAGTAATTTTTGAGACCGTAATTACGAAGTCAATAAAGAGTGCTGACTTAAACATCGACTCCATGGCCGATATTTCGCTACTGCAATTGAAGTCTGAGTACGAGGGTATGGCGATGGGAATAAATACCGGAGTATGTGGCTGCTTCGCTCTCTCCTCTGTTCTCTTCTCTCTCTGCAAGCTTCGACGACATCGGCAAGAGAGGTCAAGGATGGAATCAACTCCCGTAAAGACATCGCAACTGAGATGATGAGTTTTCTTCAAGAAAGGAGGGCCCTCCACCTTAACCCATAGCTAAGTTTTTTCTGTGCATGCTATTTTCCTTAACCTAATATATATATATATATATATATATATATATATATATATATATTTTATCGTTTTGTCAGCCACATAATTATTTTTGTGGTTTGGGACATGAGGTGTTAAGCCTAGAAAAGAGTGAGGAATTTTAAGTGTAACAAAAAGATTTATTAATAACAAATTTTGAAAACTATGATAGTGGTTTATTAATGAAATGTTAATTAAGGGATATTACGATTAATATATTTAAATATTTTAGAAAAAATATTGGATGGTTAAAGATTTAATTTTTGGGTCTAGCTTACTTCATGTCAAGTGGGGATCATGATTCAGGGTAAAGGCCAAGTCCTCAGTTAACTGAAATTTCGTAAAATTTGAGTAAGAGATATTTGTTATAATGCAATTTAATAGAGATTATGTTAAAAGGTAGAAATATTAAATAGATGGAATAAGATTTAAAATCTAATGATTTTGAGCACGTGCGTGCTTAAGTTGTAAAATAATGTTGATTTGTGTTCTAAGAGTCTGATATTGTTGCAATGTGATAATAAACGAGATAATTTTATTATTTTTTTGTGTATTTCTTTAGAGTTGAATTTTCTTTTTCCCTCGAATTTCTTAGGGTTTTTGAAAATTTTTTAGGGAAATTCACAACTGCAATGTACCTTTTTAATCTATAAGATCACTAAGGCTTAAGATGTTTACTTTAGTTTCATTTTGGAATTTGTATTTTAGAAAGCTAATGAGAAAGTTTATTTCACGGTACCACGTTTGATATAGGAACAACTATCCTTAAATACTAAATATCTTTATCTTTAAATATTAAATTCTAAATTTAAATAATTTTAATCACAACAACTCAACACCCCCATCGATACTTAAAATTTCAAATGCTTTGACACCAAACTTAACCTTCTAATCTTACAGGCCCAGGGGGTCATACGAAGCTCCCTGTAATTTCAATTTGGGCATTTTAAACACTAGCCTCTTCCGGCAGCATCTCCAAAGCCTGGAAACCATCCCAGAGCCAATTTCTACATGTTTGCAGTCCTTTTAAGCCTCAATCATGGTTAATTGGTCCAATTACCATAATTAATTAACGTATATCTCTTAAACTGTCCATTGGAGCGCGTTTTTATTGATTCTCGACACCCCCTAGACACTACACCCCCATTGATACATAAAATTTAGAATGCTTTGACACTAAACTTAACCTTCTAATCTTACAGGCCTAGGGAGTCATACGAAGCTCCCCGGTATTTTCATTTCGGGCAGTTTAAACACTAGCTTTACTTTAACCGCCTTCCGACGGCATCTCCAAAGCCAGCAAATTCCCACATGTTGGCATATGGCTGGGCCAAAAATCAATATTTACCAAACTATCAGATTTATTCCAGCATAATAAATTCGATCTTCCCATTTTCATTTCAGTGAAATCTGGAAAACGGTAAAGTTCCAAAAATAGCGGCCGCCGATAAAAAAAATACTGAAACCGAATTCTGTCAGTTTTCCAGCAGTGATCAACGCTACTAAAAACTAACATGTCAATCAAACATTCTCGAGTCCAATTACAATACGGAATAAAGAAGTTTGTGGGATTCGTATGGAGCCTGCAAATCCATAGCTGTCGGTCAGCATATTTCATTCAATTGGAAACAGTTGACTTTTTTGTTCTTGTTTACGGCGAGTTCAGAATTTGATGACAGTATTTGTATTTATACAGTTTTTTTTAAAAACTGGAACTTTTCTAACTATTATATTAACCTTTTCCTGGCTGGGAAATTTTAGACGAGCTGTTTCAGAAGGATGGGAGCATCTGAAAAATGCTTTCCCCCATTTCAGTGACTCTTATCTGAAGCTGCTATTTGAGCAACAATCATTGATGGATTACTCTTTCCCACCCCCGAAGTAAAACAAACTCCTTGAACAAGGGGATTACCTTTACACGTATATTCCCTTTTTCAGGAACTGGGGTGCAACTGAATTGAAGGATGGATGTTGACATCTCTTCCCGCCGGTCTAGTACAGGTGAACAATTACAAAGGGGAAAAGCATTAGTTGGTCGAAATATGAACCAAGCCCGTCCTTTAAGGTGTTCTTACTGCTTGGTTGAAAAATCGACCGCCCGTCTTCAAAGCGTTAATCTGCCATTAAAAGATATGAACTGAGATATATGAAGGGTCCAGGGGTAAAACCACTTTACAGCCTTTTTTTCGAAAATGAGATAGTTGTGCCATCTTCTAGCTTTAAATGAGCACTATCACCACTTGAATTATTTTTGGGGTAGAAACACTATTAAGAAAAAGAAACAAGTTATGGTATAATGGGGAAAACCACTTTACTGCGGGCCCTAAAGTCATTTTTCTCAGAAGCAAAATTTTATTGTAAAGTCGTTCTATACGCTTCATATATTAATTTTAATTAAATAAAATACCAACAATTACTCATTAAAATCTGTTTTAATTAAGTTTTGAATATAGTAAGTGGTTTTACGTTTATTTATTTGATTGCTTACATTTCAAAAATACTAAAATTAAGTGTGAAAAATATCGATATATCGTGATAAAGCGATATAAGATGGTATCGATATTTCAAATTCCAATATCGTCCAGCCCTAGTCACCAAATATTTTCCCGCCGAATTTAAGTCATTTGAACTGTCAAGCTTGAATACAACTTGATTACTGCTTGATTTGGGAAGCCACATCCACATAACAAATAATTTATCATCAGTCATAAATGTACTTGACCATAGAATTATAAAAAAAAAAAAGATTCTGTATTTCCAAATATGGAAATTCTTCAAAATAAAATATAATTATACAACGAAATTGATTTCAAAATCAGTTGTTTGTCTCGATTTTGGCCAATATTGCCCAACATGAGTGTCGCGAAATGGAAAGTTTTAAAAATTGTGCTGCTTTTAAGTTTATATTATGCTTATTTCCCTATTAGTAGAGCCTATAAATCACACATAACATTATTTTGATTCATCCCATGGAAAAATAAAAGATGCAAATCAGCATCGGTCAATACTGATCAATCTATCCAAAAAACGGAGTCACAATCATAAGTCACTTCAAACTTTAGTCATGTCACCTCGATTCAGATTGGCATGGTCGTTGGACGCTGGCTTTCCACACATTAGGTCCCGAGATTGATCCCAGTCGAGGACGCTACATGGAAACAGATTAAAATAACTTGGTTTCAGCATAGAGGGGAAAGTGCATGGAAAAATAAAATAAATGGGCCGAGTTTGCCGACCGGTGCCCCATGTATTTAGGAAATTTTTCAGGAAAATTTTTTAGAGTGTAGTAAGTTTGAATTAAGCTTAATGCAAGTTGGGCAAGTGTAAACTTGAACACTTGAGTCAAGCTTGCATTAAGCTTACACGCTTGAAATTTTCAAGCTTAATTCAAGTTTATTGACTTGATAAATCAAGCTTGCTGCAAGTTTGATGAAAATTTGCTGTGCTGCCTGGGGATCATAATAGATCAGGATTTCTCAAAATTTTTCTTGGATGGAGCACTTGTAGCAATCTTGAAGCCTGACCGAGAACACTGCATGAATCTCAGTCTAGCGCAGTATTTCTCAACCTGTGGGGCACGACCCCCAAGGGGAAGCGAGAAAAACCAAACAGCAAGTAGTTATGCATGTTTTTTTTTAAAAATTATCTTATTTATTCTCATTTTTACTCAAAAATCTATCCATTTTCGCTTAAATGGTCATTCAAACTTTACTGATAACATTATTTTCTAGAAAATTTGACTAAATGTTTATTGTTAAAGATTGTAAAGCTGAATGTATACTGAAAAATGTGAGGGGGGCGCCACCATAGGTTAGCCTTTGTTTGGGGGGGGGGGGACGTTAAAAAGTTGAGAACTGCTGGTCTAGTGCATTTGAATCTAAGACAACAATTTTTTTTTTCTTTTCAGAGCACTTGTTACCTTTCTGTGGAACACAGTTTGAGAAACCCTGCTACAGAAAAAGCCAAGCATATACATTTTCATACATAGCGAAAATTCACAGAGAAACAAGTACTATAAATTGGGAAATTTGTGCGTGTGTGTATATACATACATACATACGCACACATACTATGGGGTCATAATTCAGAAATTTTACAAAATTATTCTCCTTTTTAAAAACTGATATATTTTCACTTTTGTTATTGATACACTGGTAAACATTCATGTAGACTCATAAAAACTGGTATCTAGGAGTAGAATAAACTAACATTTACAAAATAATTCTCTTTCCCTTACTTTAATGAAAGTAAAAAGTACTAACTGGCAAGAGGGTGGACATTTATGTATTAGTTAATTCATTGAACAGCTGCATTGATTTAAATGTTATAGGAAATTCATAATATTTGTTACATGCCAAAACTGTGTGCAAAAACTGAAATGTTAATTCTGGATTCAATTTTTCTTTCAGGGTTGCCAACCTAGCAATGGCAAAAATCAGTAGATTTTATTTTAAAAATTGGGAGACTTATTTGACAAGAAAATTAAATAAATAAATTAAAATGAAATAAAATATTTGGGGATGTAGAAGCTGAAAATACATTTTGGAGAGAAAAAATGCATGTTTGATGCAATCTGGTGTCAGAAAAAGACATTTTGGTGGCCACAAAAAATTAACTTTGGGCCATGCCTTCTATCAGGTAGAAGAGCTTATTGGTTAAATTTGGTTAATTTTAAAATTTTATTTCAATTTAGAAAATTGAAAAAAGTGGTCAGTTTTACTTTAGGGCATTGGAGTATTAAACAAAACAATGCTAAATGAAAAATAATTATTTTAAGAGCAATGGAAAAAGATTGAAAAAGAAATACTTAACATAAAGCTGCACTTCCTTCCTCGTCATACATTTGTCACAAAAGACCGAATATTTTGACATCACATAGGTATGGCATTATAGAACTAATTTGATTGCAGGAAAGGAAGAAACGACGAGAAAACTTGCTTGCCATGACGAAACTTTAAAAATGATTTAGAATTTGGAAAATCTCATTTCTTGTGCGACAAAGGATAAAAATAGGGAAAAAATGAATAAAATGAAAATTGGGTTGGTAGGAGATTAATGAAAAAATGGGAGTCTCCGGCCAAAATCGGGAGAGTTGGCAACTGTTCTTTTGTTTTTTTTAATTTAATGTCTGATAACAGAGTAGACATCTATCATAATTTACGTTAAATGAGTTGTGTTGTGAGCTGAGAGAAAATTGTACAAGTTTTCTTAAATTTTGTTAAATAAAATATTTTTCTACCCAATAATAATTTAAAATTTCAAGAAAACAAATTTTCTTAACTCTCGTTCAGAATGGAAATTATAACATCTTTTGAGAATGGCCTATATATAAAGATTGTCACATTTCCTCCTCGAGAAGTTCACAGGAAGGATTTGTCTTTTTTTTTTTTTTTTTAAAAACCTCATGTTTATTAAGGTAAAATGGTCCTTTTAGCATAAAAATTTATTTTGCAATGATTTTAAGAATTAACTGAATTATAAAGTGTCCATTAACTTATATATTTTTTAATAAAGTATTTAAGTTTGCTTACTGAAGTTAAGATTAGTTTAATTTTATTATAATAATACTTGCAATGTAAACTTAACTATAATGCAGCAATAACATAAGTTAGTACACTGTTTTTTTATGAGATTTTTTAAAGCCTGATTTGTATACGTACAGTGTGGTGGGTTCTTTAATTGTATGGATGGGTCAGGTGGAGAAAGCTTTTTCTCAAATTTAAAAAAAAATTAAATTAGTTAAAGTTAATATTTATAAAAACACTCTGGATCTGTATATGCATGCATATATATTTTTTGGAGACAAAAAAAAAAAAAAAAAAAGGTTCCTATAATGTTATTACACTGTCCTACTTATTATTTTATAATATAAAAACATTTTTTTCTTTATTAGATTAATTTTATCATATAAACAAACTTATTATTTTTACTTTGTTATTATTAATAATCATTATAGTTTTAATACAATATTATATTTAATTGGCTATACCACCCATTTTATTCAATAATTTTAAATTCATTATTATTCTATATATTTTTAATTTAATATACCTGCATACTAATAATGTTTAATAATATTACCCTATAGTTTTTGGCAACATCTTTTATCTGTTTCTTTTCACTGTTACACTTTATTTTGTGGCAACGCCAGTTTTCACCTACTACCAAGGGGTGGCAGCGTCGCCAGGCGACGGTAGAAAATGCATTAGTTCGCCGGGTTATCGGGTGTCTCCTTCCTCCGTTGGCGACAAATTCTGAATTAAGCCCACTTGAAACTGATTTTCAATTGGAACGATGCGGATTTTTTAAAACTTCAGCATTGATTTTCGCATTTAAATTTTTGAAGTATATTTTTTAAATTGAATATATTACATTTATATGCACTGAACTATTTCTCGTTGGAATATTTTCTTCCTAGCTTTTAAAAATTTTATTTTACAGTTATTTAAAATATTTTCGGGTTTTTTGAAATTGCATTGACAGAAATCGAATACTAATTTCATTAAGCTTTTGTAATCAAATAATTATCATTAATGCTTACTAATAATTGAAAAATAAATGAAATAATCGAAAATCTTTCAGTATTGGACAAATTTTCAAGTGCATTATTGCAATATTTTTTCTCAATTTCGATTTTTATTATATACGAGTGATTTTTAACTTACGCTTCAAAAAACATTCGAATAGCCGAAAACAGTGAATTGCAAAACAGCAATATTACACAAAATACTATATTTATCAAACATTAAAGATATTTTACAGGTTTTTTTTTTCTTATTTAAAGATGTGTTTTTGTGCCAAAGTAAAAATAAAGTGCAAAAGTAAAATGCAGATATACTCAAATGGAATAACAATTATTACACCATCGCAGCATTCTTGGCTACACCACTGTGCGAAGGTCCCGGGTTCAGGTCTCATCGCACTGCTGTCGATCTAACGGGTCTGGAGTTTTGGTAGGTTTTCTCTAGATGTAACGTGAATATGCCTTAGAACCCCTTAGAAAGTCCTCCTACCAAGGAACTTCCATCTGTGGCAGATCCCCCTCGCGTAGGTTAACACAACACACCCAGTTAGGTATTGAGACTTCTTTTAACACGTTTTTTATTCCAACAAATACGCATTTAAATACTAAAAACAAATCACTTCCAACAAGATGGTATTTAGTAAGACAATATATTAAAACATTTCCAGAATTATTCAATTCGATATTAATTTTAAACAATTCGTCGAATTGAACATACACTAATCTTATTATGACTTATTGATGTTATAAAAAAAGAACTTTATTTTTTTTTAAACAAATTTGTATTTTTTGCTATTTAGAACATTTGCCAGAATTATATTTACTAGCAATAAACTCTTCAATGTAACTTATGACTGCACTCAAATGCAGAGGATATACTGTTAATAATATCTAATAACGCTAATAAAGCTTAAAAATCCATAATATAATGGAAAAGCACTCAAAGTACTTCGTCTCAGACGAAGGGCTTTGACTGATAAAGACTGAAAAACTTTTTCAGTCGAAACGATCGTATCCTGTTATAAGTAACATTTTATGTGTGTTTTTTCACAAAGTTTTTATTTATTCTATAATATAATGTTTGCAATAATTAGTAGTAATTTTTAGAGAAAATTATTAAGCTATACCTAATAAATACAATACAGTGAAACCTGTTTTTAAAGACCACCACTGGGACCAAGAAAATGTGGTCTTTAAGGAGGGTCGGTCTTTGAATTCAGGTAATACGATACATTTTGACAAAATTTTAAGCGTACTTAATTTTATCGATAGAATTGGAATTTATTTGATAATTACCTGTCATCACTGAAAGGGCTTTTATATAGTAGATATAATATAATAAAAAGCATGTGTGTACTTACTTTTTTATAATATGTAGAGAAAGACAGTGAGATTTATATATATTTTAATAAATGAAGTTAGAATATCTTTAGATTAAAAAAAATTGAAAGATATAATAAAATTTTGTGTTGAATTTTGCGTGCTTAGCTCTCGCCAGTATCGGCATCGCTGGTTGGTCGAAACAATGACGTCATTCACTGTAGTATTTTCCTACGGAGCACAGATTTTGTGATGGAATTATTTTTCGAAAAAATGTTTTTTTAAAAAAATTGTGCTAAACGATTCACTGTAATGTCTAAATGCATAAAATTCTATTTTCAATAAATATCTTCCAAGAAGCAGTAACACAAGTAACTGAGTGCATGGCACTATTGCGTTCACTGACTCCATGGATTATTTAGTGACTGGAAGCTGCGTTACAACTCAACTAAACAAGTGTCAACTTTTGTTTTCATTATACCGCGTGATTGCTGGTCATTTGAACAACGAACTTACTCAAATAGGGGAAAATAAGATTTTTTTTTTTAAGAATTCGCAGTCGTTAAAATAGGATTTTAATAAATTTGTTTCTTATACATAGCAGTCGTTGGTCGCGTCAGGCAGGTGGTCGTTCAACAAGAAAAATAATCCATTATTTATAATTATATGGTACTTGGGACCGCTAAGACATGGTCGACAAGACCAGGTGGTCGTTAAATACAGGGTCGTTCAACACAGGTTTTACTGTAACAAAGCCTACAATAATTTAGTTTATACTTCGCGCCATTGAAATATTTCTTAAAAACTTCCTCATTATACATTTTTGGGGGTCATCAGTCAACATTTTCGGGCCACTCTTCCGCACCGTTAAAATGAAATTAAAAGACATTTCTGAAGAAAATATAAGTTTAAAATTATGTACTCAGATAACATAAGAATAAAAGTAATCACTGTGATTAAAAATAATTTTACTTATCGATGCGACGCGATTCCTGATTTCTTTTGCAGTTCAGACTTCGTAGAACACCCCACGATGCAACAAATAGTCATATTAAAATAAAGTTAATAATAAACATACAAAAAATTAATTAAATGCACTGAAGAACATATAGTAAATAACACAAAAGCTGGGCTTAATTCACAAAACGCGCGCTCTCTAGGGCTACTGGAACTGGAGACAGTTTTCGCCAAGGTGTGCCATCTCCATTATATATAACCTCCTTGCCTACTACAATTTTTAATTTTGGCTACACTTTATGCTCACCTTCCATGTGTTTGCTACCACTCCAGATTGGTACATCGATTTTTCAGTGCTTTTCTATTATTTTGATTTCTTAATGTTTTATTATTTTATAGTAGGATAGAGCCTAAAACGGTATGGGGTGAATATCTCTTTTGATATGCCACACAACTGAAATCCTACTATTTTGTCTGTATTTAATTATAATCTACTGGTTATGGCTGCTGACGATGGTACCAGTGGTTATAACAGGGTGTCTACCGCTCCGGAAAATCCGGAAAGTCTGGAAATTGGAAAATGGGCCCGGAAAGTCTGGAAAAAACCAGGAAATTGGATAATGGGTCCGGAAAATTCAGCAAAAGAATCAATTTTTTTTTTTCGTGTCCTTTTTTTTTTTACGTTTTCTCTGTAATTGTCAGACATGAAACCGAAAGCAAATTCAAATCTTTTTTCGAACCGCGAAAGCATCAAGCGATGTGTTTGAATAAGGAGGGAAAAATGGGGGCTCATCAATCGTGACGGGAGGGTAAAAGACAAATTAGCTTACTTGGTAAATTTTGGCTTAGGACCGTATTTCCAAGAACAGTTAATTCTATCAGAAAGTGCGACTACTTCTGTTTCTCAATTGATGAAAGCTTAATCCTGTATACTTCAGTTAAAACTGATTTCAAGAAGTTGTACAAAATATGCAAATATAAAGACAAGGGAGGGGGCTAGGTATGGATGCAAGACGGAAAATTTTGTCTCGCAAAACAGCCTAAAAGCTTTGTCACGTCTTGCAAAATCCCTATATCATAATGTTAAAAATGTCTCTCGTCTCGCAAAAAGGCTGTAAATCTGTCTCGTCTCCCAAAAAATTGTCTCGTGTCCATCCCTAGAGGGGGCATTGTGCAATTTCCCAAAGTAAAATGCAGTGGTCAGGAATTTTTGCCCGGGACCTCCCAAAAGTCCGGAAAAAGTCAGGAAATTGACTTTTTGAAATTTGGTAGACACCCTGTATAATTTCCATTCTATTATCACATTGTTTAATCGTACTTAATTTGGCACGGCATCTTTTTTTTTTCTCCCACTTGGGTTTTGTAAATTCTTGCATCTGCTGTTATATATTTTTTCATGCGGGATATGTCATATTTGCAGTACACTTTGTGTTTTACTTATTAGTTATATATATATATATATATATATATATATATAATTCTTCCTGTTTTGGATAAGATTTTGTGTTCATTGTATATTTATACTACGAAACTGCTGTAGAATGATTCCTTGATTTGTAAGTTTAGCCTTTTTACTATTATATATATATACACACACACACACATACATAGAAAAAGCAAGAATTGTAATACAAGTGATAAAATCAAAAATCCTTTAGAATTATTCAGTATGTGGCTCAGAAAAGAAATCTAGCTTCAAATAAAACAGGTTAATTTTTCATGTAATTTCAAACAAAATACAATATAGCACAGCTAATATACATAAGCTTCATTTTAGTAATTAATGATGTACAAGATATTTCTTTTAATTTTTGATAAAAATATCACCAGAAATGAAACTAAATATAGATGGAGAGAACATTAAATAAAATTATGCTAAATTAATGCAGATTATTACTATTTACAAACTAAACTAAAAAAATATTCATTTTAATTCATAAAAGAAAGATTTATTTAAGTCAATCAGCAAAATTTAATTATTTCTCACACATTAGAACATGTCTTTCAAAATTAGAAAATTTGTTTTTTGAAAAATTCCAGAAATTTATAACAGAAATCAATTTCAGATAAAAATAATTTTAGAAAATGTATAAGAAATTAAAATATGGATACAAGTAAGCAGTAATTGGATAAAAAATTTAAAAAGGAAATGCTACAAAAGCTTACATTTGCTTTCGTATGGAATCTTTCAAGGCAGAATCAGACATTGAGCTATAACCATTCCAATAACATGGGTAATACGTTGAATAATATGTTACATCTGGAGCAACAAATCCATTTATTTCTGGAGGATACATTTGATCTTCTTGGGAGAAAGCTACAATATGCATTATAAAAGAACTTTACACAACTGTAACTTTTCTAGAAGAGTTTTATACAGAAAAAGAGACATTTTTTACTATGCAATGGAAAATAAGATTCAATGAAGTGACTAAACAAACATATAAGCAGAGGATATTTTTCAGAAAAATCAAAATATACATGTGATGCTGCGATCTTTCCTAATTTTCTGCGAACATGTTCTTTTAAGAAATTTTCATCTTTCTCACTACTTTTTTTAAGCAACAAAATGACATCTTTAAAATTATGAAACAGTCTTTATGCTAGGCTAAAGTGGTTTTATTTGAAAACTTTTACTTTTTGCTTTGAAAAAGTTTGTTGCTGCATTATCCTTTTCTTCACCTGCAGATAAATTCTGACATAATTAGCCTGGCAAGCCAGATGTGAAAAACCTTGTGGTAAGCATGAAATGTGTTTAATTATTATTTTGCATGCAAATTAAATGTCTTACACTACAAAGTTTAACTTCAAATCTGTGAATTATATACATCTTATTTGTGAAGTTATGTTCATTCTCTAGCAGGGCCATAACCAAAGGAGGGGGCTACGGGGGCTCAGCCCAACCTAGCAGGCTTTCAACTCAAGATTTTAAATTTTTTTCTAAATTTACAGATAAATACGAAACTTTAGGAATGACTGATTTTTAAAAATCATTAAATTTTATATCATTAAAAATACCCATTCTTTTAGAGAGTTCATACTCATTTTTCAAAAAGAAATTTAAGGAGTTTTTAAGGACCCCCTAAAAACGTTTAAGGAGTCCACTTTTTTCCTGGACTACCAATGCAATCTTAGGTTAGCAGGAGACTGTACATAACTATTATTGAGCATTACAAATATGTTTTAACAAAAATTTTAATCCAAACTGAATAGGAAAAAATAATTTTTTGAAGGCAAGTCCCAAAAAGAAGACAAATTAATATTCACGCCATTTTTATTTTGTTATTAGTTTTCTGAAGTTGAAAACTCTAAATTAGTTAAAGAAATAAAAATTCTTCCATCACCAGGTCAAGGTCACCAATATCCGGAAGGTTGCAGAGGCACTTCATTAATCGTGGCTGTTACTGTAAATGCAAAATTAAAGAGTTTCTAACGAGTCCCACATAAATGAGTTTTAAGGGCCCTAAAAATTTTTTTAATGAATTTTAAGTTTTAAGGAGTACATGAACTATGTTGTAGGAGAATTTCTCATCACAATTGCCAGATTTCTACACATACATTAATTATTTTGCTGCATGTAGCACAGGATGTTGGATATTTTCGGGAACATGGAACTTCCCCCTCTTCTTTTAAGTTCCTTACACTTTAATTAGTTTAGCATAATTTTGAAGTTCTTTCATGTTTCAAATTCCTTCAGAACACTTTAGGTGAATTAAGAGTCCTGGGGTTACCTGCTTTCACATTTTACTACACCTAATTTAATTTCTCCAGGTGAACTGTTCAAGATTACTTGATACTTATGATTTGTAATTTTCTTCCCGTTAAGTTAAGGCAGAAGTGTTTCTCTTCTAGCAAAACAGACTTTATTTTACACTTCGCATCATCACCATTCCTAACACAACTCACCAAACACCTGACTGATGGAGTTTGAATACAGATTTCATTTTTGGCTAGACTGGTGCACACTGCAACAGCTTTATTACTTTAAACAGATAGTTTGTTCACCAATTTAGCTGCTTGTGATGTATGGCAAAGACAGTGGTTAGTGTTATAAGTTCGGAAACAGATTTTTCTACTCGCTTAGAAGGATGAATCAATGATTGTTGAGGGGCATTATTTGTTACATACCTAATTTTACCTTGTGTTAATTTGTACCTTGAATAGTTCTTTATCTTCTTGGTATGGTCAATTTCCATCTGTTTTTGCTATGTCAATTATATTTTCTATTTCATTAAGAAATGAATCCTGTTTCCACTTTCAACTTTTTTCAGGCTCTGCAATTAGTTTAAGTATACTTTTGGCACAATTGTTTGTTTATCTAAAACTAGAAAGCCAAATTTTCCCCAGAGAATGATAAGCTCACCACTTATTATATTCATTATTTCTTTTTTATTTTTTGCTGTTTTGAGAAGTAACAGATAGCAACCAATAAAGGCTTTCTTTCTGATAGTCAAGTAAAAGAGCTAAGTGTTTCAAGTTTACGTATATCTCATCTTTTTGGTGGATTTGTAGCTACACACTTCATCCATGATTCCACATTTTTCTTAATTGCTTCACTTGATTTATTATCTGCCATTGCAATACTAATCTTGAACTACAAATTGTGAAAATAGAGAACATACATCAGTTGAACACCAGCACATTTTATCATGAGCACTAGTGGCATAGCGAGGGGGGGGGTTTGGGTGTCAGAACCCCCCCCCCCTAAAATTTATCAGAGTTCTATTGATCCATAATGTAGATTATCCATTACGTCAGTGCCTAAACCCCCATTAAATTTTTTTTCTGGCTATGCTATTGATGAGCATGGATTTCGTGATGAACCATAATTTAAAATGAGTTGTTATAGGAGATTTTTTTTAGAGCCATCTCCATTAATAATCACTTTATAATTTGCAAGCACAGGAGATATAAAATTTTGAAAATTTTTTTGTCATAACCCAAGTATGTATATATATATAGAACACAAGTTCAGGAAGATCATACATTATTTTTCTTTACAGAATTAAGAGCTTCCCTGTTAAAGTTTAAATTTTGAAATAGTTTACATAGTACAGTATGCACTACCATACTGTCCTGTTAATCAATACTGTTCATGACAAAGAAGCTCCTTAGGATGCCCAATTCAACATGCTGTCAATCAAGTGGTGGTCTTCTCTTTGAAGAGGCCCGGCTGCAAACTTTTTTGCCCCCCCCCCAAAAGAAAAATCGCAAATGCTAAAAATTCACGAATGAAAGTATTAATACAGCAATAAACTGAGTTTCATAATTAAATTATCTTGTTTCTTCGCAACTTACAACTGTATGTAGTAGGCACAGTAACTACACATACTATGACAACATCCAATAATTAATGCTTAATACAATAAGTACATATAATTAATGCAGCAATAATAAGCAATATCTATTTTGCACCATTTTGATTTCCTATTTTATATAATTTTGAAGTATACTGCATGTACTATGTAATGTATTACATGGATGTTAAAATACGAAGAACAAAAAGTAAGTATTGTACCCTTGATAGGTTGACCATGAAAAAGTGGAACCACTGGGTGGTCAACTTAGCAGGTTTCACCATGCAAGAAATTCTGGGTGCAAAGGTAACAAATACATGAAGAGCAGAAATTGCTTGAAACTGTATTGTATATTATATATTTTTTTTCTCAAGTAAGCTTTACAGATTTTACTTGCAAGGGGAAGCTCAAATGCTCGGATCACCGATTTTAATGAAATTTTCATAGGTTACAGGAGACCCATAGTAAAGTAAAATGGCAAAGAATTAGATGCCAATTCTCGCATATTTTTGAAAAATTTCCATTGAAACATTTGATACATTATTATACCAATTATTTGACAATTTGTTTGCCGTACACAGTGGCACAATAGTTTTGCATTCAATTGTAGACCGAAAGTTTGCATGTTCATATGCAGCTCTGTCTCCCCCCCATCATTTTTCCCCCTCTCTTAATAATTTCAAAGAGTTTAAACTCATAAGCATTAGAAATTTGATGTCATTGTAGTAAATACTATTCCTATGAAACAAAATTGAATAGCTACAAATGAAACTACAGAATGTGAAGCAGTATTAATTGATCGCATTTCGAAAAATATTTCATAAGTTATTTTCACAGATGCTGTACTAGAGGCAGGGTGATACAAACTGTTTGGACATCATCTATTATATATGAAAGATATATTTTTTCATTCACATGCTTTTTTCATTTCTGCTTGAGGAAAGCATTTCATTTACATTTAGAAATATCTGCCTTTCATCAAAAAGTTTTCTTGCAAACCATGGATAGTATTAAGATGTCAAAAGAAAATGGGGCTGATAGTATAAAATACATAAATGAACGAATTTTTTTTTGCATCTTCTCAAGTTACTATTTTCTGTTTATTTTTGGACAAGGTATGGGGAATTTTTATAACTTTTGATTAATTTTTTTTTAATTTTTCAAGGAAATATTAAATATCATTCATAGGATTGACAAAGCAATGTACATTTTAGGTGGCACAATGAAATTTTTTATTATACTTTTAGGGGACAAGATAATTCCTGTCATCACAAAAATATTTCATCATAAATTGCTAGACTCTTTACCTTTCCATGAGTCTACCAAAAGCAAAAACTTCTCGATGTGGCTTAAAAATTTTGTCAAGGAATGAAGCATACACGGTAAAAAAAATGCAGAAACGTTACCCCAAAAAATGGGACAGCTCTTGTAGTTTAAAATTGCGGAAACGTTTCCGAACCATGCGGGTAAAGTATTTAGAAACTTAAATACTTTACCCCGAAATATGGGTTATGTTTCCGAAATCGTGAGTTCGAGTAGAGCATCGGTAGGTTACGCTATACTTTCGGAAACCTTTCCGCTATAAGTATTGAACGTTTCTGAATTTTTTTACTGTGTAGAGACTTGCTGAAATTTTCCTGGCTTTTGTACATGTTATATTCATATTGGAATATTCTTTCATTAAATTCTGCATACTTCTCTGCTTGAGGGACAAAAGCTGCCAATATTTTATTTTTATCATTATTTGTTATGTACTACTAGAAAAGTTTGATAATATTAAAATTAAATGATTTTTGCATTTTACATCAAATAATAAATGTACTAAACATATAAAAAGGTTTCACTTATACCTAATATTGAATCACTAATTGTAATTACATGCATTTAACATGTTTTAACTTTATAGGAAACTTAAAATAATAATTGCATCAGTCAAAATAAAGGAAGATGCAAATCCATTTTTATCATCTTTTGCTCACCCTAAAGTACTAGTAAATTATCAACTATATACACAAATTAACTTATATTTATAACTCCAGTTTTACAAAATAAGCCACAATAATTCTCTTACATAATCATTTTAAACTGCTTTATGAATTTTTAAGGGGGGGGAGGGAAATTACAGAGTCGGGTAGGAGAATGCAGTCTGCTGTTGAATGCAAATCCACGATGCCACCGTTGGCAACAAACAAAATTGTTAAATAATTAGTAAATAACAAAGTATCAAATATTTAAATGAAACTTTCTCAAAGATGTGAAAGGCTAATTCTTTGGCATTTTACTTTACTAAAGGTCTGCTATAACTCATCAAAATCAGTCATCCCAATGTCTGAGCCTGCTCTTATTAGATTAATAGAAAGAAAACAAAAAGCAGCAATATGGCACAAAACATTATCTCGTTATTCAACAATGCTGACCTCTGCGCTTCAATTTCCACTCACTAGAATTAGAATATCCACGAGATTTCTTCCCTCTGGTTTTTTGACTGAACGATCTGTCTTTTCTATTATCTGTAAAAGTAAAATAAATCATGTATGAGCAATATATTACATTAAGTCACTGATTAAATTATTAAAATTAAATTTCATTAAAAAAATTATTTCTGAGGCAGAAATAAAATTTTTGATTGTGGGAAGGAACGAAAAAACAGGTCTTAACTTCAAAAGAAATAGTCAGTAACTATCCTAAAAAAATTATTGACCAAGAGGCAATATTTTGCAAGTACTGTGAAGAAAAACTCTATACAGGCAGATATGTGCAGCCTGTTTCTAAATAACATTTCAATTCAATCAGTATGATTAATCTTGACTCAGCAAAAATGACAAAATTACTAGCCGAGGGTTACAGCTACACACATTTCATAAAGTTGATTGCATAAAACTAATTTTTTTAAAAAGCCTTGTAAATAAAAGGCAAGTATAAATTAACAATACAGACCATTTCAGGTGGGACAAAGGGTCACCTGTTTTCAGCTGCCATAAAGGCAGAATGTGAGAGAACAGAAAATAATCCATACTGCTTTACATTTGTGTAGGTTATATATGCAATTTTTTCCTTAGTTTTAACCATTATACAGCAGTTTTTAAGTTTCTGTTTAATAAATGCAAATTAATATTAAATGTTTTATTTAGCAAAATTAAATGTTATTGCACTTTATAAATTACACATAATTTTACATTTAAAAAAAAAAAAAGGGAATATTTAAGAAATGTCCTTCGTACTTTCTTCACTAACCAGAAAGTTCAGATTGATTTGTATGTTGCATTAAGTGTTTAAACTTCAGAATTCACTCAAGTTATTTTATGCCTTTTAATCCATCTTTACAAAGTTTCATCAATTAATTTTTTTAATAGAGTGGAACCTTTGAAAATTGCAGTTGTTAAAAAAGAGAGCTCATCATGGTGAGTTTTGACTGAAACAGACAAAAGCATTTTATTTTTAAAAAAAACATTACATAAATCAAAAATATTAAGAAAATCAAAAAAGAAAAACAGTACTGAACATGCAAAGTTTTAGCTCAATTGGATGGAACAGGGATCAATCCAGGAATTTTTTCCAGGGTCAAATTTTTGTGAATTTCAATATTTATTTTTGTGAATTTCAATATTTATTTTTGTGAGTTTCAATATTTATTTTTGTAAATTTTCATATCAATTTTGTGAAAGACACTTTTTCTTAAAATAATTTACATATTAAATTATAGGGTAAAATGCAAATGAATGGTTGCTTTAAACAATTGTATTTTTGTGAGGGGGCCATTTTAATCTATAATAATTATGTAAAGGGACTGCAAAACGGATCTAAATTTCATCTACATCAATCCCTGTGAAAGGAAGTGACATCTACACAAATTTTGAACTTAAATAGCATAACAGAGCATGCTTATAAAGAACTTGGGAAGGGGGGAAAGTGCTTATGCTTACCAGCTGCTTTTTTGGAATCATGTTCAGATTTCTTTTTCTCACCATTAGTCATGGCATCATCTCTGTGATTACCCATTTTCCCTCCACGATTATTTTTCTTTTTGTCAGTCTTTAATGGTTCTACTTCTAAAGGTACCCACTTTTGTTTTGATCCTAAATATATAGACCAGATAAAAAAGATAAATCAGAAAAAAGTTTTAATGAACAGTTAAAAAAAAATCACTGATATAAAAGAACAGAGTTTCAAAAATTTATCAATTTAAAAATATATATATACCTTTTTTGCGAGCTTGGGGAACATTATTATTTTTAGACAACTCTTGATTTTCTTTTGCTGAATCATCATCTTTATCACCATCAGAAGAGCCGTTTTCTTTAGAAACTTTGTTAGACGCTGTTGCATTTGAAGAAGATGCTTGCTTCTATAGAGGAAAGCATTAATATACTATCCATAAAGCATGCCCCATAGATTCTTTTTTTTAAAATTTAAAAATCCAGTACATTTGTGCAGTGTACCAACTTTTGCATATTTAGTCATTTATAAGGCGGGGGGGACATACAATTACAAAATGAATAATAAGCTTAAACTTAATTTTGCTGTATTTATTATCAACATTTATAAAAAATCATTAAAGGATTACTCTAGAAAGATTTTTGCCTAATTAGAGTGCATATTCTTTAATTTTAATCAATAATACTAAGTTATTAGAACAAATTCAGTCATTTTAAATGGGCAGCATAGTATATCATAATCTTACAAGCTATTGGGGGGAGAACTACTTTCTCCATGCAAATCTTTTAGGTAAATTTGACCTGAAAAATAATATTCAACTAGCAATAGTAAAAAATAATTAGTGTTTTAATTGTCATAAATACAAATATATATATATATAAATACAAAAAAAAAATCTATAAATTCAAAAATAGAGATCAACTTTAAATCCTATGACATTGTAGATTTTAAATAAAGGAATGCTGAAGATAAAATAATCCACAAGTAGGATATGGAAAGACAAACTGGAATGCTTGCGAATAATTTTAAGTGTAATTTTAAACTTCTCTTGAAAATATCCAGAATTCCAGACCCCAAACACTCCAGCTGATAACTGCCAATTACTAACTGCATTCCTGAAAATTTTTCAAATCTATATACTTAGGGATTTTGTTCAAAATTGGAAAAAGATCAAGGATCCAGGGTCCCATTTTCGTGAAAAGCATTTATTTTTATAAATTTAACATACTTTTGTGAATTTCAACCCACATTTTTGTGAATTTTCATACCAATTTTTGTAAAAGTCACTTTTTTAAAAATAATTTGCAAAACAAATTAAAGTTTAGGGTAAAATGCCAATGAAGAATTGTTTTAAATGGTTATATTTTTGTAAAAGGGATGTTTTAATCGATTATAATTTTGTGAAAGGACCATTTTAATCATTTTACTTTATCATTCAAAGGACCGTTTAACCCATTGTAATTTTGTAAAGGGGCCGTAAAACGGGTTAAAATTTCATCTGCATCAATCCCTGCAGAAGCAGTTTATTCATAACATGCATAATATATATATAGGCATACATGCTATTTAAAATATCAAAAAACCACATACTTCATTCATATGAACCTCTCCTAAAGTAGGCCATTCACTTAGAGATTTTGAGTCATCCTATAAAGAAAAGTAATTTATTAAAAATCTATTATGAATGGGATTCTGAAAGACACATTCTTAAAATTTATCGTTTTCCTTAACCGTTTGACAGCTATCCATAAAATCCTCATACATTCCAAAAGTGCTATAGATAATTTGGATATTTCAAAATTAAAAAATGTGTTTTTACTGAAAATTTTATAACTTTGCAATTTTACATCAATTTACATATTCCTTTTAATGTTTTGCAGATAGAGAATAAACGAAAACAACTATTTAAGGCAATTAATACAGATACCAGTGGTAAATGAAAAAAAAAACGTGAGTATAATTATAAAAAAAAAAAAGTTTAACATCTGTGTTCATGATACCATGTAGCCCCTTCTTGCATCGAGTGCAGATAAGTTTGGAATGCTTTATTCCGGTCTTCCTTCAATACGTAAATCTTCGTGATAATACATTCCAATCAATACGTTAAAAAAAAATTCAACTTTTTTTTAATGAAAACTAATTAAAAACGCTATTTATACTTGCTCACGAGCAGAAATACAGACTCGTACTGAAATGACAGCACGACAGTGCCATTTAGCTTGTTTGTGTTGGAATATGTAAAAATAAACTAAATATATTTTATCTGTTTAGCTAAATTATAGTATATTAAAACTTTATTTTCATTAAGTCTAAGTATTTTTTTAAAAAACTTAAAGTTCCCTTAACCTTAAAGTAAAATATCTAAAGTTTCCCTTCCCCCAATAAGTTTTCCAACCATCCTCACCAAAGTCCTAACAATGCTTTTGTGGTATGCTGTGGAATATAACAGACTTATTTTTATTATGCATATGCCTGTTTTTTTTTTATACACAAAAGCTCTAAAATTACATTTACCTTTTAAAATAGTCTTGTAAAATGTTTAACTTATTTAAAACAGCATTTAAAATTAAAGGCAGTAGTATTTAACCCTTTGAGGTGCAACCCTTTCTCAGTGATGAAAAAAGGGAAGATGTTGCCATCGCTCGACTTAACTACCAGCAAAATGGCGGACGATCGAAACGTACATCGCATGCCACAGATCTAGAGACCCTTTTTTGACGACAGCTGGCTGTACGGCACAGAAAGCTGCGTCAAAAAAGGGTCTCTAGATCTGTGGCACGCGATGAACGTTTCGATCGTCTGCCATCTTGCTGGTAGTTAAGTTGAGCGATGGCAACGGCTGCCCTTTTCTCAGGATTGGGCAATGTACCCAGCTGTTCTCGCATTCTTCCATTTTTCAGCTGATGTCAGTGCTGTTAAAAATGATTGTGACCATTTTTTTACGGGAAATGACGTGCTAAAAAGTAAAGGATTCTCGTGGAGCTATGTCATCCGCAACTATTTTTATAGAAATCAAATCTATTCTTCGTGACTGGCAACAGTCAAAACGTCAGAGTTTGGGTGTTCCCAGAGCGGGATCACTGCACGTTAAAGGGTTAAAGTAAAAATAAACTACTTCTAAGTTACTTCCAATCATTATATAAAGTTAAAATAGTCTTAAATTATCATACTAAAATAACTTGCTTCACCATCTGGCATACTGTAGATGTAAACAAACCATTAGTTGCCACTTAATAATAACTAAATGTTAATAAAATTATTCCATTGGCTGAAAGCTGTAACATCATCTTTGATGTATCACCTCATCTAAATAAAACCAGAAATGACTTTAATTTTCTTTCCAGGTTTGGAAAGTATGCAAATTTGAGCTTGTGAAGCATGGGCAGGGTAGTATAAAAGGAGGTGTTAGTTTTGGTTGTCTAGCAGTGCAGTACAGTGCAGTTCTGAACCCAGTGCAGATGTGTTGTGGTAGGCCTGAAAAAGGCAAATGAAAGGCTGGGCCTTGTTATGTTTTTTGTGGAAGCCCTCTTGTAATGAGTGATGACCTGCTTTAAGATGAGTGGAAGCCAATTTTTGTTACCAGTAAAATGGTGAGCTTTGCAAGTAAAATAGAAGTTTTTTTTTGTACCTCCCTTTTCTGGCTATCCTGCTCATGCTGGTAAATTTTGAAACAAATGTTTTTCTTGTATTTCTGTCTTATGACTGGATGAACCTTTTGTTCTTCATAAATAAATTGTTTTTGTCATTCAAGAACTTGTCTTCATTTTGATCCACGCAATACCTCTGATAAAAAATTGACATCAAAATTTATAGTAAAAATTAAATGGAAGTTAAATTTGAAAGTACCAGGCTCTGCTACCCCCAACAGTTTGGACTTGAAATCTGGAAGCGCGATAGCACTGCATAGCTGTTAAACGGTTAAGATATCACTCAGCAACTTTCACGCGGACCTAATTAGAGTTAACAGAAATTGTAGGTTTTCAAACCACTACTGAAATAAAAAGACATTTAAATATTTTTTTAATTATGTTGTTAATTGTCAAGTGCAAATTATAGACTAAATACAATCTATAAAATAATCTATTTGATTTTTAAATAAAGAATAAACAATAATAAGCAATGCACAAAATTATTGAAATCATTCTTCAATACAACTCATGATTTATTTGTTAGCACGATTACATCCTTCCGGCATTTTGGCAGGAATTGAACAGCTTTGAGTTATGCAAATAAATCTTAGTTTCCCATTTTGTTTAAAATTTAAGCTTAGTATGTAATGTATGTTTGTTCCACAAGACCAAACTGAAAAACCAAAACTCAGACCAAAACTGAAAAAAATTGCGATAGAAACATAATTGCTAATAAATCCTGTTAGCCTCAGAAAAGCATGAAATTAATATAATAGAATAGTGACTGAATTATAACCCAGCAAACACACACAGGTTATCTGAACGTCTATTAACATTCAGAAAACATCTGAATATTAATAGGCGTTCAGAGAACCTGTGTGTGTTTGCTAGGAAGACTCTGTTGATGGGAGATATCACCTGTAGGAAATATAACCCCGATCCTATGGGAACAAGATCCTGCTGGATCCCACACGAATGTTTGTGGGACTGGTCCCGCAAGATTAGTAGTACCGCGGGGTTGAAACTGAGAAATAAATTAGTTTTATTACAATTTCACACCACCTTTCCAATCATCAACTGACCAAAAGTTATTGCATATCTATGTATTTTATCTCACAACACATCCATCAAATTTTAATTTAAAGTTTTAATTTTTCTCCAATGGGAATCTGAATCAAATGTAATCTAAATTTTTCACTGACTTCCTAATCTCCAAGTGAACAGAAATATTTCATACTAATTTTTATCTTAGTGAACAATCATGACTCTAAAAAATTTTCATTTGAGGTTTTATTATTTTTAATTCACGCTTTCAACTACTTCACAAAAATTAAATCAAGACTATAAGACGAGTGATTCTTTATACACGCATACACATTGCCTTTTTTACATTCCTTTTTAGCAACTAAGAACTAAGTATATTATTTTGAATATCATAATTATAATTTTCATATTTCTGTAAGTTATTGTATTAATTATCACACCAATAACTTTAATAGTAATAATTAATGTTAAACTTCATGGTGTTAAAATCTTACTTTTTCCTATTTTTCTCTGTTGAAATGAATTCTTAGCTAAATGAAATCTCAATCCCACAGGATCAATAACTCTCAATCCCGAAATCCCACGGAATGAAAAACAGTGCGGGATTGTATTCCCTAATCACTTGGTACTTTCCACATTTTAATTTGAGAATTTTGATGTATGGTAGAACCTCAATACGATACTTAAGGGACCAAATAAAATTATCGTTCTAGAGGGATGTATCGTTATAACGAGGAGAGATTATATTGCATGGATATATCGCGTGACTTCAAAATTTTATCATTATAGAAGGATTTATCATTGCATCGAATAATCATTAAACTGAGGTTTTACTGTATGTATTTGTTTCGCTAATACACAATTTTAGACATACTTTGGTAGTGTAAAAAAAATGGTTTTCTTTAAATATGTACAAGGAATTCTTTTATTTTGTAGAACCCTAGTAAATACATACATTTTGGGGTATTTCTCTCTTATTAGCAACAAAAATTCTTATTGTTCACTGAAAGGTATGAAGTCTGCCACAACAATTCCAAAATACCTCAGCTTGCTAAGAGGTACATTTAAATTAAATCAATATTAGATCAAAACAAAGCTAATTCAGACAAAAGGAGGTCCTATCAAATACTAAAATGGCTGTGTAACATAGAAATTATGTTGATAAAATGAAATGATGTAGATAAAATGAAATTATGTTAATGAAAACATGTTTGACTATATTATCAATCATGACTTTTCCCAACTCAATTTTCTGTTTTCTATAATATATGCACTTCTAATTTTACATAAAAATCCTTTACGAATTTTTAATTTATTATATCTTGTGCATATTGTACTTTGGTACTTTTTTGTGTCTAGTTTTAATGTTGTTATGTTTTTACAGCCTGTGAGTGCTTTACAAACCAGACTGCCGGTTATTTTAGAATTCATCCCAATATCCTTCCATTGCTTCTTATGCCAGGCTGTCACTTGGTTTCAGTTAACCAAGGAACATGACTACCTTCAGGCCCACCTACATTGCATTGGCCTAGCTGTCAATGTGTATTCTTTTTTAATGTCATCCACGGTGGACATTGGGCATCTACCCACCTGCATTTCTCTCACCAGCTACCATCTGATATCTGCTTGTGGTACTGGGGGGCTCGTTGTTGAATGGCCGTTTGGCTACGGACAGGCACAGGCTGAAGATTTCTTCTGATGGAAAAATAGTGATTGAAGGCTCAGATTCTAGTTGATGACCAGTGATGAGGGAAGAAGCAGAGGTATGCCATTCACCTACTTTTTCATCTAAGGGCTATACATTCTCCTACTTTTCATTAAAAGGAGATGCTCAAAAGCCTTTTCATTTTTTTTATTTGTTTATTTTTTCATGCTACGATTCTGGTTTGTAAAGGAAACCAGAAGCAGCTTTAAAAACTCGCTTGCAATCCCTTTGTAAATGTTAAATAATGTACACATATCTTACATCAATAACATATGAAATAAATGTCATTTTCATAAATGCAATCTGCCAAAAAGTCTCTGAGAAAGGGGGCAAAAAAAGAAAATAGTCAGGGGTAGCAGGAGATTCAGTACAAATACAAAAGAAAATCCCATTCAGTTTGACAATGATTGTTAACTGTCACAGATGGAAAAATTTATTTTTTCTTAAGCTGTACTGATCATGACTTTGTTTTTACAATCAACAACTAATCAATTATGCACACAAGGTAATATCAATCAATCAATGTTAAAAGCTAATGATTTTTAATTAATTGTTTTAGGAATAATTATATTAAACTAACAACCTCATATTAAAGTTCAAGGAAAATGAGCATTTCCCCCGTTCTTTCCTTCGAACTACAACATTGTTCAGGACCATATAATGACAAACAATGACACTTAATTACTTAGGGTTACATACAAAATGCTCCAACTACATCTACTAGTTCTAATCAATATTAGTGAGCCTAAAATCATGAAAAATTCTTATTTTGAGTTGTTTGGCACTGGCTTGAATGTCAAGGAGAAAGCTGTGTAAAAAATTCTCATTACCTGCATTAAATATTTGAATAAAAAATATTTAAGATATCTGCCTACCCTGAAATCATAAAATTAGGCTACATAATCAATTATAAAATTATTCACAAAACTTGTTTGCTACACGCACACACACATTTTCTTTTTTTATCCTACGATGTTTGGACAATCGAGATGTACGAAATTTTATTAAATTTATTACCCCATGGTGGTCCCAGATTGAAACTTTCCGACATTGTCAAAAATAAGTAGAAGAATAACATTTTTTTAAAAATAAAAATAAAAAATTCAGCAAGTAGTTTTTAAAATTTAAAATGATAGGGTGTCCACTAATGTCCGGAGGCAAAAACAGTAAGGGAGAGGAGGGAGGATTGGGACATTTTTTCATAGATATTTTTTTATTCATTATCCCTTATTTATTGTAGATGCAAATGATTAGATAATAAACTTACATGTTTTAGCTTATTTAAAAAAAATATGCAGCATTTAAATGTTGAATAATTTTATTACTTTTAACTAATTACAAATTACAAGAATTATGTCCCATTCCTCCCTCACGGGTGGGAGGAGCAGGACATGAGTATGGGAGGAGTGGGACACATTTTAAAATTTAAATAAAATCAGCGAATATCATAATGAGAAAGGGCAACACTAAACAAAAAGCAAGACTGTGCTCTACTGGTCCCACCAACTAATTGCGGGGCAGCAATTTCATGATAGTAAAATTTTTTTCCTATCATACTATAGTCATCCTGTTGAGGAAAATTAAAATTCCCTTTCATGTCCTTTCTTAAAAATTGAACATTGTAGCTTTCAGTGTCATTGTCAATACTCGCCACCCTTGCATCATAGTAAACAATCAATTGTTTGGTGAGGAATTTGACAAGCACGAAAATCATTTCCCCCTATATTTGGTTTGTCTTCCATCCAGTCAATCTCTTGTGTTATTTCCATGTCATCATGCACATGAGAACTAAATATAATTAAGTAACTAAATATTATTATTTCATAATTTTCACATTTTTTTATATCATGGAAAGTTGAGTTGTCCATATGTGCCCCCCTTTCCCCTACTCTTTGCTATGTTTAATAATAGAAGGGAGGACTGAGGTGTCCCACTCCTCCCTCTACATACTGCTTTTAAAAAATAACTTATCACATAAACCATGTTGATTTTAGGCTTAACTAAACTGCAGATAAACATACATTAATATCTAAGTATTC